>CM067167.1:133424940-133450685 GCA_034093135.1 Erigeron breviscapus
TAGTGGTTAAACCATACATAGGGGGGTGATTGAGAGAAGTGAAATGAAATGGAAAAAGGGAGGTGTAGGTACGGAGAGGAAGGATAGAGAGAAAAGGCACCATAATGATGTAAAATGATGTGTCATGCATAAATAAATCCTAGACAAAGACTGTCACCCTGATGGAGTTCCTTAAGAAGCTTCCCTTTCTTGAAAGACTCACTCAAACTAAAAACAAAAATAAAACAACAGTTGAGTGTCACCATCCACATTCCTTATTTTGCTTCTTCCACCAGATGCTCCTTTCCTCTCCTCTTCTCACTCTTTCTTCTCCTATGAGTTCTCTCTGATTTTCTCTTGTTATTCAAACCTTAATTACAACATACCCTTCTTTGTTTTACTAATCAAAATATGTATTCCAAACTTAATATACTCCAATACAACTTTTTTTTATATGACCCAAGTGACAGTCCACGATTTGCACACTTATATGTGATTAATTAAGACAAGAAAGTAAATACAGAAAGTAAAGAACAAGAACAAGAATTAAGTTCAAGTGCAAAGATCTAAGCAAGTCTAATCATATGTATCGTTGAATTAAACGATGAATACATGGTCGATATTACAACTTGTCTTACAAGAATACAAATGAACTAATAATTGCTAAGTCTAGACAAACTATAAACTTAAACAATTTAGAGAGAAAGTAAGTGACACACACTTGTGGTGACAAACACAAAGTGTTAATGAGATGGTTGTGTTGCTTTATATAAGGGAGGAATTAGGGAAACACAGACTTACATTGATAGAGATAGAATGGTGGTTGTCGACATCTAATTGGCTCGTAGTACTTGAATCCAGGAGCCTTTGTCTTCTTTACCAAAACGGGTATGAAAGAGAAAACCCTTCTTTTTGGTCCAACTGCATTTTTGTCAAACTAAGTAAATTGCAGTTGGATGAACCACCATGTGACTCCTTGTCTTCTTTTGATTCGAAATCTTCCCGCCTTGACACACAACTTGGAAAGTGAACCACCCGCTGACAAGAGTCACTGACTCGCTGAAGACTTGCTGACGACATACGTCAGCGACCAAGTCTGGTCAGCGAATCCTTGACTCAACTGTGAGTCCCGAACTATGTATAGATGAATAATAAACCCGACTGGCAAGTACAACTGATCTTGAATGGACAAGTTCAGTTTACGATCCAGATGTGGATAACAAGAAACAATTGACAATATAAATTAATGCAAGAACAAATGGCAGAAACTATATAAAGATATATATAAATATAATCAAGTAAATAGCATTGAGATACGTTGTTTTCTAATGTATTTGATTTATTGATGTATAAACAAATACAAGGATTGTTGCGGAACAAGATAAACACCCAAGTGTAAATATCTAAACAATCCCGAAATACAAGTGATCAAGATGACTTGGAAATACTCGTAAGTTTACTTAGAGTATATCTCACAAGTTGCAATGCAATAGTTTCAAGCATTTTGCAAGTTATGAGAAGACTTAGTATTTATAGACAAAGTCTATGATGACATGGACAATGTCGTACAAATGTGGTTGTGAGCATTTAAGGAATTAGGTCATAATTCCTTATATGCTGCACTAGGAAGAGTATATAAGTCACTTGATGTGACTTATAGTACTACGTTCCATACCTATACATTGTACCTTTTATTAATAGATAAATCTATCAACTTGGTAAATGTGTAAGGATAAAGTCTTCCTCGTAATCAGTGTAAAGTGTTGTAAATACTTTAACACTGAGATGCTTCAGTCTTCGATCTGGTAGAATCACTCTGATTGCTCGCTTCTGAGGTGATTCTCTTCTTCATACTTCAGTCTTTGACTTCAGAATGAATGCTTCAGATTTGTCTCGATCTGAACTGAAGTGAAGCTTCAGTGAAGGAATTCTGAGGCATCTCAGAATTCTGATAAAACGTCTTCACTAAACTTCAAGCTATTTCTGAACAAATTATACATGGTCGATTCTCGACCTAACAAATTCCCCCTATTTGTTCTGAAATAGTGCATGCATCTCAGACTTCTATCTATACATGTTTGTAAGTCTGAAATGCAAGTTTTTTGTTTAAGTTGTAAAAATTTCTTAAGTACATCTTATAGATCATTGATGTCTCAGAATTTTACTTGTGTTTTTCTAACTTAAACTTATCATCTACTTATTTGTCACAATTTGCAACTTATATATTACACACTGAAATGAAAGTTACAAATGTAAATATTTACAAGTACATGATAATTCTGAATAGAAAACTACTTCTTGGCAGGCCTTGAACCAGAAGGTGCCTCAGTAGGTTTTCTCTTCAGTGGAGACTGATCCCTTTTACCAAATAGCCTTGCTTCAATTTCTACCTTGGCTTGCATCTTTTGCTGAATTCTTGCTAGCCATGCACCAGTCAAGGCAGACTTAGGCTTTCCTTTTAGAACCTGGATCATCTCCCTGTGCTCAGATATGCCAAACTCATGAACTGAAACCTGAGTATATTCTTCAGTAGCCCTTCCTTCTCTTTTCACAACCAAATCGAACAACTTCAATCCATCAGCCTTAGCAACTACCATATCAACAATTTTGGCTGGATGCGATCGATGATTCATATAATGATCATACTGATCCTTTTCATGTTTTCTTTGGATCTCAGCAGCATCATCAGAAATTGGTTTGATTGAAGTATGGACAACATCACGAGAATCTTTCTTTCCAGTCCTTGTTCCAGTTCTGGGCTTTGTTGGTGGTCTGAACAACTCTTTCTCCACATTCTGAACTCCAGCCAGAATCTCCTTTTTCTTTCTGGCCATTTCCATCTCTCTATTTTTTACCAAGTCTTGGATGGACATCTTGAAAGTGAGATGGTCCAGCTTTTGTTCCAGAGGAGAGTAGTCACCCCATACTCGTAATCCAGCATATCTTTCACAGCCTTCTGCACTCTTGGATCATGCTTGACTTTCTGAAACCTTTCTAGTGAAAGTCCAAGAGATGCAGCATCAATATGGTCAAGGGTTCCCATACTCTGGTGTTGAACCCTTTCCCTTTCCTTGTTTTCACTCCACATAATAAATTGGTTAGAGACTTGCTTCTGCAGAGTCTCTAACTTCTTGCTATCAGCATTAGGATCGTGGAGTGGATAGCCTTGTTCATCAACATTCTCTCCAACAACCAGACCAGAACCTTTAACAACTTTCTTTGGTTCCTCTGCCATCACCAAGGCTTTTCCCTTATCTTTTCTACCAGCTTCAGAAATCTGAACTTGTTCCCCCTGAACTGAGGCACTTTCAGATGGCACCTCAGTTTGCTTCTTGGTTGCTTGAATCATCTCTTGAGTACTTGCCAGCAAACCAATAGGCACACCACTTCCCCCTTTGGGAATCTCTGAAGGCAGTCTTGCATATAGATCAATAGTAGATTTGAGTGCCTTCAGTGGTTCCCAACTTTGTTGTTCTAGACACTCACAAATGCCTTTAGCCATTGTAGCAAACTGAGACTTTAGTCTGAATGATGAACTAAGGTTCAGTGCTTCTTGATCTTTCAAGTCTTTAAGCATCTTTCGATCTTCATCAGTGAAGGATGCAGGGGGAGGAGGAGCAGTGACAGGTTCTTTCTTCAAAAGAGTTAAGATTTCCTCCAATTGCTTTGACTGATTCTGAACTGAACCTTCAAGCGTGGAAACTGAATTTTTAACTTCAGTTACAGCCTTTTCCACCTTGTCATTTGTATCCTTGGTCAGTTCAGCAATCATCAATCTGACCTCTTGTCCAACTTTCTGAGATATAGACTCTGAAATCTGAGCAACAAGATTCTGAGATAGCTCAGACTTCAGATTTTCAACAATACTAGCACTCACAGAAGCCCCAAGTTCTTTTTCATTAATGCTTGGCTTCTGTACCAGCTCATGTACTTCACTTCCTACAGCCATAACCTCTTGCTTCAACAGCTCAACTCCAGATGTCAAGTTCGCAACAACTGAAGCTTGAACATCTCTCTTAGTCAATCTGAAGGCTTCTCTGATTGCAGAGCTCACCTTATTGCATGTCATCACCAACTCATTCAATTTCCCAACCACTAGTCCTTCATTTCCTGCAACTTTGGTCAACTCAGTACCAAGAAACATCTGAGCACCTTTCATATCCGCCAAGGAGCTAGTGTTGGCAGTTAGAGAATTGGTTAAGTCCTCCACCCTACGAATAAGGCCTTGGACTTCGGTTTGGTTTCTCTCTAACTGTGCTTCTATATTGAAAGGAGGTGGGGGTTGTGCAGAAGCAGGAGCCACAAAGGGTAAACTACCCAGCCCTTGTAAAACTTTGTTCATTTGAACATCTGTAGGACTCTCAGATTCAGTCTCAGAATCTAGATCCTTTTCTGAAGGGGCATCATAATTTATTGGTGGTGGTACATGGTGAATTTGTGGGTGTAAAAATTGAAGTGAAGGTTTGAAAGAAGGATCGGTTACATATGCGGGTGTGGTGCCAGGTGGAAAGATAGGATTTTGGTGAGATGGTGGTGGTGGAACATATGGCTCGTTATCTGGTTGGATTTCTGGGGAAGGAGGGGCGTTTGCGAGGATGGGGGCTGGCTCAGAATCAGATTGATTCGCCTCCAATAAGCCCTCGTCAAACTCAAATTCAGCAAGAGAATCGAGATTCTCCTGAAGTGGCTCATCGTCATCCCAGAAAGCATTCACTTTTGCGATCTGGTCAGATATGCCCTGGTTTGGGTCACTAGTACCTGCACCAGATTCTGGTTCAACATCTGCAGAAGCAGGTGCATCGTCACCAGATTCAAAAATTTCAATTATAGGTACACTAACGGGTCCCACATTCTTTTGTGGCCCACTTAGTAACCTTTCTGAACCAGCTAGTGTGGCTGAGACAGTTTTAACAAATACCTGAATCATAGCAGAGGAGAGTTCAGGTTCATCTCCAGTAATTGTTGCCTTAGAAAAGTCTCTGCTATATTCTGGTACAGAAGCTTCTGGTCCAGCTTCATCATAAGCTTCTCCAAGTATATCTTTAAAGCATAAGCTCAGAAATCTTGGGAATGCAACGTGTAGACTTCTCTTCCCCTTTAACTTTGTGATCAACTGAGCGAAGAGAATCTCAGCAAAGTCCACTTGCATCCCATTCCATATATAGTACCCCATCTCTACTTGAGGTAAAGAAAGTTGGTCCAACCCTCCATGGTTGCCACCAAGACTTTCAACAATTTGTGTCCAGAAGAACCTCCAGCAAGTACCAAAACCAGACATGAAAATATGCCCAGAGGTCTTCAAATTTCCATTATCATCCTCCATATCACCATGACCGGTGGCGACAAGAACCTCCCTAAAATTTACTCCTTTGAGTCTTTTCACAAACACCTGGGGAGGTTCGAGGTAGTTCAGATGAAGGGAAGTTCTGAACCCCTCAAGAGTGATGACACACTTCTTGGTGCCTTCATTGAGAGTGAAGGAGATGGATTTTTCATCCTTACTCACCACAGTAGTGTACCAGAATTCAAGCAAGTATAAATGATACATTGCTTGAGGATTTGCGGTCAACGCATAATGGAAGGGGGAATCCTCCCAGAACTTATTGATCCTTCCCATTAGCGTTTCGGATTTCACGTTTAATTGAGCCAAAAAGTTGCTCATGTTAAAACGAATTTGTGATGGAGTGAAATCCTTTGGCCATGTGGCAGATGTTTTCACATCACTCGAAGGAATATATTCAAAGTTAATGAGTGATTTATGTGAGGAAGAAGATGATTTAGCCATTTTGAGATTTGAAAGTGAAAGTGAAAGTGAAAAAAATGAAAATGAAAAGGAATATGAAGAGTTATGAATTTTGAGAGTAAAGAAGAGAGAGATTGATGATTAGAGAGTAAATGAAACGAAGTAAATGAAAGAATGAATAAGGAATTTGTATTTAAGGTGGAACAAAAAGGATTTTTCCAATTTAAAACAATTTCTGGGGTCACGTCCGCATTTAATGCAGAGACGTTTGAGGGACCCCACCCTGTACACTTTTTCATAAAAAGTACTCATTTTCTTCTCTTTTTACGGCGCCACTTGTGTGATACATAAGCATGACCAATGCTAAGTTAAAACCTAGTATGCAGTATGCCACGTGTACACACAATTGGCCAAGTATCAAAAATATCTTGAAAAGATTTTTGTATTTCAGTGATGACAAAACAAATTCTGAGCATGGTCAGTTTCAGAAAAATCTGAACCATCTCAGTCATTAAAATTCAACTGAAATATTTTGATATTCTGAAGTGCTTCAGTTAAATACATTTTTCTGAGCAAAAGGTTCCCCCTCAGAAAGAAGGTTTATTTTATAGTTTGAAAAATGTTTAACATTCCCCCTGAAGTGATGATCCATGAATTAATAAGTGCCAAGATAGTATCACTAAGGCGTTCGATAGCTAGGCGAGCAAAAATTACATGGATCGCTCAGACTGGTGATCCAGATCAGTGTCACATAGGCGTTCATAACAAGATTACCAGTCTAAGGATTTAACATACCCAACTCACTGACTAGATGTTTAAAGGTTTTGACATCTAAAGGTTTTGTAAAAACGTCAGCGAGTTGCTTATCAGTGGGAATAAAGTGCAATTCAATATCTCCTTTCAGAATATGATCACGAATGAAATGATACCTGAGATCGATGTGCTTGGTTTTCGAGTGCATTACAGGATTGTGAGATATGGCAATGGCACTGGTGTTATCACAAAAGATTGGGGTCTTTGTGTAAGTAACACCATAATCAGTCAGCTGGTTCTTCATCCATAGAATCTGAGCACAACAACTCGCTGCAGAGATGTACTCAGCTTCTGCAGTGGATAGTGATACTGCAGTCTGCTTCTTACTAGTCCAGCTTACTAATTTGCCACCAAGGAAATGACACCCACCAGTGGTACTTTTCCTGTCTATCTTGCAACCTGCATGATCAGAATCTGAATAACCCATTAGATCTAGACTGGAGCCTTTGGGATACCAAAGACCCAATCTGGGGACACCCTTAAGGTATCTGAAGATCCTTTAACAGCATTTGCATGTGCTTCTCTGGGATCAGACTGAAATCTAGCACAAAGGCATGTTGCAAACATTATGTCTGGTCTACTTGCAGTTAAATACATCAGTGAACCAACCATACCACGATATTTTGTATGGTCCACTGGTTTTCCATGTGGATCAGAATCCAAAGTTAATGGAGCAGAAATTGGAGTATCTTTTGATGAGACTGAATCAAATTGATATTTCTTTAGTAAATCTCTGACATATTTTTCTTGGTTAATGAAAATACCATCTTCATTTTGTTTTACTTGAAGTCCTAGAAAATATGTCAGTTCTCCCATCATACTCATTTCATACTCAGAAGACATGATTTTTGAAAAGTTTTTACACATCTTCTCATTAGTAGAACCAAACACAATATCATCAACATAAATTTGTACTAAAAGGATATCACTTTTATCATGCAATATGAACAAAGTTTTATCAATTGCACCACGTTTAAAACCATTTTTAAGAAGATGTTTAGTAAGTGTATCATACCAGGCTCTGGGTGCTTGTCTCAGACCATATAAGGCTTTGTTCAGTCTGTACACCCAATGTGGTCTTTCTTCATTAATGAACCCTGGTGGTTGATGCACATACACAACTTCTTCTAGATCGCCATTCAGAAATGCACTTTTGACATCCATTTGATAGACTTTAAATTGATGATGAGCTGCAAAAGCTAAGAAAATTCTAATAGCTTCAAGTCTAGCAACTGGTGCAAAAGTTTCATCAAAATCGATTCCCTCTTCTTGTGCATATCCCTTTGCAACAAGTCTTGCTTTGTTCCTAATGACGTGACCATCTTCGTCCATCTTGTTTCTGAAGACCCATCTTGTCCCAATTGGTTCCTTCTTCAGGTTACTGGGACAAGGAACGAGTTCCCATACATCGTTTCTTCTGAACTGGTTGAGCTCATCTTGCATGGCTTCAACCCAGCTTGGGTCATTCATAGCCTCGTCAATCTTCTTGGGTTCTATTAGAGATAAGAAGCTGACGTATAAGCATTGATCGCTTGTGGCTCTTCTGGTCTGAACCCCTCTACTGGACTCTCCAAGAATTTGCTCGATTGGATGTGCTTTTGTCCATTTAGAGTATTGACCAGGGTGAGAAATGATATCAGTGCAAGAACTTTTCTGAGTAACTTCAGGAGGAGCTTCAGAAAATATATCTTCAGCTTCTTCTTCTTCCTGCATATCATGACTTGCATCATGAAATTCTTCAGATTGAGGTTGCTCAGTGGAGTCTGATATCATTGGAGTAGCAGCATATATATCTGATCCAATGGTTAGTTCAGAAGGTAGTTTGAAGCTAACTGGAGGATAAAAAGGAATGTTGCTTGACTTGTTTAATTCTGGTTCTGAACGGAGATGTTCAGAAACATGTTCAGGTGACTGATCAGATTCTGCAGTGGGATCAGAGTCACCAAAACTGATTGGACTTTCTGAGGGTGGTACAGGAATGGAATCTTTAAAGATTGCAGAATTGGATTCATCAAAGGTAACATGAATTGACTCATCAACCTTTTCAGTCTCTTGTTAAAGACTCTAAAGGCTTTGCGAATTGATGAATATCTAGGAAGTACCCTTCATCAGCTTTAGCATCGAATTTTCCAAGCTGATTAGAGTTATTCAGAATGTATACTGGACACCCAAATACATGGAAGTATCCAATATTAGGCTTTCTGTTTCTGAGTACTTCATAGGAGGTCTTCTTATGTCTCTTGACATAGATAGATCTGTTCTGAGTGTAGCAAGCAGTTGCAACAGCTTCAGCCCAGAAATTCTTGGGAAGACCAGATTCATTTAGCATACTTCTAGCAGCTTCAATCAGCGTATGATTCTTTCTTTCTACAACACCATTCTGCTCTGGTGTGTGTGCTGAGGAGAAGTTCTGAGATATGCCAGTTTCAGTGCAGAAGGACTCCAGAATGGCATTTCTGAATTCAGTGCCATTGTCACTTCTGAGCTGACAAACTTTTCGCTTGTACTTGAGCTCAATTTGTTTGATGAGAGCAATGATTTCAACAGCAGCTTCACTTTTGGACTTGAGGAAAATCACCCAGCAATATCTTGAATATTCATCTACGATGACAAGGGTGTACTTCTTTCCTGCTCTGGTCTGAACGTTCACTGGTCCTGTTAAATCCTATTAATTCGTGTTTAATGTGCAGGAAGTTGATAATCATCAATGGTGGATAGTGTGTGTTTTAGTGTGTGTTCTTGAGAGAGAAAGGTGTGTGTGTGGAAAGTCTGATTTGATTGATAATCAGAAGTGGGAAAAAGGGTTACAAGGAATAAAAGTTTGAGGGGTATTTATACTCTAAGTATATTACAAAAGCTCCCCCTCAACCTAACAATATTTATACAAAATACAATATTTTCAAATACAACTAAGCACTATTTTGAATTTCTAACATTCTCCCCCTTAGTGCTTGGTTGTCCATCATCACTTTCTATGTTGTCTCCTCCTCTGTTTGCACGTCTCTGCTTGTTCTTCCTTTTCTTATATCGTCGTGCAGCATTTGATGTTGATGGCTTGTCAATCTTTGCACTCCAGAATGCTCTCTTCTTATAACTGTTCCATGAGTCATTCCAAACTTCTTAGGGATAAAGTGCCAGTTATCACCAACAGGACGTTCATCTGGCAATCTGATGTTATCTTGAAAGTTGACAGGAGGAATATTATGGGGACCACGTTCATGACTAGGATTCCAATGAACCCATGAACCTGTCTTGGTATGTATGACTCCTTCTTGAGATTTGGGAGTTCTTGTGACAATAAGATCTCTAATCTTCTGACGCATATCAAGAGTATTTTTGATACGTCTTAAATGGTCTTCTCTCTGAGACTTGATTTGTTCATCTTCTTCATTGTCAGAATCTTCATCTATTGCATTCAGAATTGATAGACAATATTTCAATGTACCATCTGAGTATTTGGGAAACTCAGAAGCACGAATGAAGATCTTTTTCTTCAGATGATTGATGAAGACAAACCCATCCAAATTTTCAATTGGATCTCCAATCTGATATGAATCTAGCTCGTAACCTCTGGCTCTTTGGTTTGGTTTTGTGAGGTTAATTCTTCTAGTTCTTCTTTCTAATCCAATCTGAAAGTCATTGAATTCATAGAATCTGATCAATGCTTGAATATGACTCTTCAATGCTTCGTAGGCTAGAAGTTGATCTGGAGTCTTGATGATCAGATAGGCATATTGGTTGTAGAGAAATAAGATGTCTGAGATCGTCATATGTTGAAAAGATTCTTCTTGAACAACATAAATATTGCCATCTGCTCGACGAACTCTGAATCGAACAAGTCGAAGATTGTGGTTTTTGAGAGGAGTAAACAACTGAAGGACTTTGGTTATCGGAATTTGAAATTGTTGATACCACCATTCAGCTCTCACTGAACTTTCAGCATTCATTAGCTCCATATAAGCATCTCTTTGACCTTGATGTCTGAACAGAAAGAATGCTCTTAATCGGTTCAAGGTCATGTTGAGTCTTTCACTTGGTGAGCAATAAATTTGAAAGGCTCTTTCTTCAAGATATCTAGCTCTGCACACCATTTCTTCAGGTCTAGTTCTCAAATCCAAAATTTGTTCATAATTCTCAGCAAAATACCCTTCATTGATCTGCCATATCGTATTTCTTGAGATTCTTGGATGTATAACTCCTTGTCCAAGTTCATTTGGAGTCTCAAGATTTTCTGGGTTTCTGAGCTGATAGACTATCTCTTCAAATATATCCTCTCCATATTCTTCTTGAGCAATACTTGCTGGAGCATCATCAGGTTTATCTGAATCAGACTCATCATCATGTCCATTCTCTGGTTGAAATGGATCAGGATCACTTGACTCATCAGAACTTGATGTGGAAGAATAATAATGAGAAATATTTCTGATGAGTGGAGGTAAATCATCTGAATCTTCTTGAATTTGAGTTCCTCCTTGAGTCTCTGTGACAACTTCTTGAACAGTTTCTTGATCATCTTGAGCTTGTGTCTCATGACCCTCTCTAATATCTCTCATATTCTCCCCCTCAGGTTGATCATCAGGGTCTTGATCATCCCGACGCCTTGAGATATTAGCCAGTCGACATTGTTGATCAAGTTCAGTAACTCGCTTTTGAAGAGCTTCAATTTGAGCCTGTTGTTCCTGTTGTGTATTTTGGAAAGACAAGTATGCAAGAAGTGATTGAAAAATTGATCGTTTATGTGAAGAAAGATGGGGTTCTTCTGATCTCAACCGATTCATGAGAGCAACAATTAAAGTATCGGTAGATAACCCACTGGTGGCAATTCTTTTTGGTGAGCAATCACTTAAGAATTCAGATGATTCAGAAGATGAACTTGAAGAATGATGTGGTGAACTTGGATCTGGAAATGATTGTGATGGTGGAGTTGGTGGTAAGGTTGTTGTTGTTGTTGTTGTTGTTGTTTGTGGGGGTGTTGTTGTTGTATGTGTTGGGGTTGGAGTTTCTTCTGGAGAACGAATTCGTAAAGCTCCTCCAGTACTCAATCTAGGTGGTTGTGATGTGGTTTGAGATGCAGGAAGTTTACCAGTGATAATGTTTCTTGATATGAGTAATTCACTTCTTTGTCCCTCCTCAATCCCTTCAACAAAATGAGAAATTAACCTTTGAGCCTCAGGTGGTAATGGAATATCAGAAATTGGCACATCAGTAGTCTCAAGTGATTCTACTGAGTGACCCGAAGACATCATGACTGTCTCAGGATTTCCTGTTGGTTCAAAAGTATGAGCAACAGTTGATGATTCGGCTTTGCAACCAGAATCGGGTTGTTGTTGGGCAACACCACTAACAATTCCGGGGTCACTGAGAATGCCCGTTAATACAGTCTCAGGTTGATCCTGAGGAACAGCAGTGTCACAATGGCGTTCATACTGCTCCCCAGTCTCTGTCTGAGGACTGTTACCTGCGGCTAAAGCTGGCGTGATGTTAGCTAAGGCAGGATTTCCAAGCTGTCCTTGAGGGTCACACAAAGTGGGTTCCTCTCCGCTTGTTCTGGCACCAGTACTCAACTGGCTTGTGATTCCGTGTGCCTAATAGATCTAGACTCTAGTGCATGAACTGAAGGCGAGAGGTGGGGCTGGTCCTCTCTATTTTCAACACTCTCATCCTCCAAATGAGGAGAGTGTGGTGAGCGTGGCTGTTCCCCGTGTATTTCTGAGACTAACTCCTGTTGTGAGAAGTCAGAATGGCTGGGAGAGTTTGGTGCAAGCGAGAATGGGTAGTTCTCGACTTCTACTCTAGGGTAAACCCGGCGTTGATATTGGTTTAAGACTAATTGGAGGCCAACTTTTTCTTTTTGCCTTTCACCTATCCCTGACCTCTCAACCTCTCTGGGATTTTCAACCCCTCCCTCAGTCCTTCCTTGTCCCTCCGGGATGTCCATAACATCATCAACAAACTGATTGGCATCATCATCGGATGCATCACTATCAGTAGAAATCATTTCTTCTGGTTCGGGTTCTTGAAATCGGTCATACTCAAAGCGAGATCTTTTAAAAGTTTTGCGAATATTCACAGGAATTGATTTCTTTCGGCCTTGAGTATATGTCGGTGGAGGAGATCGGACAAAAGATGATGAAGGTATGGTTGAGGTAGATTGAGGTATGATAGGTGGTTCAGGTGTTGTAATTTCCGGAAGTGGTGAAGATTGATGAATTGGTGATTGAGGTAATTTTGGTGAAGATGGAGATGATGGTGTTTGAGGTGTTTGTGTTCTGGGGGGTGGTGATCGGATTGGTTTTGGAGAACCAGAAGCAGATATTGTCTCTTCAGAAGAAGATTCAGCTTGAGCTTTGCTTTTGAGATTCTTTGAAGAACTCTTTTTCTTCTTCTTTTGGTGCACTTGCTTACTCAGCCTTAACACAAACATTTCTCCTCTTTGTTTCTTTCTCTTTGGCTTACTGGAACTGGATTCACCCTCACGCTCTTTTCTTTTAACACTTGACCCCTCACCAGGTGTCCTATGTACAGCTTGGGAAGAAACCGGGAGGCTTTCCGGTCTCATTGCTGTTCTAATCCAGTCCAGATAAGCAATCTTATCTTCATCAGAATCTGAAACCATGTCTAACAGGAATGATGGAATCAGAAAATTATAATTAACAGCTCCTGAATCTCTGACATATTTGTAAAATTGTATGATCACTTTGCTGCTATCTGGAAGCCTTGGAATGCTTCTTTCTTGTCTGACGGCACTGTAGACAATTGCTGTTAGAAATCTAATGAATGGAATATACTTCTTGGGAGCAGAGATTTTGCCATTTACTAATACTACCAACTGATCCCACAGAAGTTGAGCAATGTCATAATGTCTGTTGAAAACAACACCATAGAAGATGTGCAGCATTGGCTGTGTCAGATTATCCATCCCTCTTGTGTAAGGAGTTAAGCAGTTGCTTAAGATGGAGTACACATAATACCAGATTTTTGGTAGATTTTTCAACTTGAAATCTTTGGTCCTAGATAAAGAACCTTCATAGCCAATGGAAATTAAAGCAGCAAACATCTCTTCATTGGACTCAAAATCATCATAATTAACATGTCCATTGAAGTCTGCTTCAGGTAGTCTTAAAATCCTTCTAAAGTCATCTATATTGAACTCAAACTCATATGTTGTTTCTCCTGAAGTCAATTGATATTGAAAGTAGCCTTGACGACGAAGTTCAGGAGATTTTGATTTAGCTTTTGCTTTTGGATTTGTTGGATCATATGGTTGAACAAAGGTAATTGATCTCCACATATCAAAGAGGTAGACTTCAGCTAAGTCTTGTTCAACAGTAAGTACATATGTAAGAGGATGATTATGAAGAATTCTTGGAACTATTTGAAAGCCGGGAGCAATGAAAGGATCGTATAATGCTCTGTTATTTCTCATATTACAGGTGTTTCCGACAACGAGAATTTCTTCAATTGATTCATTTAAAGCAACCTCTTCATCAATTTCAACAATTTCTTGATGATCCATTTTTGATTTTTCTGTTTTAAGACAAAAGAAAATTTAATGCATACAAAAAATAATGTTTGAATAGCAAATAACAAGGTTCACTCAAATGATTTAAATAAATCATTTGAAATGAGAAGATAAACGCAGAATATAAAGTATAATCATATAAGTACAAGGTATTTAAAATAGCAAGGAAGTACACAAGGCGTTCGATTCCCTGTATTTCAAATAAATTGTGATTATATGATAATACAAAGCACTTTGACACAAAAAAATAAAAAGTAAAAGAAATTAAAAAAATTTGAAAATTTTTCTTAATTTTGAAAATTTTTCTAAGTATGGAACCTAGGACGATCTTGACAAGATCGTCCTGAGGTTAAACTCAGGTTTTTGAAAAATATCAAAACGATCTTAAAGAAGATCGTCTCAACATATGTTATTGGGAAAAAATTTAAGGAAAGAAAATAAAACGATCTGGTTCAAGATCGTTTTAGCATTGAAAAAAATGTTAAGTATGGAAGAATGAACATGGGACGATCTTGTTCAAGATCGTCTTAACATTCAATTAGTTAAAAAATTTGAAGTAATGGAAAATGAGACGATCTTGTACAAAATCGTCTAAAGGTTTTATTTCAAAAGATTTTGAAGTGAAGTAAAATGGAACGATCTTATATAAGATCGTTTTTTTTTTTTTTTTAAAATCAAGTGTTGAAAAGACTTCACTTCAATTTTCTTTTAAAGAAAAACTTCTAACACTTTAAAATATAAAGTGAAATCATCTTAATGATTTCTCTTTAAATTTAAAAGTATTAGTTTTGAGCAAACCGATCTCATACGAGTTCAGTTACCCATCCAATTGTTTTCAACACAAATCATTAACCACACAGCGTTCAGACCCTAGAACGATCTTGACAAGATCGTCTTGGTCTTGGTCTCAAGGGTTACATGGCAAATGAAATGAGAAATTGAAACTAAAAGGATCTTGGCAAGATCGTTTTATTTCCAAGTCGATCTGGAATTTAAGACGGTCTTGGGCAAGATCGTCTTAGAGACAAAAAGACTTCGAAAATACAAGGACTTTGCCAAAATCATTTTATTTCCAAACAGGTTTTGCTTAACACAAATATGATTCATTTTAAGCATAACAAAACATTTATATGAATAACAGGAAGTAAACAATCACAACCCAATCACTAAAATCAAGACAAATAACCTAAAAACAACTCGAAGATCGTCTTAGGTCATCTTCTTCATAAAACACAATGAGTTGCAGGTTTTTGAATTTTTGAAATCTCAATACTAAGCATAGAAACATGTAATAAACATACACATATAGCCTAGACATGCATCTAGATCAATCCAACATCACAGTTTTATTACCAGTCAATCAAAAATTCAAGAAATGAACAAAATAAATTCAACATTTAAGTGCAGTTTCTTACTTGAATAAGTGATCTGAAGACAAAGTGATTATGGAATAAAATGCTTAGAAAGAGATCACCAACAAAACCCTTATCCTTTTTCAATGATCAACCAACAATGTTTTTGAAATGATTTGAGAGAGTGTATGGGAAACTGGAATAAAATTAAAGAAATGAAAAGAAAGAAACTAATTAGTTTCCCTCTTCCTTAAGGAAGAGGAAACCCGATTAGTTGGGTCGGGTGAGTTTTGACCCGTCTTGAAGAACATGGATTAAGAAAAAATGGGCTTTGATCTTTTAAGAAAATGGGCTTATGGTAAAAGAAAAAAAATTGGGCTTAGGTTTTGTTTAATCATACCAACACCAAAACAAAATAACAAAAAAAAACTTTTATTTAAACTAAGTAAGATACATCAATTAAAAAATATTTTTGGTTTTTCTAAAATAAACAATGAGTTCTCTTCAAATGGTGCAAATACACAAACTCCCCCTTTATTCATGAATTATCCTTTTTCTCCCTCGGAATTGTACAGAACATGCAGAGGCAAGTAATTGCATTGGTAATGAGCACTTATTTGAGACTGTTTCTTGAAAAGAAACTCATTTCAGGATCATGTGTTGAACAGTATTCGAGATTGAAATACTAAACACAGACCCTTATTACCTGCAAAACAAAATTAGGTTTTTCTAGGTACCCACCTTTGAATGGGTCCTTTGGGGTTAGTGGAATCATTCAAAGTATATAAATGAGGTTTTCGAACAAGAGGTTTATTCTTTAGATTCACCACAATCCCATTAGAATCAACAATCAAAGGTTTAGAAATCACAGTAGAAGGTTTAGAATTTCTTACTGACCATGGTTTAGCTAGATTACTCAATTTTGAATTAATTTTCCTATCAGGAACTTCCTTCTTGTAATCATTAGCCATCCAATTTCTTCTAACTGATGATTTAGTAATCCACTTATGGGTACTAGCTAATGTCTTCTCACCTGTTTCAGATAAATTCTTGGAATTAGTTCGAGGAGATAAAAACATATTCTGATTTTGTGTTTTCTTGGTGGAAGATTTGTTATGCTGTTTCTTTTGATTTGTAACAGTGAACCAACCATACTGATCTCTATAACTAGTTATACCATTGGATGTATCTTTTATTAGCAAATCTTGGCTAGTTTTATATATCTTAGGTAAAGAACTAGATTGAGAGATAGCCTTAGAAGCTGAGGTTCTAGAAACAGATGAAGTATCAACTTTAAACTTTGAGTTAGCAGAAATTGCTTTCTTACCTTTGACAGTTGTTGCATACTGACCTTTGGGTAAATAAAATGAAGTTGGAGCAAACTTAGATTTAGATTCCTTCTTTGGTTTAGGCTTTTTGGGTGATATTTTTTCAAGCTCTTTTTCAACTTCTGGTGCAAAAACATGATCAGTTTTCAAAAACTTATCAAATTCTTCAACAGAAAAATCTGGATAAGTAAATTGTATTCCTTTGGTTTGAACTTCTGATTTGAAAACATTTTTGTTTGTCAATTTTTCAATTAATGCTTTTGCTTCAGCCTTAAAATCAGTAGGGATCTCAATCTTTTGCTCTAAGTTCACTTTATTTTGGTCAACAGGGGTGATCATAGGGGTATCAAAAGAAAGTATTTTCTTGACAGAAGCACGATGTTTAGCTTTCAAAGCTTGAACTTTCTCTTCAATTTGGAAGAATGATGATAGCATGGAAGTGGACATAACATGAATCTCTTCAGGAGAGATGCTATCAACCTGCATATCTTTAAAATTCTCACTCCCTTTGACTGGAGTGGAGTAATCAACAGAAGTTAGATCATGCATCATTTGAATCTTGGTGGTCTCACTTACCTTTGGAGTATGATTTTGAGTTTTCAGATGTTCAATGACTTGTTGTTGAGACTCAATCTTTTGTTTTAAACCTTCAATTTCTTTTTCCAATATGGTAGTTGGAATGTAAAATCTTTCAGAAATTTGTTTTGAACAATCATTTTGAGACTCATTTTCAGGAATTGAAATATTGTCTATTTCTTCTAACTCATAGATGGATCTTTTATGAGTTTTCTTGTATGTGTCATTAATGGCAACATAATCAATCTGAAATTTGTTTGGTTTTTGTCGTTCAACATCATCTGACTCAAAATCATTCTCAGATGGTCTAATGAATTCTTGAATCATGCCAAGTCTAAGACATTTTCCATCATAAAGTGGACCAATTTCTCCTTTTTGGACTTTTTCTAAATGTGCTGGATTCTCATAACCCAAACCAAGAAGAAGTTCTGATCTATCAATCTTCGACTTATTGTAATAAGCCGTGAAATTCAGAAGAGGATTTTGTTCAATTTTATAGATTTTTTCTTGATAAAACAAAATGTTTGTTTTCAAATCCTCAACTTGTTTTTGAAGAGTCTCAATTTCAACTCCTTTGAGAAAACAAGTACTGTTTAGATCAGAAATCTGTCTTTCATGTTTTTCACAGTTGGGTCTAAAATCTTTCATTTTATTTGTGAGAAACTCAACATCAGCTTGTCTTGCATTTGCTCTTAACCATTCATTGGTTTTCTCAAGCTCTAAAGTCTCAATGGTTTGCTTGAGTGAATGGACAGTCTTTTCAAGGTCTTGACATTTGTTGGTCAAATGAGCATTGGGTGGTCAAATGAGCATTGGGTGAAACAACTTGAGAACTGTTACTTGACAAATGCATTTCTTTTAAAGAATCATAGTTCACTTTGAGAGCTTCATGAGCTATTGAGAGTTCTGAAAAATCATAATTAATTTTATCAAACTCTTGTTTAGCCATTTTCAAATTATTTTTCAAAGTAAGATTTTGCTTTGTCAACGTATCAGCAGTTGTTTGGACAGACAAGTAATCATCTGTGGAGATGAATTGTACCTCACTTGTTGTTGTTTGTGAAGTATTTTGTGAAAGATTGGTTGTTGAAATGACAGATGTCATTAAGCATGTGAGATCTTCAGAATCAGCATCAATATCTCCGAATAGCCATGGTTTCATATTTTGTTGTTTGGCTAAGAACTTCTTTCTGATTTCAAGCTCTGAATTCTTCATTGTTGTCCCTGAAATGAATAAACAAAGATTTGTAATTATTTTTGATTAAAAAAAAATTTTGGAATTAAAACGATCTTGAAGAAGATCGTCTTAGGATTTGGAACTTAGAACGATCTTGAGTAAGATCGTCTTATAAAACTGGTTGAAAATTTTCTAAGTATAGAAATGGTAGGACGATCTTGAGAGAAGATCGTCTTAGAAACTTTTGTTGAAAATATTCTAAGTAAAGGAAATGGTAGAACGATCTTATGAGAAGATCGTCTTACAAACTTTGTTGAGGAAAGAAATAAGACGGTCTAGTTTGAAGATCGTCTTAAGAACTTGTAACTTGAAAAATTTTCTAAGTATAGAAAATGTTGAGCAGAACCAATCTCAAAGAGATTAGTTACCCAATTAAAATCCACCACACACAGTTCACACAGAACCAATAAAAAATTTTAAAAAACGATCTTGGAGAGATCGTCTTAACACCAAATCAATAAAAACACTAGGACGATCTTGAAGAAGATCGTCTTAGAGTCATGAAGATCGTCTTAATGACAAACTGTAAGAACACCAGAAAAGACAAAATAGTCGATTATTTCACTAATTTGCTTATAATTCACTCAATTTTGAGTGTTATAACTCAATTCAAGCCCAGAAATGCTCAGAATATGATCGCGCACAACCCTAGAAACAAATCCATTGCATAAATCAACTCAAACTGATAATTCAAAATCTCATCAACTTTCCAAAAATTTGGATTTTGATCAATACTGTGAATTGGATTCTGAAACTTGACAGGATGTTTTTAGAGGTGATTTAGAATGTATCTGTGAACAAAAACAGGAAAATTGAGTGAAAATTGAGGTTAAATTGGTGAAGAACAGTAGCAGTTAAAAATGGTTATAAATGAACACGAATTCTCAATTTTGAACAAAATTAGCATCAATCTGCTTGAAATTTGTTCTGGATCGTCAACAGATTGTTGTTTTTCTCTGATACCACTTGTTAAATCCTATTAATTCGTGTTTAATGTGCGGAAGTTGATAATCATCAATGGTGGATAGTGTGTGTTTTAGTGTGTGTTCTTGAGAGAGAAAGGTGTGTGTGTGGAAAGTCTGATTTGATTAATAATCAGAAGTGGGAAAAAGGGTTACAAGGAATAAAAGTTTGAGGGGTATTTATACTCTAAGTATATTACAAAAGCTCCCCCTCAACCTAACAATATTTATACAAAATACAATATTTTCAAATACAACTAAGCACTATTTTGAATTTCTAACAGGTCCAAAAAGGTCCATGTGAAGCAAGTGAAGAGGTTCAGTTATACTAAAGCTTTGCTTTGTTTTGAATGAAGCTCTTTTCTGCTTACCCATTTCACAACCTGGACATGGCTTGTCTTTATTGAAAGACATAGAGGGTATCCCATCAACAAGTTGTTTTCTTGACAACTTATTAATGTTTTTGAAGTTCAGATGAGATAACCTCTTGTGCCACAACCAGTTTGTGTCTACATCAGCCTTTGTGTAGAAACATTGTTCAGAGATAGATGGATTCATATCAATGACATAAATGTTTCCCTTCCTTGGTGCAACCAGAACTACCTTTCCATCTCTGTTGAATATGGTGCCTTGTGAAATATCAAATAAAACCTTGAAGCCATCATCACATAGTTGACTGACACTGATCAGGTTACATTTCAAACCATTCACATATGCAACACGTGTGAATTTGACTTGACCATTATTCACAACACCATATCCCTCAGTTTTTCCACTTCCATCATTTCCAAAAACGATTGAGGGCCCCTCTTGCACCCTATATTCCTCCAACAGGGTTTGATAACCAGTCATGGTTCGGCCAGCAGCACTGTCCAGAAACCATATGTTCTTCTTTCGGTCTCCCTGCACATAAACAAAGATTAGTTCTTTTTGGGAACCCATCTATGGATGGGTTCACTAGACTCTCCCTTAGCAGTCTCAGATTTCTTTGGTATATGAGGAACAGATGGGTCAAATGGGATTTCAGTCATTATCTCAGTTGACACAAAAGTTGTTGGTTTGATGGAGTGCTCAACCTTTTTCTTCTCAGATTTTTGCTTGATTTGCTTAGAAAAAGGTTTTGCATTTTGTTTAGGTTGAAGAGGAGTGGTTTCAACATTTTTAAACGTGCATTACAACTCTGCACTTGTCTAGCCAATAGTTGAAATTGACTTTCTAACCTTAACAAAATAGATTCATCATTAGACACCTGAGCCTTACCAGAATCTGAGGTAGAAGGCTCAGTGGGGGAGAAAGTTTTCTTCTTCTTTAGTCCTTTTGGAACCTTAGATGAAGTCTGAGGAGATGGCTTTTTGGTTTTAGCCTTCTTTTCTGAACCAGTTGTCTGAGCTGTTTCAGAATTTCCCTCAGATTGTTTCCTTGACCTTATTAGTCACAATTTTTTGTTTGCCAACTTTAGGAAAAGTAATTTCCGGTTTCATTTCTTTTGGAAGTGCATCTAAATCAGTGATTATAGATGCCATGTGAAGATCACCAGATTCATATGCTGTTTTTTGATTTGCAAAAGTGTTTTTTTAATTGCAGCATCTGGTTTTGGTGCACTCATCCAAGATTTGATTATTTTTTGTTCTTTTTCAAGGATGGTTTTTAGTTCTTCTTTTTCCAACTCTAAAGTGGCAACCATTGATTGATAACTTTTTAGGGCCAGATGAACATCTTTCAGTTCTTTTAATCTGGCCTGACTGGCGTTCAGTTCAGAAGTATTATTTTCAAACATTTTTAGGCTTTCTGAACGCACTGTCTCAACAAAAGAGATGTCAGCCTCTAAAAGAACCAAAAGGTCCAGTTTGTGTTCCTCATCTTCTTCATAGCCAAAATTACTGACCTTTTTCATCACTATATCCACCCAGCGGCCAGATTCAACATCAGTTTTGACCAAATGACCTTGGTCTTCTTGTGCCATGAAACACATATCCCTAACTTCCTCCTCATCATCAGATGATTCATCGGAGTCTTCCACTTTTCAGTCTTGGCAATCATGCAACTGTTGCTCGAGTTGTCTTGTGCAAAAGAGCCATATGAGCCTTCAACTTCTTGTATTTGGCCTTATAGCTGTCATCAGACTTCTGAAAAATAGAATGGTTAGGAGCAGATTGTGATGATGAGAGTTGACTAGATCTGCATTCCTTCATGAAATGTCCTTTCTTGCCGCATTTAAAGCATTCAAGATTGGACTTATCAATAGAAGTGCTGGAAGCAAAGGGTTTGCCAGATCGATTTGATTTGGCCTTAAAACGATTGAACGTTTTAGCCAGCATGGCAACCAGATCATCATTGTCATCCTCATCACAATCATGAGTGACATTAGCAGAGACACCAGTTTTTAACATTTGAGAAACCATCTTCTTCATTGAGTCAAAAATATCACTCTCAGAAGATAGTAGAGCAGTGCTTTGTGGTTCAGAATACTGAACCGTACCAGAACTTGTCGAAACATGGTTCTTGGCATCCTGCTCAGCCAAAGCTCTTTCAGCTTTGTTCTCTTCAGTATACCTAAATGCTCCATAAAGGGAAGCAAGAGTATGACTGTGTAATGTTTTGCCTTGTCTCAGACCAAGATTAGATTTTCCCATTTTGAAGGTAAAATGTCACAAAATTTTTCTAACAAAATTTCTTTGTCTTTAGTTACTCCAGGGCTTTCAGTTGGTTTACCAGATTTGTGAATCTGATATAAGTTTGGGTTAAGGACTCCCCAGGAATAGCAAAGAAAGACTCATATCTTTTGTTTAAGGCAACTTTTCTTGTGACAATTGTCTCATTAGTGCCTTCAAACTGTGTCAGTAGTTCCGCCCACATTAATTTAGAATTTTCGAGTAAAACAAGAGTGGGCATAAGGGTTTCTGGAACTGCGTATAAAATCATATTTTGTAACTTGGTATCCAAGTTCAACAAGTCTATGATCTTCCTCTGACCAATGATCCTTCTCCTTAGGTGACTGCCTAGGAGTCCCATCGGCATTTCTGACGACAGTTGACGCATTCATAGGGACAAAGGGTCCATCTTTTAAAATGTCTGGTAAATGTCTCTCAACACCAGCAATATACTTAAGTAAGCACGCTTTCCACGTTTGAAAGTTTTCACTGTTCCCATCAAACTTGGGAACAGGATTAGTTGGAAAGTGTACGTGAACATTGTGTGAGGGTATATTGTTGTTGATGATAGGGGGTGGGGTAGCATTATTAGGGTCAGGTCGTTCTTGTTCAAATTCAGCCATCTATGCAGATCAAAAGGTTAATGAATTTATCTAATTCAACCTTGAGGCTCTGATACCAATTGTGAGTCCCGAACTATGTATAGATGAATAATAAACCCGACTGACAAGTACAACTGATCTTGAATGGACAAGTTCAGTTTACGATCCAGATGTGGATAACAAGAAACAATTGACAATATAAATTAATGCAAGAACAAATGGCAGAAACTATATAAAGATATATATAAATATAATCAAGTAAATAGCATTGAGATACGTTGTTTTCTAATGTATTTGATTTATTGATGTATAAACAAATACAAGGATTGTTGCGGAACAAAGATAAACACCCAAGTGTAAATATCTAAACAATCCCGAATACAAGTGATCAAGATGACTTGGAAATACTCGTAAGTTTACTTAGAGTATATCTCACAAGTTGCAATGCAATAGTTTTTAAGCATTTTGCAAGTTATGAGAAGACTTAGTATTTATAGACAAAGTCTATGATGACATGGACAATGTCGTACAAATGTGGTTGTGAGCATTTAAGGAATTAGGTCATAATTCCTTATATGCTGCACTAGGAAGAGTATATAAGTCACTTGATGTGACTTATAGTACTACGTTCCATACCTATACATTGTACCTTTTATTAATAGATAAATCTATCAACTTGGTAAATGTGTAAGGATAAAGTCTTCCTCGTAATCAGTGTAAAGTGTTGTAAATACTTTAACACTGAGATGCTTCAGTCTTCGATCTGGTAGAATCACTCTGATTGCTCACTTCTGAGGTGATTCTCTTCTTCATACTTCAGTCTTTGACTTCAGAATGAATGCTTCAGATTTGTCTCGATCTGAACTGAAGTGAAGCTTCAGTGAAGGAATTCTGAGACATCTCAGAATTCTGATAAAACGTCTTCACTAAACTTCAAGCTATTTCTGAACAAATTATACATGGTCGATTCTCGACCTAACATCAACACCAAGTCACAAGTTGGTTTCAAAACCAGGAAGAAAATTGTTTAAATTATAGACCATATAGAAAATATTAACGGTGCAGCTAGTTACCTGTTTTCCTTGTATCTCCGTATAAATCCTTCAAGGTAAATGGTAAAGTTGATAACTTTGTTATCTTGTGAATGAAATGTGACAGTCTATGATTTGCACACTTATGTTTAGTTTATCTTAGACAAAGAGTTAAGAACAGAAAGTAAAGAACATAAACAAGAACAAGTTCAATTGTAAGAGAACTATGCAAGTCTAATCATATGTATCATTGATTTAAACGATGAATACATGGTCGATATTACAACTTGTCTTACAAGAATACAAATGAACTAGATAATTGCTAAGCCTAGAAAGGAAGAAAGAAACTTAAGCAATTACAAATAAAGTGTCACACACTTTGTGGTGATAAAACACATATAAATGATGCGGCTGTGTTGCTTTATATAGAAAGGAATTAGGGCAACACAGCCTTACAATGATAGTGATGTGATGGTGGTTGTCGACGTTCCATTGGCTCTAAGTACTTGATCCAGGAGCCTTTGTCTTCTTTACCAAAACGGGTGTGAGAGAGAAACCCTTGTGTTTTGGTCCACCTGCATCTTTTCCTTTTAGGGTAAAATACAGTTGGATGAACCACCATATGACTCTTGTCTTCTTTTGGTTTGAAATCTTCCCGCCTTGACCAACAATTTGGAAAGCAAACCACCCGCTACGAGAGTCAATGACTCGCTGATAACTCGCTGACGACCCACGTCAGCGACCAAGTCTGGTCAGCGAATCCTTGACTCAACAATCTCCCCCTATTCGCTGAGAAGACTTGTTGAGTGATGACTTTTAAAAAAATATAGAAGGATGAAAAGATGTCTTATATATTTGACTTTAAACATTACAAGCTGACTCATACAGCATTTATATTTGTAAGACATCTACATATTTTCAGCTTCAAATTCCCAAGCATGTTCTTGCTTGGCAATCTGAACTGCTGGGTCATTGTATCTATGAGGCTTAACCAGCTCCTCATCCAGTTTGCTGATAAACCATCGGTTGTTGGTCGTTTCAGCACACATTCTTCTTATGTTCAGGAGAAACCCAGTTGAAGCTTTTTCAATTTCAGCCAAACGAAAGAACAAATGATTGTTCTGGAAGTTTGAGAAGAAGATGCCGGCAGGTGTTTCAAGTATTCTCCCTTCTTCGAAAACACTTCTGGGAGGGAGTCTGGTATTTAGCGATGCATCACCAGTGATGGGAGGAAGATCAACTCTAAGAGTTCGATGCTCTTCCTTTCTCTTTCTTTGATCCCTTCGACCCGCTGAGGAGATAGCAGCAGGAGTACCAAATACTTGCCTCAGCATAGGCAGATCTGCTTTGAACTTTGTTTCAAACTCCAGTGCTTTCTTGAAGTATTCTTTCAGCATGCTTTGGAGCTGCTGGTAGCTGGCAGTCTTTTTATCTTTCACCAGCATGTACACTTCCACCCATTCTGAAGCACCTAAGTTGGTTACTTTGACCCCTTCCAACTTGGTTGGCTTGGCCCTTCTCTTAAGATCTTCAGGTTGGTCTTTAGGCCCATTTCAGCTTTAAAGGCCTCAGCGGCAATAATTCTTTGAGGCCTGACTCGATCATCCATCAGCTTCAGCCACTTAGCTTTCTCTTCTTCAAATTTGGCTCTTTTCTCGCTGAGCTGCATCTCAACTTCCTTATGTTTCTGCCTGTACAAGGCTTCAGCACCACCTGATTTCAGCAGCATTCTTTGCTCACCATCAAGCTGATCCTTTTCAAGTAGAGGTAGCTGCCTGATAAACTCAAGATTTTTCTTTTCATTTTCTTCATTTTGCTTGATCCTATCTAACTCTTTGATAGCATCTTCTTGAGTTTTTCCATCAGCAGTTAGTGCCAATACATCAATCAATTGATGTTGATGGCCTGCTGAGGATCGTACGGAGAGTTGAGCAGCAGTGGGAGGTTTT
>CM067167.1:133451685-133470834 GCA_034093135.1 Erigeron breviscapus
AAATGACTTTGTATTTATAGGCAAACAATTTCACCAGTGAAATTGTGCCGTACAAATATGGTTGCATGCATTTAATAAACCGACAAGATCATTAAATGCATTGGTTAAGGTACAAGGATAAAGTCACATCAATATGACTTTATTCTTTTAACCAACCACCTTTACACACGTATAAACTTTGGTAAAGAACAAGTGGAATGTCCTTTGGAAAGTGTGTAAAGGCAAAAGTCAATTCCTCGATATCAGTGTTCAGACTTGTAAGGTCCAGAACACTGACAATCCTCCAGTGTACAGATCTGGTAAGACTTCCAGTGGACTCCGCCATTTGTCAGTCTTCTTTATTCTGACTTCAGTCTTTGACTTCAGTGAGAACGTCTTCAGTAGAGTAGATATGGACTGGGGTGAAGTCCAGTGAGCTAATCTGGAATACTCCAGATTTCCTATACAAGTATTTGCTCACTGGTCTTCTTCATTATTTCTGAACAAATCCTTAGAGGGACTCCAGATTCCAAGTCTGGAGTAGGTCCAGTAATATACCATTTCTGGACAGATCTTCAGTAAGGCTCCAGTAGTTGAGTCTGGAGCGAGTCCAGTAAATCTGGACCTAACAAATTCCCCCTATTTGTTTAGAAATAATGCAAGTGTTTTCAAGCTTATATCTATACAACTTTGTATGCTTGAAAAACACAAGTTTTGACTTAGTCTAAAAATTTAAGTTACTGGAAAACACTTTATAGATCATCAGTGTTTCCAGTTTCATCTTTTAATACTAACTTAGACTAAATCTGATCATTTACTTTATGAATCAAAATATGCAACTATATTTACAGCCATCAACATAAAATAAGTTACAATTTTGAGAAATTAAATACAAACAACAAGTAAATGATATAAGAGTTAGGCCCTTCTCTTCGATGTCTGTCCTGGAGCATCTTCAGAAGCCTTTCTCTTTGGTGATGGAGAGGATGGAACAGACACTGGTGGTCTCATACCTAGAAACAGCTTCCATCTGTTGAATTCTTATCCAAACCTTTTCAATCCTCTTCATAAATGCCTTTACATCAGGAGACAAATCAGTTTTACCTTTGAAAGTTAATCCTATCTTCTTCAGTTCAGTCCATTCAAAAGCTTGGACTGATGCATTTTTCCTTTCATCTGTAAAGTTACCCTCTCTGGTCAACTTTATATTAAATCTGGTCATGCCTTGATGATTTTCAGCAAGTTTGATTTCAGCACTTATGATCCTTCTGGTATCAGCCCTGAATTTCAACATTTCATCATACTTAGCTTTCTGCTTAGCCATCTGGACCATATGTTCAGTTTCCTTTGATACTCTCTGCTGTTCCATGGCAGACTGGAGTTGTACACGATTAATTTTGAGAGAAGTATCCAGAGGAATGAACGTGCTTATATCTGCATCTTTTATTGCTTTGATCTGTTTGGCAAATTCATCTAATTATGTAATTTAAACACATTTCTAAGTCAACCCTCTCCAACTTTTGGTCAAAAATCGGATTCCATGAACTCCTAGGTCAAAACTAGGGTTTCAAGTTGTCAAAATGGGTCAATTCAATTTTTAAGCTTGATTTATGTTTGGGAATGAAATGTTGTTATGGGTTACGCTCTTTTATGTCAAAATATGTCGGTTATACTTCAAACGAGTCTCGAATCTTACCAAAACGGGTTCTAGGACAAATTAGGGTTTTGTAATGGTGAAATGGGTCAAGTGGATCTTTGGGTAAGATTTTGATGTAATAGGTTTAATTTCATGATATGGATTATGCTAAAATGTATTATGTAAGCTTATTTATCCATCAAAACAAGTCTTGGGGTCAAAGTCGTCGAATTAGAGTTCTAGATTAGGGTTTTGGGTCGTGTTTCTTGTCAAATCTGCTGGTGCTGCTCGAACATGTCTGCATGTGGCGTCTGTTACGCCACCCATGGCGTCTCAGACGCTGGGTGGTCCTGGCTGAACGTCTCCTACGTTGAGTGGGGCGTGTTTTACGCTGCTGGCGTCTCTTACGGTGGAGGCACCGCATGAGACAGTGCTCTCCAAGTGCCTTACGCCCAAACTCGTCTGTTTTACGCTGGTTTCTTGCTCTAGACGCTGAAAATGGGAATTCTAGGCCACCGTCTCTTACGGTGGCCATGACCGTCTCGTACGCTGGTCAGAAACTCCCCACCGTCTTCTACGGTGGTCACCACCGTAAATTACGGTCTCCCATATTCTTAAATTTTCTGTTTTGTTTCCTTTGACTTTGTTGGGCCTCCATCGTTATATGTTCGTATCAAGGTTATGTGATCATTTAATGATCCAATCAAGGTTATATGTTCGTATCAAGGTTATGTGATCATTTAATGATCCAATCAAGGTTATATGTTCGTATCAAGGTTATGTGATCATTTAATGATCCAATCAAGGTTATATGTTCGTATCAATTTATCAAGGTTATGTGATCATTTAATGATCCAATCAAGGTTATATGTTCGTATCAAGGTTATGTGATCATTTAATGATCCAATCAAGGTTATATGTTCGTATCAAGGTTAATCAAGGTTATGTGATCATTTATTGATCCAATCAAGGTTGTATGATCGTTTTATGTTCGTATCAAGGTTATGTGATCATTTAATGATCCAATCAAGGTTATATGTTCGTATCAAGGTTATGTGATCATTTAATGATCCAATCAAGGTTATATGTTCGTATCAAGGTTATGTGATCATTTAATGATCCAATCAAGGTTATATGTTCGTATCAAGGTTATGTGATCATTTAATGATCCAATCAAGGTTATATGTTCTCGTATCAAGGTTATGTGATCATTTAATGATCCAATCAAGGTTATATGTTCGTATCAAGGTTATGTGATCATTTAATGATCCAATCAAGGTTATATGTTCGTATCAAGGTTATGTGATCATTTAATGATCCAATCAAGGTTATATGTTCGTATCAAGGTTATGTGATCATTTAATGATCCAATCAAGGTTATATGTTCGTATCAAGGTTATGTGATCATTTAATGATCCAATCAAGGTTATATGTTCGTATCAAGGTTATGTGATCATTTAATGATCCAATCAAGGTTATATGTTCTATCGTTATATGTTCGTATCAAGGTTATGTGATCATTTAATGATCCAATCAAGGTTATATGTTCGTATCAAGGTTATGTGATCATTTAATGATCCAATCAAGGTTATATGTTCGTATCAAGGTTATGTGATCATTTAATGATCCAATCAAGGTTATATGTTCGTATAATTATATGTTCGTATCAAGGTTATGTGATCATTTAATGATCCAATCAAGGTTATATGTTCGTATCAAGGTTATGTGATCATTTAATGATCCAATCAAGGTTATATGTTCGTATCAAGGTTATGTGATCATTTAATGATCCAATCAAGGTTATATGTTCGTATCAAGGTTATGTGATCATTTAATGATCCAATCAAGGTTATATGTTCGTATCAAGGTTATGTGATCATTTAATGATCCAATCAAGGTTATATGTTCGTATCAAGGTTATGTGTCAAGGTTATATGTTCGTATCAAGGTTATGTGATCATTTAATGATCCAATCAAGGTTATATGCATCGTTATATGTTCGTATCAAGGTTATGTGATCATTTAATGATCCAATCAAGGTTATATGTTCGTATCAAGGTTATGTGATCATTTAATGATCCAATCAAGGTTATATGTTCGTATCAAGGTTATGTGATCATTTAATGATCCAATCAAGGTTATATGTTCGTATCAAGGTTATGTGATCATTTAATGATCCAATCAAGGTTATATGTTCGTATCAAGGTTATGTGATCATTTAATGATCCAATCAAGGTTATATGTTCGTATCAATTATTGTTCGTATCAAGGTTATGTGATCATTTAATGATCCAATCAAGGTTATATGTTCGTATCAAGGTATGTTCGTATCAAGGTTATGTGATCATTTAATGATCCAATCAAGGTTATATGCATCGTTATATGTTCGTATCAAGGTTATGTGATCATTTAATGATCCAATCAAGGTTATATGTTCGTATCAAGGTTATGTGATCATTTAATGATCCAATCAAGGTTATATGTTCTGTATCAAGGTTATGTGATCATTTAATGATCCAATCAAGGTTATATGTTCGTATCAAGGTTATGTGATCATTTAATGATCCAATCAAGGTTATATGTTCGTATTTATATGTTCGTATCAAGGTTAAATGATCATTTATTGATCAAATCAAGGTTATGTGATCATTTATTGATCCAATCAAGGTTGTGATCATTTATTGATCAAATCAAGGTTAGGTGATCATTTATTGATCCAATCAAGGTAATGATCATTTATTGATCAAATCAAGGTTAGGTGATCATTTATTGATCCAATCAAGGTAATGATCATTTATTGATCAAATCAAGGTTAGGTGATCATTTATTGATCCAATCAAGGTAATGATCATTTATTGATCAAATCAAGGTTAGGTGATCATTTATTGATCCAATCAAGGTAATGATCATTTATTGATCAAATCAAGGTTAGGTGATCATTTATTGATCCAATCAAGGTTATGATCATTTATTGATCAAATCAAGGTTAGGTGATCATTTATTGATCAATCAAGGTAATGATCATTTATTGATCAAATCAAGGTTAGGTGATCATTTATTGATCCAATCAAGGTTGTATGATCGTTTTATGTTCGTATCAAGGTTATGTGATCATTTAATGATCCAATGAAGGTTATATGTTCGTATCAAGGTTATGTGATCATTTAATGATCCAATCAAGGTTATATGTTCGTATCAAGGTTATGTGATCATTTAATGATCCAATCAAGGTTATATGTTCGTATCAAGGTTATGTGATCGTATGATTTAATCAAGGTTAAACGGTTGTTATCCCGACACTTATTTCTTATTGTCAAAACCTACGAACTCACCAACTTTATGTTGACGCATTTTAGTACACTTTTCAGGTAATCAAGTGAACCAAAGACGTGATGTCCTCAATATATCGCCCTATTATTTTCAATAACCTCAATTGTAATGGTTTTCATCTTCTTGGTAACAAACATGTTTGTATCATCATCGCCAAATCGTTATAAATATAATCATGATCATCAACAGCAAGCGGTGTTAAAGACTTTGTGTATTGTATATTTGTATAGATAATCGTAAGACGTATCTTGAAACACCCTTTGTTATTATACGTTTCGCATATCTTGCAAACATATTCTCGTTTATGAGGACTTTAAGTGTTTGAAAATTATACAAGCCTGTAATTTGTACTTAGATAAATCTTTGATGCAAAATAAAATCTTCGTAAATATGAAAAAATATAATCAAATAAATTACAACCACTGAAATTGGATTGAATGATTTAGACCCCACAACCCCAACATTTTTATATTTTGTCATAATACAACTATATAAACCTCTAGAGCATAGTCACAATAATGTTTTGTCAAATATAATAAAAAATCCATGGAATATCTAAATAGGGGTCCACATTTTCCAGAAAACATTAAACAATTTTTTATTTTTTTTATTTTCATTTTTATAACCACATAAATTTTCCTGAATATTCATATCAAAAAATCTACCCGTTGGAGATCCATGGGCAAATAAGTCATTTCCCATGTATAACATATACATACATACACAAACCCCACATATACATACAACACATATACAGGCTAGCACCATTTTTCTTTAACTTTCTCTTTCGTTTGTGGGGCAACAAAAAGCTCATTACTTTAAGCATCACCGCCTGCCTCTCTACACCTTCATAACACATCATTTTACACACACGTATACACTCACCAAAAAATAAAAAAGAATTCCAAAAAATAAAAAATATTGAGGGGAAAATACAAAAAACAAGAAAAAATTAGAGAAATTAAAAAGAAAGGATTTAGAGGAAGAAGGAGGTTTGTTTTTTGCTTTTTTTGGTTAAGAAAAAAGAGTGAAAAAGAAACAAAAATGGCTACAACAACAACAACACAAAAACCAGCACCAAGTGAACAGCTACAAACACTTATGCAATCTGGTCAAATGTCACAAAGTCTAAGTTTTAGTGGTTTAATGTCAAAAGAAGATGAAGAAATGTCAAAATCTGCACTTTCTACTTTCAAAGCTAAAGAAGAAGAGATTGAAAAGAAGAAATTGGAAGTCAAAGAAAGAGTTCAAGCTCAGCTGGGTCGTATTGAAGAAGAAACTAAACGTTTGGCTACTATTCAAGAGGTTTGACTTTTTCTTTGACTTTTTTTATTCGTGGTTCTGTGATATGGGTTTTTCTGGGTTTTTTGTTTAGGTTTGTGTATTGTTGTTGGTTTGTTTGATTTTGTATGTTTTAGTGGTTATTTTTTAGTAAAGGTAAAATTAGGGTTTCTTATGGTTTTTTAGGGGTAAATTTATGTTTTTTACTGTCATATATTATGTGATATGGGTTTTTCTGGGTTTTTTGTTTAGGTTTGTGTATTGTTGTTGGTTTGTTTGATTTTGTATGTTTTAGTGGTTATTTTTTAGTAAAGGTAAAATTAGGGTTTCTTATGGTTTTTTAGGGGTAAATTTATGTTTTTTACTGTCATATATTATGTGATATGGGTTTTTCTGGGGTTTTTATATAGGTCTGTGGGTTGTTATTGATTTGCTTGATTTTTGCATGTTTTAGAGGTTAATTTTTGATAAAATTAAATTAGAGCTTCTCTGTTTTTTAGGGTAACTTGTGTTGTAAAAAAATAAATAAAATTGAAGTATAACTCTCTGTTTCTTGTATGGTTATGTATTTATCAGATCCAAAATTAAGGGCACTTTTTGTTTTGAATAATGGATTTTTCTTTGTGTTAGTACTTAGTATCTTAAAGAATTTTGTTAATTGGATCTGTATTGTTCATTTATTTGCCATCATTTTGTGTGTAATTAATTAAAATAATTATGTGTGTATGATTGAAAAGAAAAAATTGGATGTTATAAAATATAAATTTTTGTATTTATGCCGTTTCGTGTTTATATATATAACAGATCTAGGTAAATTGTATTTACTTGTAATGATATGGGTTCAGAAAATTAAATGGATATTGTGATTATGATCCAAATAAATTGTAATTTATGAAAATTATATGATGTTTGGAATTTGGTCTTCTAGATACATGATTTACATATTGATATCCCAAAGTATTATCTTCAACTTTACTCTCTTTTTGCCCTTTGCCCCCCAAAAGAATCCACTTTTGATTCTTGACAAAGATGTTTTCAGTTTTTAATTTGAAGACGTTTGTATACCAATGCTTTCTATTTAAACTTTAGAATTTAAAATGATCTTCTTTTGAAAATTGACATGAAAATGTCAATAATGGTGTCTTCTTTAATGATGGAGGGAGTAGTTTTGAAACACTAAGACTAGAAAAGTAGAAATAATGAATAATGATGTAAAGTCATTTGCAAGTTTTATAATTGAAAAACCCATGTGTAGAATGAAAGATTTTACAGACTTTATCTCTACGAACATTCAAACTTTTGTACCATTTATGCATTAACATGTGTTGGGACATGAAGTTGCAATTGTCAGTTTTTAGCGATCGAATGAACATGTTTATAATTATGATCCTTAGATCATTTTTGGTCAAATAATCGGATTTGAATCATTGGTACGAGTATAAAGTGGCGCTTATTCCGAACATTGATATGAATATGAAGTATCTGTCGATTGTATGATTTTCTTCTGTTGGATTTTTGAATTTGCGTTGGTTATTGCGATAATTACATGAATATAAAGAAAGAAAAAAGATTAACCACCCACCACCACCCTGAAGGGTTGAATCTAAGTCAAATTTTATGATGAGGGTTTGTCTTGTACACGAAACGAGCTAGTGTGTTAGGTATTGTGGAGATTGAAGTGAAGTTGGTGGGTGTTTAGTTTACATAATTTATATTTCTTCACTAGTAATACTATATATCACAAGCCATAACATTGGTTTCTAAGGCTAAAATATGGCAATCCATCATCATCAGGAACTTGAAGCACTAACAGATCCAATGAAGAAAGAAGTTACGGTTGTTCGTAAGAGGATTGACACTGTCAACAAAGAGTTGAAGCCACTCGGACAGACCTGCCAGAAGAAGGTATGCAATTATAACTAACTAAAGCTTAACACGATAATATATAATGGGTAAAACTGCCCTTTTGCTACTGGCTAATTAACCCTGAGTCAGTTTTATCACAAACGGGCATATCATTAAAGGTTAACACTGTCTTTAGACTATTTAAACACAAAAATCTCTCGCTTAGTTTTAGCTAGAAATGGAAACTGGTTATCGCACATTTGTTTACAATATGTGTTTCCAGGATTGTCTCCTTAATTGTAGCTAAAAATCTCTTCACATACTCCCAGTGCTATTCATAATGAACAATATTACATCATATGAACAGATGATATTACCCTTGGCTAACGCAATTTTCGTGTGATTTTTTACAGGAAAGAGAGTATAAGGAGGCACTGGATGCTTTTAATGAAAAGAACAAGGAGAAAGTGCAACTAATCACAAGATTAATGGAGGTTGGTATTATAATCTAAGATCAAAACCTTCAAACTTTGTGTAAAGAAAATGTAAAAACTGACTTTTTGTTTTTATGTTGGTTAAGCAGCTAGTAAGCGAAAGTGAGAAGACGAGGATGAAGAAGCTAGACGAGCTGAGCAAGAGCATTGAAACCGTACAATAAGTTAATAGTAATAAAGAAAAACTGATGGTGACTATGGGGGTTTAATCTGGTAATTAGGTTTGTGTGATGTGGTTGTCATATATACAAGATATAAATTCGGTTTGTTTGGAATTTGTTTATGGGTGTTTATTTTGTTTTTGTTTGAATAGTTGTATTTTGGTGATGGTAGGATGGGAGGAAGTAACCTTTGTAAAAACAGGTTTGTTTTCGTTTTTTTTTTATCCTAATTATTATTCTTTCTTCTTGTATGATGTATGAATTAAATGTTTTATTCCGCGAATGACAAATAGCTTGACGTATTAACAGAATTCGTTTCCCAATTTTAATTGAGAAAAACTTGCATATACTAACTTTTTTTTAAAAAAAAAACAACTTGCATATATACTAACTAAACTTGCATATATGAGAGAAAAACTTTCCAGTACATAAGAAAACATAAGAAAACTGTAAATTTCATTTTGAAGAGATCCATTGATTCCATTAAATAATTCAATTAAATTGGTTTGGATTTTGGACATGTCCCTAACTCTTTTTAACCACCTGAACTAGATGCACAAGAAAGAAAAATATACAAAGTATATACTAACTAAATGCATCGATCTTATAATTAGACATATCTTTTTATGTAAGTTTTACTTTCACCTCCATCATTTTTCAGAACCCATTTGTTAACCAGATTTAGTGTTTATGCTGGGTTTTGTCCAACGATTTATGTGGTGGATATGGTGAGGTGTGCATGACTCATTTCAGTCGTCATCAAAACCTTGTTCGTCATAATTACATACTTGACTTAAATCTAACGGTACACTTGTCTAATTTTTATCAATTTTATTATATATATATTTTTAACGATCATCTGATCTAACTATAATGCATGTCTGGGATGATACTCGGGACCATCGAAACCAGCCCCTCCTAATAATTCAGCAATACAAATATAGAAAATGAGACTCGAATTTAGTAAAATATCTCAAAATTATAAAATTCACCAATGAATCATCAACTTCATTGACTGTGTCATTTTTATTATCTAAATTCGGAATTCATCATATCTTGGTAGGAAAATACATTAAAGCGTTAATGTGGTCATAAAAGTCTTGAACGGTCCTCGTCGAGAAGTCAAAATCTGAGACGCCTACAACGGCTAATTGTTGACTTTAGAGAGTGTTCTCGAGCCAACCCAATAATTGTATACAATACTCTACTGCGTATAAAACCAAACATTACTCTTAGTTAGTCGTTATGGTTAACGATAACTTTTATTTGCTTTTTGGAGGAGTATACTAAATATCTACCTTTAGTTATCTATTTTTGAAAGAAAATTTGTAGTTAAATACATAGAATAAATGCCGACGAGCTTATGGTGACACTTTATTTTTTTTATTAACCCAAGTTCGATCGGTGTCTTCTACCTTTGTTCCATGTCGTAGAGTTTCCAATGAAACAAGATTGGGACCTTTGTGCTCTCAGGCAGTGGCGGAGCCACCTTGGGAGTGGGACCGGCCATGGCGTATTCTAGACTTTGGTTTTTTTCAACCGATATATGTAGTGGTGCACAAAAAACCGGTTAATCTAACCGACCAGAAAGTTTACCGATAACCGAAACCGGTTAGTAAGCGATACCGTACAAACCGGTTTTAGGTTATCAATAACCGACCGTTAAGGACCGATTACCATTTTCTAGGCTAAAACCGATTATTAATCGGTTAACTTATAACTGGTTATAATCCTAATTTGATAACCACTTAACCAGTTATAATATATATATTATTACTTATATTATACTTATAATCTTATATTCTATCTATCGGTCCCTTACAGATCTTTTTTTTTTCTTTTCTAAAATGACCTTATCTTCTTTCAGTCAATATTGACAACCGATCAAACAAAACCGATTAAACCCTTATCAATCGATATTAAGCCCTTATAAATCGATCAACAATATAAACCCTCAATGAAAACCAATCACTTTCTGAGGATGAACTAGACGAATCACTTTGAAGATTTGAAGATCATTTGTTGTTTCTGTGTTACTAGCAGCAATGTTTCTGTTAGTTTAATGCTACTGCTGCTACTCTTTCTAGTTTCAGTTGATGTTTCTGTTAGTTTAATGCTACTGCTGCTACTTTTTTTAGTTTCTGTTTCAGTTGGTCTGTTTAACGCTACTCTCTGCTGCTAGTTTGCTACTGTCTTGTTTATGTTTTTGTTATAAAACATGTTTTGGTCTTGTTCAGTTGGTCTGCTTGTGCCTTGGTATGTCGTCTGCCTATTGTGCTAATATTATGCTTACTGTTAGTTTTTTTGGCACCGTTTAATTTTAACCTGTTTTGGTTGATTGGTACCGGTTAACCGGTTAATATTAATCGAAATCGGTTACATAGGTTTGAGTTTTTATGTGGCCTAACCGGTTATTAACCTATCTCGGTTAACCGAAATCGATTTTTTTTTTATAAATAATAACCGGTTTCGGTTATTAAAATTATTAACCGAAATCGGTTAACCTATTATTACACCTCTAGCCTCCGGTGCAACGCTTTAATAATCAGACCTTTGGGCCATAGCCCATAGGTATGTCTTTTAACTAGGATGGGTCAAAAAATAGTAAAGCCCGTTATCAAGGTTAATGTGTATTAACCTTTTAACCTTGATAACGGGCTTTACTATTTGTTATCAAAAGATAGTAAAGCCCGATATCAATAAGAAATTTGACAAAACCTTCTGAACATTAGAAGCCATTTGTTATCTTTAATTGAAGAAAAATAATCTCATTATTTTTCAAAATTATTGTATATTCTATCTAAAAGTCCAAGTATGATTTATAGGAAAAACATATACTTAACATGTTGGAAGACTTAACAAGTAAGTTATAAATGGCTTCCCATCCATTGTTCACTTTTTTGAAAAAAGTAGATTCTTTTGGAATTGTGTTTAGAAGAGATTATCTAATCATTACGTTTGCAAGACTCAAATAATCAGAAAAAGTGTTTGACTGAAAAAGTGATTATTTACATTTGCATAAAGAAAAACGCAGTTTTAAAAAAGTAGATAGGGATATTTTTTTTCAAAACGTAGTTTATAAACATAAAATTTATTTTGAAATTGCAATGCCAAACACCCCCTTGGTTTGTTTTTGTTTTGTTTTTTTTTTCATTTTCCTTTTAAATCAAAATTTACTTCATGGGATATGAATAATTTTAAGATTATTTGAGTTGATTTACAAATTAAATAGGTTTGACATTAAAAAAAGAAAAGAAAAAAGACCTTGTAACATAACAAGTGGATGGAGATGGAAGTATTGAACAAATTGTTGGTTGGTCACATAGATTCAACCTGAGTCATTATAGGTTTTACCATAATGGGCTCGGGCGGCATGTATATTTCAGATCTGGTGGTTGGGCTATCCAAATCGTGTTATCCTTGAAAAATCGAACTTTATTATATACAAGAAATTTGACTCCGGGCGTTGCCCGGGATCGATGTTGTGTCATGCAAATATACATACAACATTATCTAAAAACTTGGACACTTAAGTTTGTATCAAAAAAGTTTAGACTAAAGTTAAAAAACTCAAAAGTTGAGTGGTAAAAATAAGAAACCTTAAAATGGTAAAAGTTAGAAGCCTTAAAATAAGAGATAGAAAGTATAAAAAAAAAAGATTTAAAAATTTAAAAAAAAAACCCGGAAAAGACTAAAGTTAAAAAACCAAAAGTTAAGTTGTAATTTTTTTTTTTTAAGTATACAATCGTAAAAAAAAAATAAAAAAAAGACAAAATAGTGACGCCATGATGACGTCATCATGACGTCAGCACCGCGTACTGTAGCTTTTGCTACTTTAATTGTTATATATAATAATTTGTTGGCAGTAAAAAAAACATTATTTCATGCTATCTCCGATTAAAATGTGATCGATTCTTTTTTCTAATACAGTAATACCTATCGTGCAACTCGGTAGTCCTTGAGAAAAGAGTTTTTACTTAAATGATACCTAACTTTTGCTCGATATTGTTGGTTTCATACCTTACCTTTACTTATTACGCGGATCATATCCAACATTTTCAAAATTCCACTCGGAACATACCTGGACCAAAACGTCATTAGCTGACCGTCAAAACCACCTCACGTGAAGGGTAAAAATATAATTTCGCGTTTCTTAATTACTTAGACTAACCCCTCGATGAACTCTTCGGTAGATTGCTCAATATAATAATAATAAATGCACAAAATGACAAAAGGTCTCCTAGCGAACTGCTCGCTTGCGCGAGCCAAATTGTAAAGGAGATTGTCCCATATTTTCAGCCACGTGCCATCTCTCCAATGGATGGAATCTTTTTGGTTTTTTACTATAGATAATTAAATATATACATTATTAGTTTTTCTTTAATAACTTACATTTTATAACTTTTAATAAAAATTAAAATTGTATTTTTATTTTTCTTTTACGAACATTTTGACATAAGTTTTATTAAAAACCGAACTACTTACCAATTTTGTATTTTATTTATGTTATTTTAAAAATTATAAATTGTTGTAGAAAAGGATTTATTTATTTAAAGTAAATTTTTTTTAATGATAAAAATATTTATAAATTATATTAATATAATAAAAAATAGTTTAGATTGGGTTGTGGATGTGAATGAAAATTTAAGTTAGGTTGGGTTGTATAGGTGGAAGAGAGAGAAATTAGTTTTTAATTAAGATTGGGTTGGTTGGTTCACTCTTAATTACTTAAATGGTACCTAACGTTTGCTCGATATTGCTGGTTTCATACCTAACGTTTAGTTATTACTTTTTTTTGAAAGGTGAATTTCGCTTGAAGCTTCGTGTCGCGATTTGACATCGGGAGGTCTAGCATACGTTGTCTTAACCGGGTCCGCACTAAAGAGCTCCTTCAAAGCGGAAATGTCTATTTCAAATACCCGATGGGGGAAAACCCCCTACTAATCTGCCCGAAGGCACGACGATTAATAGGGGTAAACTATTGCCTCATCCAAGATTTGATACCGGTAGTCCATAGGATGTCAATACCGCTTTTCTTTGCCACCGGTAGTCCCCCAATGAAGGGGTTTGGGCTTGTAGTCTCCAATGAAGGGATTTGGGCCTGATAACCCTAGGTTCGAATCTTGAAGGTGGCAAGGGTTTACCCCTATTAATCGTCGTGCCTTCGGACGGATTAGTAGGAGTTTTTTCCCCCATCAGGTATTTGAAAATAGGCATTTATGTTTCGATGGAGCTCCTTAGTGCGGATCCGGTCAAGACAACGTATACTAGACCTCCCGCGATTGAATCGCAACACGAAGCTTCAAGCGAATTTCATATTTCAAAAAAAAAGTAATAACTAAACGTTAGGTATGAAACCAACAATATCGAGCAAACGTTAGATACCATTTAAGTAATTAAGAAACACAATTTTACATTTTTACCCCTCACGTGCAAGTCACGTGGGGGTATTTTGACGGTCAGCTAACGGCGTTTGGGTCCAGGTATGGTCCGAGTGAAATTTTGACAATGCTAGGTATGATCCGCGTAATAACTAAAGGTAAAGTATGAAACCAACAATATTAAACAAACATTAGGTACCATTTAAGTAATTAACTCTTAGAAAAAATTTGTATAGTAAAACGGAGATGCCATTGTTGTATGTATAAGTAAAAAAACAACTTAACTTTTTCCAACAAAACCTTTTGTTAATTGTATGCACGTATAAGTTAGAAAACATTTTGAAATTTTTCAACAAAACTTTTTATGAATGACAGTATCATAGCTAACGAGTCATGAGTCAACTCGTATGAGTCAACACAAAGTGAAAACGAGACGATTTGATGAATGACTCGATTTTGCTCTAGACTCGTTTGAGTCGATACGAGTTACGTTCTGTTAGAAATCCAAAAATGGTGTTAAAATGCAATTATTTTAATAATGGAAGGAGTATTAGTGAAAATTAGTCAAGTGTATAAATACTCCTTTCCATACCCAAAGTTGTAAGCTTTTTCCCATTTTTCATAATTAATCACAATAATTCAACCTCAATTCTCTCTGATCTTCATCTTCAACCTCCAAAACACACACTACACCTTTTCACACACTAACTCCATTTTTGCACAAATCGAGCTTAAATTTCTGTTTAACAATTGGTATCAGAGCAAAATCAGTTAATCTGAACGATCCATAGCTCGATTTGCTGCAATTCTCATCCAATTTTCGAATTTTTTTATTCAAAATCGTTTTCACTGTTCATCAAAATTCACACTCTCAAATCACATAAAATCACAGTTATTTGTTCACCAATAGATTCGTGATAGTTGTAAACATAATCCTGTCAAGTTTCAAGTTCCAATTCGATCTAAATCTCGAGATTGAATTTTTTGATTTTGGCGCGATTTTTTGGGTTTTGAATCTGTTGTGTTTGGTGTTGAATTTTGTTCATAGATTTGTTGCGGAGGTGAAAACAAACAGTTTGCAAGTTATTTCGTGATCTAACTCCCACTAATTCAAAAGTTATTGAAGCTTTTAAAGTCATTAATGGAGTTTTCATGGAAAACTGGTAAAATGATGAAGATGAACCTAAAACGATCTTCACTAAGACGATCTTCATAAGATCGTTTTGGTATTTGAAAGTTAATTGTAATACCTGTGCTGTGTGGATTGTTGAGTTGAGAAGTATTTGTTTTTGGCTAACTAATCCAGAAGGATTGGTTTGGTCAATACAAATTCTTGAAAAGAAAACAAGACGATCTTCACCAAGATCGTCTCATTATTCTTTGAAACCAAGACGATCTTCAACAAGATCGTCTCATTTCTTTTGAAGTTAAGACGATCTTCAATTCAAGACCGTCTCATTTCCTGATCGTTTCACTTTTCATACTTAGCCAAATTTCACCAAAATTTCCAAGACGATCTTCAATCAAGATCGTCCCAGTTCTTCAAGACCGTTTCACTTCAAGACCGTTTCATTATTCCAAGATCGTTTCATTTTTTAGACTTAACCAAATTTTCATCAAACTCCTAGAACGATCTTGCTCAAGACGATCTTACTCAAAACGATCTTACCTAAAACGATCTCACCCAGGACGATCTTCTCCAAGATCGTCTCATCTTTTTGAAGTTAAGACGATCTTCACCAAGATCGTCTCATTTCTTCTGAACCTAAGACGATCTTCAATCAAGATCGTTCCAATTCCAATAAAAAAAAAATAAATAAATAAATAATAATTCATGAAGATTTAAAATTTGATAGCGTTAAAAAAAATTTTTAGGCCAATTTTCATCCGTTATCGACGCAGTTTTGGCGAAAATTTTTTAGAAATTATCAAATTTTTCCTATGATCATGATATCCAAAGTTTACATGAAATTCTAAGTTTCGTGAGAACATATTTCGGCGAAAAAATTTGGAGGGAAACCTGAAGTACAAAATCTCCAAATTTCATTTTTAATTCTTTCACTTCAATTTCAATCACAATTACCTTTTCATTTCATTTCACCCTTTGCTAAACAAAATGTCAAGTCCAAGTATCTCAAATTCAGTCAAAGACGATTTCGTTTTCAATTTGTGGTTAACTTCTTCACCCAAGAAACCAACTTCATCTGAAGAAAAACTTCATAAAGGTGGACTGTGTTCATGTTGTTCATCGAGACCTTTTCCAAATCCTTGTCAAGTGATGAAGATATTGATTCATTCAACTGCAACTGAAAATGTCAAATTTCAAGAGGAAGTAGTCACGTTACAAGCTGAGAATGTCAAACTGAAAGAACAAATGATCTACTATCGAGCTGGAAATGTGAGACTTAAAAATGAGATGAAAGAACTTCAAGTTGAATTTGGAGACCTTGCAGTTTGGAATGAAATTGACAAACAAACTTTGAAGAAGAATGATGAGTTGAAGTCACAAATGAAAGCTGCGATAAAAGAACTTCAAACAGAATTGAAAACTTCCAACAAGAAGCTGAATGATAGTATCTTGGAAAGCAAATCAAGAGAACTTATTTTGCAAGAAAAGATTTCAAGTTTTCAATCTCAGTTGAAAAATGAGACATCCATATTCTTAACCATGGAGAGCAAGTTTATTGATGAGATGAACAAAGTTGAGAAGGAGAGACAAGATGTTTGCAAGAAAATCAAGACTCTTGAAGAGAATTGTTTGCAATTTCAATCAAATGAAACATCTCTACAAAAGAGAATCTCTGAACTTGAGATGGAATTGCAAACACAATCAACATCTTGTGACACTCAAAGTGATGATGGATCAGTTTATCATGATGCAAGTCCAATATTTCCAACTGAACTTGATGCTCAAAAGAAAGTTTGCACTGAGTCCATCCCAAAGAGCTCAAAGATCAAAGTTTCATCTCCTGCTAAACATAAAGCTTCTCAATTTACTAACTATGCCTTATTCAAGGATAGAAAGTATTCGTCGAAGCCTACTATAGATGGAACACAGACTCTCATTCCATTCTTGACATTTGAAGACAATACCAAGTTCATCTCTCAAGCAAAAGCTCAGTTGACCAAGATCAAATGGAAACCTGTCTACAAATCAAAGTCAACTGAGTCAAAGACAATCAAATACTCACTTTGGCAACTCTATGAACTTGCACCAAAACCAATTACCGTGCAAAAAGTGAATGTCTTTGCATCTCCACTGCGTCCACAAAAACTCAACTTTTCAACAACTTCGAGTTTTCACCTACCATGGACTGCAGATTCTATTCGTCGAATCGATGACACGTACATTTGGAATGTCAAGACAAAAACCGTTGGGCCTACACAAAAATGGGTCCCAAAGGTTGTTTTTAAGTAATTCGATGAAATGGCTTATACACATGTCAGTGTATAACCCGGGCTAAAGATGTTGTTTATTGGACTACTACTTCATAATGGTTGATTCCCCAGTTTCGACTTCAAAGAGACATGATGAACATGTTGCCACACATTCATCATGAGGGGAAGAAAGAGGATAATGAAGTCGAAAAAGTTTATTTGAAAGAAGAATTTATCAGTTGAGGGGAAGAAAGATAAATTGTTGACTAAAGTGATCCCCAAATTATTCTTTGAAGATAGTTATCGCCAACGTGGTGGGTACGCCGCGGGTACACCCTATACATAAGCGTTGGTGGTACGCAAATATGACTGTTTGATCGAGGGGAAGTTTGTGATGAAAAAGATGTTTGTCCAAATGCTTCAAGAGAAAGATTCATTAATTAAGGGAAGTGTGACAAAGTTAAGATTGTCAAGAAGATGCTTTCATGTTCAAATCTAAAGAGCCAAGATCAAGTTTCTGCAATGCTCATACTCTGAGAAGTTCAAGACTTAAAGATACATCTTTAAGGTAAGTGTGAAGATTAAAGACGTAAAGCCAAGTTTGATGGAAGATCTTGAAGACAATGAGAAAGCTTCGAAGACCTTCATCAACAAATTCGTATTTATAGATGATATCTTACATGAATTACATTTCAACACCAAGGGGAAGAATGTTAGAAATCCAAAAATGGTGTTAAAATGCAATTATTTTAATAATGGAAGGAGTATTAGTGAAAATTAGTCAAGTGTATAAATACTCCTTTCCATACCCAAAGTTGTAAGCTTTTTCCCATTTTCCATAATTAATCACAATAATTCAACCTCAATTCTCTCTGATCTTCATCTTCAACCTCCAAAACACACACTACACCTTTTCACACACTAACTCCATTTTTGCACAAATCGAGCTTAAATTTCTGTTTAACACGTTCCCAGTCACTTTCCGAATCACAATAAAAAAACTATTTTTATTTTTTGAACATAATTTCTTTTACATGCTTTAAATTTGATTTTATTGTAATATTAATTTTTTATTTTAGCTCAATCTATACTACGAGTACTTATTAAAAAAAACATCTCCTCCTGTTGAAAAGATACATGAGGGGAAATATTTAAAATGCTCTCCTTTATCTATAATTTGTAATATTTTCACCTTTCACCCCTTAAATATTTTCACATACATTATTACCTTAACATCAATGATTAAATTACACTATCAATGCTTTATCTTTTAAAATATTTACATTAACCCTTTAAATCAATTACTTTTATATCAATTATCTACATCACTCGACGTTGCCTCCACCACCAAGAGTCGCCCCACCACCACACCGCCGCCGCCACGACCACCGTCGCATTGCGCGGGTACGATGCTAGTATATGAATATAATAATATATTTGTACAATAAATACTTGTATATAATTATAAAATATATATTAATCTAATATCTTGAGTTCTTGACTCTTATGATTTAAGTCTATGTTTCAAATCACAAATCAAAAGATAAAGTTTTCAAAGTCAAGTAAAAAAAACAATGAATAGACATTTCTCTAAATATAATAGAAGATTTATGACATACATAAAAACGTATACACCTGGAAGTTGTATTTTACATTTGTATGAT
>CM067167.1:133471834-133495437 GCA_034093135.1 Erigeron breviscapus
CCTCCATTTATTAACATATCGGAATCAGTTACTGTTTTAATTGACGGCGGCGACGTTAATTGAAGTTGAATTCCGGCAGCGATTAACAATACGAATCGGACAAAATAGATAGAAGGAAGATGAAGAGGAAGTCGGGGAGAGTGTTTGACGTTGATTACCGACGTCGAGGAACAGTTTTGGATGATGAAGAGGATTTCCGGCGGTGGTTTGTGGCGGTCTAGGGTTTTGGATCGCCGGAGGGAACGTGAGTGAAGGAGGAGTGGGGTGTTTTTTTTTGTTTATATAGTGCGTGCAAAATGACCTTTTTGCCCCTCCGTGTTTTTTTTTTTAAATGATCCTGGCCTTAGATTACATCTGATCCAATGGTCTAGATTAGTTTCCTGGTTTTCACAAAAACCCTTGTTTTTAAATGAATACAACTCATATATATATAGTAAGTACTAAGATCAAAATAAAATAAAAAATAGTCATATGTTTCTTTTTCTAAACATATAAATCAAATTTATTAACCATCATTTTCTCTCTTGCATCAACATTACGTAGATTGTTTAAAATAAAATTATCGAACACCATCAGAAATATGGGCTATATGGCATGCCGGCCCATCATTTGATCCAATCTAAAGTAAACTATAGTGGGTGTTTGGCAAAGAAAAAGAGAAATGAGATTTCGGTATAAACATAATTTCTTCGATCGTTAGTGGGCTCAAAATAAGAAAGGGCTACAAACTGTGGAGCCGTAGAGGTCACGTGTAATGTGTCTGCCATCTTTCGTACTGTATAATATGTATATGACAGCTTTAGCTCATCATACAACTGGTTTTACCTTCTCAATAATAGACAATATAGGAGAAGGTAATAAACTTATTATGAAACTATCAATCGGATTGTTGATCCTTTGCGACAGTCTAATTAGTATTTCATGATCGATCTTTTGCCCTTTGGGAGGGTCTAAGTGATTCGGAATCAGCCACCAGAGTTCGAGGTTAGTGGTTTACTCTTCATATTTAAGGAGTTCGGATGGAGAGGGTATATACGAATAATACGATATATTCAAATGTCCTCCGTTCTATTCTAGGCATTCAGGTTAGTTTAAAAGTAAGAGTATGCTAGTTTGCCATTTAGAAAATATTACTTTATCAGACTATGCGGAGCAAGGCTTCCCTTTAAAGCCCCTCCTAGGGGCATCTCGCGACACATGCCAGTCCAGTCATCAAGGGGCTTTCCTTAAACTATTGTTGGAGTAAGGCGTTAGGTGAAAGGCACATGGCACGCCTCCTTTATGGACCCACATGGCTGCTATATACGTATTAATAACTATTGCTGCTATATAAAGATTCCTATGGACCCATTCTTCACGCCTCCTTTCTCCCGTCCCATTCTTCACGCCCCACCCTCTTTCTCTCTCCAGAACGCCCCTCGGGGCAATGTTCCGGGCGTTCCGGAACCAAAAAAGTGAAAAATGGCGCCCTGCCTCATGAAAATTGTTTCATATACAATAATTATAAATTTTAAGTTAGAAAAGTTTGAGGCTGTGAACAATGAATCAAAACATGTGAGACAACTTCAGTGTGATTAGCTTTTTTTACCTTGGATTTAAACCATCAATTACGTTGAACCGCAACATAAAAACATGACGAGGTTAGTTATGTTTCAATTTGTATGGAGATTCCTATAACAAAACAATTACTTTATGCATCATGACGTACAGATTATATACACATAATTTTTTTACAATAATTGTGCATGGTACACGTTGTAATTTTTTAGGTGTATACGAATTGGTTCTTGTCATTATACATAACAAATCGATCAATGATTTTATTAGAGCATACCCGTTTGAAACTTTTTATAGCTTATTAAGACTAGGGATGGCAAACAAACCCGTACCCGATGGGGATATCCGAAACCCGACATTTTTGGGCCGGGTCCGGAGTCGGGTATCCGGGTCTAGGGCCGGGTATGGGGATGGTTTTGTATTTTTTTGCGGGTTCGAGTCCGGGTCCGGTTTTGGTTGAAAACCCGCATACCCGACCCGTATATGTTATATTACATATTAATATTAATACGTTTATTTCCAATTAGTTTAAATAGTATGAAATTTTCTAACTTAATAATAATATGTTTATTTCCAATGATATGTTTATTTGCAATCCAATGTCAACCAATCAGCACTACTTTTTGATCTGAATGTCCTCCGATTGAAAGCTAATTAGTTCCATTTCATCGCCTGATTGATTTGGCAATAAGCTACATGTTATTCTTGTATTATTAGTTGGTCTTTTATTTGCCAATTTGCCCCTATTATACTAATATCACGTATAATATTTATAGGGTTTTAACATTTTTTACAATAATGGGTCCTCGATTACCCATGGGGAAACCCGGGACCTGATGGTTAGTAAGTAAATGGGGACCCATCGGGTCCAGGTCCGGGTATGGGACGGGGATTCTTAATCGGGTCCGGGTCTGGGATCGCTTAAACCCGGCCCATACCCGACCCGTTGCCATCCCTAATTAAGACATATGTTTTTTCAATAAAATAGATTACCATTAAATCTATGAATAATCCCCAAAAACAAGTTACTCTAAAGAACCGAACCCCTGAGGTAAGGTAAATACACGGTTGTTAATAGGGTATTCTTATTAAATTTTTTGCGTCCTTAAAAAGGTATGGCTCTACTGAGGCCCATTTCATAAATTTTAAAGGCCTGTACATTAATATAATTTGGGCCTTCTAAATAATAAAAAGTTTCGTTAATAATGAAAAGATAATAAGTATTAATAAAAGTATCCAAACAACCGTAACAAAATCTTTACTTTTTTTTCTTTTAACAGCAACATATATTTCCCTTTTGCTCAAAATATATTTTCCCTTTGTTTTTTAGGTCTTGTTATACATAATGATTGTTTTTGGGCTGAAATTTTCGGTGTGGGTCTTATGCCATTGGGCTGTCTGTACAGACCCATTACCCGGACTAGCCTTCAAAAAAAGCGCTGGTATTGTCAGGCCCAATGTTCCAAAGCAAAGCAAATAATCGTCTCTTTTTGAAAACCTTGGTTAACTGATCACATTCAAATTCAGCACTAAGTAGAGCCTTTTTTTACTTTTAAAATTTATATGTATATATTTGGAAATATTCGTATGGATCTTGTTGTATGTAAAGTTGGTAATCACAAACTTAAATGAAAACCCAGGGCCGGCCCTTTGGTGGCTCAGATGATGCTAGGAAGCCAGGCCCACCTTTTTTGGGGGCCCACAATTTTTTATACAGTTTGTTTATATATATATATTCTTTATAGCGTTATATATATATATATATCCGTAAATGTGTATGTATATATGTATATTTTTGTGTTTTTAAAACTATATATATATATATATATATATATATATATATATATATATATATATATATATATATATATATATATATATATATATATATATATATATATATATATATATATATATATATATATATATATATATATATATATATATATATATATATATATATATATATATATATATATATATATATATATATATATATATATATATATATATATATATATATATATATATATATATATATATATATATATATATATATATATATATATATATATATATATATATATATATATATATATATATATATATATATATATATATATATATATATATATATATATATATATATATATATATATATATATATATATATATATATATATATATATATATATATATATATATATATATATATATATATATATATATATATATATATATATATATATATATATATATATATATATATATATATATATATATATATATATATATATATATATATATATATATATATATATATATATATATATATATATATATATATATATATATATATATATATATATATATATATATATATATATATATATATATATATATATATATATATATATATATATATATATATATATATATATATATATATATATATATATATATATATATATATATATATATATATATATATATATATATATATATATATATATATATATATATATATATATATATATATATATATATATATATATATATATATATATATATATATATATATATATATATATATATATATATATATATATATATATATATATATATATATATATATATATATATATATATATATATATATATATATATATATATATATATATATATATATATATATATATATATATATATATATATATATATATATATATATATATATATATATATATATATATATATATATATATATATATATATATATATATATATATATATATATATATATATATATATATATATATATATATATATATATATATATATATATATATATATATATATATATATATATATATATATATATATATATATATATATATATATATATATATATATATATATATATATATATATATATATATATATATATATATATATATATATATATATATATATATATATATATATATATATATATATATATATATATATATATATATATATATATATATATATATATATATATATATATATATATATATATATATATATATATATATATATATATATATATATATATATATATATATATATATATATATATATATATATATATATATATATATATATATATATATATATATATATATATATATATATATATATATATATATATATATATATATATATATATATATATATATATATATATATATATATATATATATATATATATATATATATATATATATATATATATATATATATATATATATATATATATATATATATATATATATATATATATATATATATATATATATATATATATATATATATATATATATATATATATATATATATATATATATATATATATATATATATATATATATATATATATATATATATATATATATATATATATATTTAAAGCAAAAGGCAAAAATTAAATGGAGTGTTGAAGGAGACGAAAATTCCAAGTTTTTCCATGCCACTATCAACAAAAAGAGACAATCTGGATCAATAAAAGGAATCAAGTTTAATGGTAGATGGATTGATGAGCCTAAAGAAATAAAGACGCGATTTCGAGATCATTTTGCTAACAATTTCTCAAGTTTTGCAGGTTTGGCATTTACCGTAGATTCTTCTAGTTTTAAAACCATTGATGAGTCTCTTTCTAATGGTCTTGAAGCTGAGTTTTCGATGGAGGAAATTAAAAATGCAGTTTGGAGTTGTGGCGGGGAAAAAGCACCGGGCCCAGACGGTTTCACTTTTGCCTTTGTCAAAAAATATTGGGACATGCTTAAGACAGATGTTTACAGTATGGTTCAAGAGTTTCAGAATAATGCCACCATCCCGGTGGGCTGTAACTCCTCTTTCATTACTTTGATCCCAAAAGTGAGCAATCCAACCACTATCACTGACTATCGTCCTATTAGTCTTATTGGCCTCCAATATAAAATTTTAGCTAAACTTATGGCCAACCGGTTGGCTAAAGTTATCGATCAGGTGGTTAGCCCGGAACAGACCGCGTTTATCAAAGGTAGACAAATATTAGATGGCCCGTTACTTCTGAATGAGGTTATCGACTATTACAAGAAGAAAAGGAAACAGTTAATGCTCTTCAAGATTGATTTTGCAAAAGCTTACGATTCCTTATCTTGGGAGTATTTATTCACTATCCTCCGTGCTATGAAATTTGGTAATAAATGGATTCAATGGATAAAGGCGTGTTTATCTTCGGCTAGATCATCTGTCTTGGTGAATGGCAGTCCTACTGATGAGTTTCCAATTCAAAGGGGTCTTCGGCAAGGAGATCCTATGGCTCCTTTTTTGTTCATTATTGCTATGGAAGGGCTGCATATGGCGATTGATAAGCTGGTAAAAAATGGTTTATTTAAATGCGCTAACGTGAACAATATTCTGGTTTCTCATCTCTTTTACGCAGATGACGTCATCTTGGTGGGCGAATGGTCTAAGAAAAATATGGAGATCATCACTAATGCATTCAAATTCTTCTTTCATGTCTCTGGGCTGAAAATAAATTTTGTAAAGTCTTCAATTATTGGGATTGGAGTCGGAAGTTCTGAGGTCGATTCTATGGCCTCTTTTGTGGGGTGCAAGGCTGAATCGCTCCCTTTCAAGTATCTTGGCGTTCCAATCGGAGTGAGTCCTTCAAGAATATGTACATGGGATCCTGTCATCCAGAAGTTTCAAAAAAGACTTTCAAAGTGGAAAGTTAATCTTTTATCAATTGGAGGTAGATCCACCCTTGTTACTTCTGTGCTCGGTGCCATTGGTATTTACTTTTTATCTATTTTTAAAATGCCGAAAAAAGTTAACAATACTTTGGAGGCACTTAGAGCTTCATTTTTCTGGGGAGGTACAAAAGAAAAAAGAAAAATCGCATGGGTCAAATGGGGATCGGTTCTAAATGTGAAAGAGAAAGGAGGCATTGGTTTCGGTAGTTTGGAAGCCATGAATCATGCATTATTATATAGGTGGCGGTGGAGGGCTTTATCCAGCCCCTGTAGCTTATGGGTTCGGGTTTTAAATGCAATCCATGGAGAAGAGTGTTTTTCTAATCTCACTGCAAAAAGCAAAGGGGTCTGGAGCAATATTGTTCAAGTTGCCAAAGCTGTTCATGACATACCTACTATTTCGCATAATATTATTACTAGGAAGGTTGGAAACGGAATGAACACTAAGTTTTGGAAGGACCTCTGGTGTGGTGATGTCTCTCTCGCCTCAGCTTTTCCTCGTTTGTTTGCGTTAGAAGTTGATAAAGATTGCACCATTTCTAGTCGAAGGGAGAATGGAGAATGGAGGTGGAACTGGAGAAGGGAGATCAGATTTGAAAGGGAACATAATTTAGTGCGTCAATTACTTAGTCGACTCCCTACTATTGTAAGTAATGATGAGAATGACAGGTGGTCGTGGCACTTAAATGGGAAAAATGAATTCTCCATTGCTTGTTTGCGCAAAACCTTGGATCAATATCGACTCCCATGCAACAGTAATGTGGAAACCATGTGGAACAAACTTGTCCCCAAAAAAGTTAACATTTTCATTTGGAGACTTAGAAGAGATTGCCTTCCTACTTCTATCAATCTTTTCGCTAAAGGTATCGATGTTAATTCTTTCAACTGCCAAGTATGTAGGAATGGGGTTGAATTCGTTGATCATATCTTTGCCAATTGCAAAGTTGCTGATGATACTAGAATCCTCATATCTTCTTGGTTAGGATACGATATTCCTATATTACCTCCTGAAGGTGTTTTAAATTGGTGCAATACTTTAGACAGGCCGGTTAAAACTCGATACAAGATTCAAGCCATTCTCTTCATTTGGTGGTGGCAACTTTGGAAGGCTAGGAATAACTTGATTCACAATGATATCCGAGACAGTAGTTCCTCCTTATTTAACTCCGTTATTAATTATGCTTTCTTGTGGATTGGAAACCGGGATAAAAAGTCTCACATTACTTGGAACAAGTGGAATGAAAGTCCCATTTTTGATGACTAATAATATGAAGAATACTTCATGGAAGAGTTGGACTTTGAGCATCATATCTTTTGTTCGCATGGCTACTCTTGGAATTGCTTGGAAATGTGGTGGTACTTGCTGTTGTGACTTTCTTCTAGTTGGTGGACTACATGTCATTAGCTTAAGATTTTGACGGTCATGATTTTGTGTCTTCTCTTAGTCGAAGTTATTCTAAGGCCTCTAATTCCTTGGTTTTCTCTTCGATTAGATTGGTCCTCGAGACATGGTTGGGGCTACATAAAAAACACCACGAAGTGAAAACCGGTGGCTCGGCCTTCGTTGGTTGGGAGTTTTTCTCGTGTCTTGGGTCACTGTAATTGGCACGAGTTTTTTTCACTCCTTTTGTAGTCCTCGCAGTTAATGTCTCGGGAAGGGTCTAGATTAGTTGTTCTGGTTATATCTAGATTTATATTTTTGTAATTGTAATTGTACCTTTTAGTAACTAGCGTCTTGCTAGTTACTTTTGATAATAAAAATTTCTGCCGTTCTAAAAAAAAGTCATAACCTGACATCCAAGTCATAACCTGACATCCTCTCTGTTTCCAAAAAGCACCTATTGACAATTCATTCATTCATTGTTATATATAAACTATTAAATACAATTAAAAACCCATTTGTTGTCAAAGTTGCAGCCGTACGTCCTTAGCAGCCTACTAGCCTAGTTCGACTCTTTTTTTTAAGCAGCCTAGCAGGTACTATTATTCAAACCTAAATAGCTATAATTTATTATTTAATTGTTTATTAATTTAAAAGAATATATAGCTTAGTTAGATTTTACTAACTAATATTGTAGAGCTTAATATTATTGTCATATACTTTATCTATATTTTAATAAATATGATGAATGTTAATTTTTATTTTTTTAGGTATGCCTAAAAATTATTTATTAGAGGCCCACTTTTTATTTTCGAGCCAGACCCCGAAATTTTTTTACATTCTTAAAGACGGCACTGTGAAAACCGAGGATAATTACAAGTCATTGAATTCATGTTTAATGGCTACTTTCAATAAATTTCGCTGACTTTAAATATAGAAAGGAATATGACACTCGCTGGTTTATGCTTCCACTCCGGTGGATCTAACCCTATTTTTCACCCCCGGGCCGGAGGTCCCTTCCACTTCGGTGGATCTGGAAGCAGTCTCCCTACTTTTGAGTAGGGGTAAGGTCTGTCTACATCTTACCTCCCCCTTACCCCGGCTTATGCCGGGATTGGGTACCGTTGTCGTTGTCGTCGTGTCAATATGACACTCGCTACACCGTCTCTCATCTTTTTTGCTTATTGTAGTTTTGCTGACGAATTAAGACTTCACCTAAATTCATGGTTGAAAAGCTATCCCTCAGTTTATGCCAGAAGAGATTAAACCTTGGATCGCTTCTCTCCATATATCAGCTATTGCCAAAGATTTAGCTAAAGTCATATGCTGTGATAGTCAATTTGGAAGCATAGTAATAGCATCTTCTAATAAAGTAATCCAAGCATGTTAAGGTGTTTTCATCGATTGTATCATTATCTTTTTTTGGTCGTCTAAAATTTGTAAAAAGTTGTTCATTTTGTGGTCAACTAAAATAGTTAGTCCAATTCTTTTGTTGTAATTCTTTGACGTCTAAACAAAGACTTCTTTATTTTTAATAAAGTTTGTTTGTTCATGAAAAAAGTGTATTCTACGTATAGAATAATTTTCACCGAAATTTAATTATTTATATATTATTTTTTTCCGTGCAATGTACAGATTGACCATATACATCGTACGATTTACTGTATTTTTTAATGAAGATAATATTTGAACATGCTCCATCATTTGGTATCTTCGATGGTAAAACTAATAGCGAGAGTCATGCATCATAAAAGAATTGGTCAAGATCTGATATTATGGAATCTTCGATGGTAAAACTAATAGCGAGAGTCATGCATCATAAAAGAATTGGTCAAGATCTGATATTACTTTTTGATATTGGTAATGGTTTCCCCAATCTAAAGTCATGATAGTTAAATATAGTTCATGTCGTTTCATAATTTCAAACCACGTTTAGTTAGGTTAATTAAAGCATAAATAATTAAATATAAGTAAATTTATATTAAAAGACAACTGACCTAACCTCAATTGCTCAATCATTAACCTCGTAATATATATAGTCATACACGTTGAGCTAACTATCCAGGATATCTGGGATCTTCTGGGTCTTCATAGTTCAACCTTAGTGAACGATGAAGGCTTGGTCAATTGGACGTGTTCAACAATTCTACTCGTGCGTAAATCAACTAGAATCCCGATATTGTTGCTAGACCAAGTCGAGCGTAGAGCTCATAACCAAGCGTTGAGCCAAAGACGTTTCAGGTAATTTACCAATAAATGGGAATAGAGTTGTTTTACGATAACAAGTGTTGATTGGTCACCGAATATGGACGGAGGGAGTAATCTAATACTGTTACTATGTCCACTTTTTTTTGTAGAGTTGCAAAATGGTATCCAAAAAGGAGTTATTAGTAACTTATGCTAAGAAAAATAATACTCCCTCCGTCCCATTTTAGTTGTCCTATTTTGACTGGTCAAGTCTTTTTCTTCCGACTTTGACCGTAAATATCTTTGTTTGTGTTATATATTAGTTGATAAAAGTTATATTAATGAAAAGTACATTTAAAACTCAATCAATTCATATATGTTATATCAATTGTTATATAACACAAACAAAAATATTTACGGTCAAAGTTGAAAGAAAAAGACTCAAAAAGTCAAATTAGGACACTTAATATGGGACGGAGGGAGTAATCTAATACTGTTACTATGTCCACTTTTTTTTGTAGAGTTGCAATTAAGTAATATCCTATTAATGTTTTTATTTTAAACCGATTCATGAAAGTAATACCTAGTCCTGCAAAATATTTGGCCCATGGTACACCAAATAGACGAGTTGAATCAACTATCATGTTATATGCACAAATTTCTTGTTACAACGACTCATAGTATTTATGTACTATTGATTGAGTATTTTCCTAGATATCCATGTTACAATTAACTAAAACATTTTTTAGTTTTGATAAGCAAAATGCATATAGCTATCTTCAAGTTTTCGTATCAAATATATTTAGTGTGCGTAAAGATAAACATTAATATATTACTCAAAACCTCAAAATAGTATACCTTATGTTTCAAATAAATATAATTAGCTTACCAACCCACATATAATTTAAAATATGTTATGACAAAATTATGTAGATGATGGAAATTTAAAAAACCATATATAAGTTATTAGAGTATTAAAAAAAACATTTTTTTTTTGAAAAAAATGACATCATAAATAAAAAAACAAAAATGAAATAAATCATTAGTTAGATAATTACATTTAGATTTACATGAGACTTAAGTTAGAAAAGAAATAAATCATAAATCAATTAGAAATGAAGTTTACTTTTGTTAGCGATACTTAGAAATCAACACAAGAAGCAATCTCTCGGATTAACAGCTGTGAACTTAATTTAGTGAAAGATAAACCATGATCTCCAGGTGCCTAATTAAGAACGTGTAGTCTCATTATCGCTAATGATAGTATTTTTGCGATTCATCAGTCATACTAGTTCAGAAAGTTTTTTTGGTTTCGAATCACATGTGCAAAATTCCAACAAAATTATGTGAAGAATCATTGAAATACTGAGAAACTTTGTCAATAAAAGTTTATTCATGTTGTAAGACTTAGCAGTGACACTATCACATTTATCAGCGGGGATCATTAGGGTACAATATGAGCCACTAGTTTGCAAATAATTAACAATTACATATATATAAGAGCCTCTTTAGTAACTCTCTCTACCTTTGCGTAGGGATGAGAGTGTCTACATATCACCTCTTCCATACATCAAGAAAGACGGGGTTCGGTAACAATTGACTGATTAGGGACCAAAACGGTTATTGCCACCTGAAAGACTTATTAATAACTCTATGTTAATCAGGAAATAACTATTCAGTAGTACTGTTAATATATCCATTTCTTTTTGATCATCGTTGAGTTACAATTAAGTAATCGTAATCTCCAATACTGTTAAAATTTTTAATATAAACAAATTCATGAAAGTAAGAACTAAATCAGCAAAATAATTGACCCATGGTACACCAAGTGGACCAGTGGAAGTTATATGTACAAACTTCTTGTTACATCCGGTCAAAGTGAAAACTACTGAAAACACACAAAAAGTATTTCCAAGCTCTAAAATATGCGTTTAGTCCTTTTTAAAGAACCTTTTCACTTTACATGAAGCACTAAAAGTGCAACTTTGGGCCACTTATATATATATTCTTTAGTTTGGTCTTAATTTGTTTATCTGTTATTTTTTCATTTTGGTTAGTTTTGAGGGCTGTTTGAATGCTGTAAGTTTTCTTTTTCCTTCCGTTTTTACATCTTCTTAAAGGGTGGTTTTGATTTAATTTTTTAAGCTCGGACAAATGGATAAGGTCTTTCTTATCCAAGTTATCACAAGTCTTTAAATCAAATGTACGCGACCAAATCAAAAAATCCTGGTGATTGAAGAGTGTTTCCCTGATAATAATTTATACGTGAAATATTATGTCAAATTGTTAAATTATTTATACACTTTCTCTCTCTTTTTAGCAGATAACTAACAAAGCATACATCACACAAAAAGCGAAATCCTCCATAATCAAGCTCAAATTCTTATAAATATCATTCTACATTTGGTATCAGTTGTTTGATATTCATTATAGGATAGCTTCGATACCAATTGTAGAATCGTATTTATAAGAATTTAGGCTTCTTTATGGAGGATCTAGCTTGTGTAGAAAAGAAATGTGTGTGATATGTGTTTTGTTAGATAGAAAGTGTGAAACAAAAATAAAACAATATGGCATATGATTTCACGCGTATTATTACAACTAAAATGGATTATTTATACTCTTTAGTGAGTAAATTGATAATATTAACCCCAATAAATACCATATGTTTCATTTTAATCACTAAAAGAATAGTTCCAACATGAACTATTGATTTTTTACGCTTAGTTATTTTTCGAACTTGTTAAAAATGAACCAATAATGTGATAGGAAGAATGTTTCTAATAAATGAGGTGTTTTTTCAATTAGATATACCTATGGATACTGATGATTTTATATTTGAAGTATTGTGAAAATTACTGCATGTTCTTGTGTATCGGATTCCACACAGCTTACGCCAAGATGTTGGATCCTTTCGTTGTTGTATCATGATAGTTATGTTAGAATCTATATCGTCTAATAAAATTTCACTTCAAATGTAATTTTCAGTGCGTTTTATAGGATCATGAATTACATTTATAACTAATTAACACTATGATATATTTACTCATTGTTTTCTATATATTTTTCGGGCACTAAGTTGGAAAATTCTACATTCAAGTCTTGCATTAGTATGTTGATCGAAGACAAATTTTTTTGAGAAGTGGACGTGTTTAACATTGCACGTGTCAAACACTTTTGTTGTTAATGGATTTATGTCCGGCATTGTGAATAATACTGGATTGAGCCAGATCATTCGAAACCGGCATTAGGAATACCAGATTCATCTTACATTGTCAAGATTCTGCCAACGTGTGTCAAGATTCAGACAAATTATCAACCTGGCAATGTGAGTGTCGGGTTTGCTACATTTCTGACAAAAAGTCTAAGCTTTATAATAAAGTTGTTGAATTCCTTGTGTGTACGAATATGATTCGATGGAGTTTAATGTATGAAGAAATAATGTGTTTCTCTCATTTATCAAGGTTTCTTCATAGAACTTATGTTATTCGTTTATCATTTATTTTTACTCTTGTACTTTTATAATATTTTATGTAATTTTTGAAAAACTACGCCATATCTTACAAATTTGTATTTCTAGTACTAAAAATTTGTAAATATTTTGCATAGTTTTCCAAAAGTTACATAAGAATATCATAAAAGTATAATGGAAAATAGAAAAATTTAAATCAATAACCTAATGTCTATGGAAAAAACTTGATAAATGATGATATACATTATTATTTTCACACCTCAAACTCCAACGAAGCATATACATACACTTAGGGAGTTCAATCACTTTATTATAAAACTAAAATTTTTGCTACAAACATATTAAACTTGACACTCAAATTTTCGGGTTGATAGTTTGGGAGAATCTTGACACATGTTAGCAGAATCTTGACATGTAAGATGAATCTAGCATTCCCATTGGGGGGTTCGAATGATATGGCTCATTCACAATGCCGAATATATTGGTTTTACAAATCTTTAACAAGAAAACTTGTTTGACAAATCAAATGTTTTTAAAAAACATTCTGATGAGCGAGAAATGTTTAATTAATTTTTCAAAGTTTTAAATTTATAAATACTGTTGGTATGTGATCACGTTATAATAAACGCATGTCCGGAAGTAATTTAAGCCTACGAGGTCACACGAAATGACACGGTAACTCTATACTATTAATTATTATATTAAAGTAATATATTAATTTGATCACGAAATGATTAATTTAAATAAATTAAAGGGTTAATTTTATTTAATTAATTAAAAGGAGGTTAAAATGTGAAATTAGGAAATTAGAGTTGGGCTCTAATTCCTAATGGGTTGGGCCGAAAATTTCAAGGCTTGGAAAGCCTTGAGATTACTTGTCCACCAAGGATAAAAACCCTAGATATATCCCTATATAAAGGGGGCTTAATTCCAAGGGTTTAGACATTCCTTTCACATAAAAATTCTCTCCTCTCTTATTTGGTTCGGCCGTAGGTAGCAAGTCAAGGGGTTTTTGGGTTTGCTTTGGTTCGATTTTTAGAGGGTACAAGCAAAGGGTTGTTTGATCGTGATCGGGTACTAGCATACGGTATAAGGGGTGTCTAGTGTGCGATCGTGGAGGGGTTTTAGTTTAAACCCTACAACAATAATAATCTTATTATTATTGATTTTATTGGAAGCTTTGCATAAGGTACATGTTTCGATTCTCTCTTTGTTAATTAATGTGATTGCATATTCGATTCTTCCGTTGCGCATACTCGTGATTATATGTGAATATTTATATGATTTATGTTCGCATATTCTAACAGTGGTATCACGAGCCACATATGTGATCTATTAGTTACAAAGATCAAAACTTGAAGGGAGGTTAAGGGTTGGTTGATTTTTAATTGTTAAATAATTAAAAGTTGTTTTCTTATTTTTTTTTAATTAAAAATCGGATTAAATTAAATAAAAATAAGAGTTTTTTTTGTTTAATTAAAATTAACCTAATTCAATGGAGATTGAAACCCTCATGGCAAGTTTTGAGTTAGTGAATTGACATGATTTATTTGTATAAATTGCATGTTTTGTGTATCTTAATTATTTAAAGTTGTTAAATAAAAGTAAAATCACAAAAATTCATGCAAATTACTTGTGATTTTTCTGATTTGCGACAGTTCACTAAAAAATTCATATCTTTTAATCTGTAATGAGTTAGAAGTTGTGCTTTGGACAGTAGGTGCTTGACACATAGGGATACAACTTTGTAGTTCTGGTCGAAATCTGAATCGGACCAGAAACAGGGCTAAACAGGTCGTGAAGCTGCTGGAAATTTCCAGTCAGCATGTTTATGTGAATTACTTGTTAATTAATGTGATTGCATATTCGATTCTTCCGTTGCGCATACTCGTGATTATATGTGAATATTTATATGATTTATGTTCGCATATTCTAACAGTGGTATCACGAGCCACATATGTGATCTATTAGTTACAAAGATCAAAACTTGAAGGGAGGTTAAGGGTTGGTTGATTTTTAATTGTTAAATAATTAAAAGTTGTTTTATAAAAGTAAAATCACAAAAATTCATGCAATTTTCGTGTGATTTTTCTGATTTGCGACAGTTCACTAAAAAATTCATATCTTTTAATCTGTAATGAGTTAGAAGTTGTGCTTTGGACAGTAGGTGCTTGACACATAGGGATACAACTTTGTAGTTCTGGTCGAAATCTGAATCGGACCAGAAACAGGGCTAAACAGGTCGTGAAGCTGCTGGAAATTTCCAGTCAGCATGTTTATGTGAATTACTTGTTAATTAAATTGTTTAAAGGCTTACGCAATCAAGGCAACTTGATGTATATGGTCCTCTTCTTCGGAGGGGGGAGCCGGCTTTAAACATATGCATGAAACATAGTGACCATGTTTAGGTGGCCTACCTTAACTTGTTACATGATTAAATTAGTTCGGTAATTAGTAAGTTTATTAATTTTTGCGTGTTTATAAAGAGCTATAAAGGTGATGCAAAAAATTGTTTTGGAGAAAAGAATAAACTTGACTAAGAACTATCGAAATAGAGATTTCTTTTGATAAAATTGGAGTCTTACAACCTTGAGATACACCGGCTCACCCATTTGAACAAACTCTAAGAGAGGTATAAGTCGGAGTGCGCTAGCCTCCTAAAAGGGCGGGTTTTTAATTGCGTCCTTCGCAAACCTTTGCCCTTGCGCTTCTTTGTGCGTTCAAATGGAGCTACCGAGCTCTCTTGTGTTACTAAGACTATAAAAATGATTTTATTAAACATTATGTTATGAAGATTTGCATGAGTCTTCATACATAAACTTTTGATTCACATCAAATGCATTGCCCATTTAAAGTTAAGTCATTGCCACCCACTTTGATAAGAACACTTGCCAGTGCTTTTCGCTCCTACGTGAGACCGTAGGCGAATTGTATCTCTTCAAGGTAAATTACCACTCCACCGTGAGACCGGTGGTGGACTATTTACATGTTCTTAATTGGGCGACTTAAAACGAGTTAAGAGGTGAGATCCTTGACCCGTGGCATAAGATGGGACAAAACATGTTTACAAAACACTTAACCCCTTTAAAGTGTTGTTTTAAGTTCCATATCTCTAGGAATTGCATGAATGCAATTATTGATCGTCGATTACCTTTTGAGTACCGTCATTTCTAGCTGATCAACAGAGAAATGATTGTATGTCAATTGGATCCTAGCCTTAATGAAATTAATTGTTAAATGAATTTAACAAGGGTAAATTACATTTCTTAAGGATTATTATCGAAAAAACCGATAATTGAACTTTTGTCTGTTTTGTAGATGGCAACAACAAATCCTTCTCAAAACATGCACCAATCGGCTTTCAGGTCGATGCTAGAAAGAGAAAAACTTTCTGGACCTAACTTCAATGATTGGTTTCGTCAGCTAAGAATAGTTATAAGAGCTGAAAAGAAAACTGAAATCCTTGAAGAGCAGACACCCGTTGTTCCGGGAGCTAATGCTACAACTAAAGAGTTGGCTGCATACACTGCTGCGTATGATAGACACAATGAGGTTGCTTGTCTGATGTTGGGAAGCATGAATGTTGATCTTCAAAAGCAATTTGAAAATTATTTTCCTCGTGATATGATTATCGAGCTCAAGTCTTTGTACGAAAAGCAAGAGGGAGTGGAGTTGTTCGACCTAGTTGACACACTTCATGACTTGCGACACGAGCAAGGAACACCGGTTAGTCCTCATATACTCAAGATGAGGAGGTATTTTGAGCAATTGGAAAGGTTGAATTATGCTTATCCTCAGCCTATTGCTATTGGCATGATTCTCAAGTCTTTATCTAAGGATTTTGAGGAGTTTGTGCGCAATTACAATATGCATAGCATGAATAAAACCATTGCTGAACTTCATGCCATGGCGAATGAGTATGAAAAGAAGCTTCCAAAGAAGTCTGCCACACCCCAAGTTCTCACGATCAAAGGGGGAAAGATCCAGAAAGGGAAACAACCAAAAGGAAAGGGCAAGAATCAAGGTAAAGGAAAGCAAGTTGCTACTCCTAAACCTAAGAAGACCCCTCCAGCGAAAAAGGAACATCCCGCTAAGGACCAAACATGTTATCACTGCAATGAAGTGGGACATTGGAAGCGGAATTGTTCTAAGTATCTAGCTGAGTTGAAGAAGAAGCAAACTGGTTTGACCAGTACTTCAGGCATCTTCACAATTGAATTATATTCCTTTTCTAAGCGTAATTCATGGGTTTACGACACCGGGTGTGGTACTCATATCTGTAATTGTTTACAGGGGCTTAGAAGGAGAAGGAAACTGAAACCAGGATCTTTACAACTGTTCGTGGGAAATGGCCTACCGGCAGCTGTAGAAGAAATAGGCGACTATCATTTAGTTTTACCTACTGGTTTAGTCATTGTTTTAGACAATTGTCATTATGCACCGTCTATTACTAGAGGTGTCATTTCAGTTTCTTTGTTGAAAAACAACGGATTCATTAATGTTTTAATGATATTGGTATTTCAGTTTCACGAAATAATGTTCATTATTTTAATGCTATTGCTTGTGATGGTATTTATGAAATTAATATGCATGGTTGTGATTCAAAGGATAATTCAATGTATAATGTTAGCAAACGAGTCAAGACCAATTTGGACTCGACTTATCTTTGGCATTGTCGTCTTGCTCATGTTGGCAAGAAACGCATTGAAAGGCTTCAAAGAGATGGAATCTTACAAACAAATGATGATTCATTTGACGAATGCGTATCTTGTGTTTCCGGCAAAATGACAAGAAAACCTTTTCCAAATAAACCGGAGAGGGCAAAAGAACTACTTGGACTAATACATACGGATGTATGTGGCCCATTTAGACATGTGTCAAGGAAAGGTGCTAGCTACTTCGTCACTTTTACGGATGATTTCAGTCGTTATGGTTATGTTTACTTGCTTAAACATAAACATGAAGTCTTTGAAACATTCAAGGAATTTAAAAGTGAAGTAGAGAATCAACTCAGTAGAACCATCAAGATTCTTTGTTCGGATCGAGGTGGTGAATACTTAAGCCAAGAGTTTAAAGATTATCTTAAAGCTTGTGGAATAGTTCAACAGCTTACTCCTCCATATACTCCACAGCATAATGGTGTATCGGAGAGGAGAAATCGAACCTTGTTAGAAATGGTTCGATCAATGATGAATCATACAACTCTTCCTTTTTCGTTTTGGGATTATGCCCTAGAGACTGCTGTTCGCATTCTCAATATGGTTCTAACCAAGAAGGTTGACAAGACACCGCATGAATTGTGGCATGGGAGTGTTCCCAAGTTGTCTTACTTAAAGGTCTGGGGATGTGAGGCACTCGTGAAACGAGATACGCCTGACAAACTCGAATCTAGATCTGTTAAGTGCATCTTTGTAGGATACCCAAAGGAAACAATGGGTTACTACTTCTACTTTCCTACCGAAAACACTGTTAAGGTTTCTCGATTTGCTGAGTTCCTTGAAAGAAAACTCATATCTCAAGAAGACAGTGGGAGGATTGTTGAACTTGATGAGGCTCAAGAAGATGTGTCAACTTCTGAAAATACTAGCAATCATCAACTTGGGGGGGGGGGAATGTTCAAAGAGATGAATCTCAAGATGAACTTCAAGTTGAAGATGAAGCGATTCCACTTCGTAGGTCCTCAAGGACAATACGTGCTCGTGAAAGATTAAATCTTATGATTGAGTCTGAAGAACACGTAATAGGAGACTTAAATGAACCTCCTAATTTCAAAGCTGCATTATCAGATCCGGAATCTGAAAAATGGCTTGAAGCTGCGAATGTGGAAATAAAATCCATGAAAGATAATCAAGTCTGGAACTTGGTTGATCTTCCACCAAATGGTAGAACCGTTGGGTGTAAATGAATCTTCAAGAAGAAGACCGACATGGATGGAAATGTACACACCTATAAAGCTCGTCTTGTGGCAAAAGGTTATACTCAACTTTTCGGAGTTGATTATGAGGAAACCTTTTCTCCCGTTGCGGACATTAGAGCTATTAGGATCATCTTAGCCATAGCAGCGTACTATGACTATGAGATATGGCAAATGGATGTCAAAACCGCTTTCTTAAATGGTTTCTAGATGAGGAAGTCTATATGGTACAACCAGAAGGTTTTGTCGATCCAAAACATCCTGACAAGGTATGCAAACTTCAAAGGTCCATTTATGGATTGAAGCAAGCATCAAGGAGTTGGAATAAAAGGTTTGATGAGGAGATCAAAAAGTTTGGTTTTGCTCAAAATCCTGATGAGCCATGTGTATATCGCAAAGCTAGTGGGAGTAATGTTACTTTCCTTGTCTTGTATGTAGATGACATATTGATAATAGGAAATCACATTCCAATGTTGAAAGACGTTAAATCTTATCTTGGAAAGTGTTTTGCTATGAAAGACTTGGGTGAAGCGGCATTTATTCTTGGAATCAAGATCTATAGAGATAGAAGTAAACGGTTGATTGGATTAAGTCAAAGTGCTTATATAGATAAAATCTTGAAGAGATTCAAGATGGAGAATTCTAAGCGCGGGAATTTGCCGATGCAAGAAGGACTTAATTTATCTAGCAAGAACGGTGCTTCTACACCTGAAGAGGTGGAGCGTATGAAAAGAATTCCTTATGCTTCGGCTGTGGGATCTATCATGTATGCGGTAAGATGCACTAGACCTGATATTGCGTTCGCGCAAAATATAGTTAGCGGCTATCAGCAAAATCCTGGAGAGGATCATTGGACTGCTGTGAAGAACATTCTGAAGTACATGCGTGCTACTAAAGAATTATTCTTGGTGTATGGAGGAAATCCCGATGCAGAGCTCAATGTAACTGGATACTGTGATGCTGGATTTCAGACTGATAAAGATGATACAAAATCTCAGTCAGGATATGTTTTCACTTTAAATAGAGGTGCAGTAGATTGGAAGAGCAAGAAACAATCTACAGTTGCTATGTCTGCTACAGAGTCTGAGTATATAGCTTCTTCGGATGCAGCCATGGAAGCTGTCTGGATCAGAAAGTTTATTTCTGGGCTTGACGTGATGCCCTCAAATAACTCACCTATGGATCTGTACTGTGATAATTCGGGAGCAATTATCATTGCCAATGAACCTGGAGTTCAGAAAGGTGCCAGACATTACCAAAGAAGATATCACTATGTTCGTGAGCGAATCGAATCACGTGAAATCAATTTACTCAAAGTTCACACAGATTGTAACTTAGCAGATCCTTTTACAAAGGCTTTGTCAAAAGGAAAGCTCAATAAGCATGCCGAGGGCATAGGTCTTAGATTTTGCTAGTTATATCATGTAAATCTGTGATTGGTATTTGGATAATGGGATGTTAAACGATTGTTATTTCAATAAATGAATTATGATACTTGGTATGAATGTTTCATTTTATAATAATTGTGTCCTATATTTGCATGTTTAAATCCATGAATATTTTATATTCTAAACGTCCATTGTCGATTAACTATATGGGAATATAGTTAAACTAAGACAAATCTGAGTGATTGGTAATATTAAGGGAATATTTGGAGATGGTCTGCCAAACTCACATGGTATTCAAAGAGGTGAATATCGGACTTACCCCACGTAACGAATTGTCATTTTATGGATCGGCGTCATTAAGTGAAATTCGTGAAATGGTTGCTTTATTTATCCTTAGACTTGAGATACAAGCAGGTTATGCATGTGTGGATTGCATTTTTCTAGATATAGTTCTAACTGTCCTGAACAAGGTAGTAATAAAGGGCTATTTTTCAGAAATGTAGTGAAACGACATGACTAACACGTGTAGTCAATATAGGATTTGTTCCTTCAATTTGCAACTGAAGTATGATACCATTTGGTGCCCTCATTGATTAATTAAGATGTTTGTATGCGCATACCCAAATGAACTCAAGAGGCGCTCTTGACTAATTTGGTAATCTTGATTAATTGTAGAAATGAGAAACATAATCGTTAAATTATGAAATGACATTGATCCATATTCATAATTAACAAGGGTATCTGAAACAAAGGGATATTAAAGACTAAATCATTTCAAAAGATAATTTAAGAAACTATCCTTAAATTTTCTCGGTGTGAGTCCCTCGATAGCTCTGGATCGCTCTCGAGATCGTCTATGGTTATGTCGTGAGTGCGGAATCCTCACGAGATAACTGTTTGATTAGTTATCTATATTATTGCTAATTAACAAGATTGTAATCAGCCTTAATTGATCTATTTTCGTTTTGTAGTGATTACAAACGAACTTAGAAGCAGTAATTGTGTGTGTTTAATCGACTGGCTGCCTTAATTAGGTTTTCCAATCGTTTATATATGTTCATATTTGATACTGGGCTTGCTGGGCTTTGTTCTTACGAACTTAGCAGCCCAGCCCATCAAACGAAGATAATCTTCGTTTGAGCATAACGAAGTTTATCTTCGTTAGCTGTAATCTGTTTGTTATTTTCCAATTACTTAACATATAAGGAACCTAACATATATTACGTTTGTTCTTGTATATCATACATAACAACATCATATATAAACATATATAACACCTAAATATGTAATCAATCATTACTAAAACACAAAGTTCATAATCTATTAATTACATATAAATGAATAAGACATAATCAAATCTAAGTTGCTGTTGTCACATCAACATGCATCAACAAACTCCCCCTTGACAGCAGCATCTTCGATTTCTTTAGTCTTCAAAAATCTTGTCATCCATCAAATAACAACCTCTTGCTATTTGCATGGATATTCTCGTGTAAGCAGACCTGAAGAATCTTACGATACCGACTTTCTTCATCCTTCCAAAATGGCAAAAATGAACACTCAGTATCGTATAACCTTTCTCTGATCATTTCTTGAGAAGTTCACCAACTGCATTGGATCATACATCCTTCTCAACAAAATCTTCTTCTTTGAGTCTGCATACATCTTGGCTTCACCAGAATTTCGATCAATCTCCCAATTATCCAGTTTATCCAAGACATCTTGTGCCCATTTCTTGGCAGGGACCTTGATCATACATTTGATTTCACATTGAATATACTCAACACTTTTATCTGGCTTCACCACCTTCTTCTTTCGTCTTGGTTCAATATGAAAATTTGGTTTTTCAGAGTTTTTCATATTCGACCTCAACTTGAAATCTTCATGAAGATTCTTACCAATCACATCTGCAAGACCATAACTACTTGGATTGATAATCCTGTTATTTCCTAGTTCATGTAAGTCTTTCTTCACACAAACTTCTGAAATGTCTCACTCCATGCCAAATACTGACAACCATCTGGTCTTTTGAGAACGAACAGCTTCAGTTCTTCATCATAAAACCAACTCCAGATAATTGTCTTGTATTTTGCAGCATCTTTGTCCGAGATATGAGTCCAATACACAGAGGGTCTCAAAGTATCCCTAGTGACTATAAATTCACCAACTCTCTGACCAGGTACACATCTATCAATCACCTGTGATGGATCATCATCTCTGAGAGGCACTGGAAACTCATTTGGATCAAATGGTCTTGTCAAATTAATCTCATAAGGAAAAGGAACCAATGCATCTTCAACCTTAGCATATACTACAAAGTTTAAAACTTTAGTATTGCTACTAAATGGAGTTTGAAGCATCCTTTCCTTAACGTCATTTCTCTTTAATTCCAACACATTTCTTTCTACCACAGACGTCTCTTCAGGAATTGAGTCCCAAACATCATCAAAACCATAAGGCTTCTTGAATAAGTCCATATTCGGCTCAGGAACAATCTCACCTTCCTCAAGATCATCACCATCAAATAATTCCGTATCATCTGTATCATCTGATAAGATTACACAAAATAACACCAGAATATAATGATTAATCATGATAATAAAGATGAAATATAATTGCATTGAAATAAGATAAATTACATTTCCATGTCATAACTTATTACATGCAACCTAAAATACAATTCATCTAATCATTATCAACATCATAAGTTGAATCAGAATCAGAATCAGATTCCAAAGCTATTTGCTTTTGAATCTGTAATTCTTTTTCTCTTTCAGTAACTGCTTCTTGTTGTTTATCTAACAAGACATCAAATACATCATGAAATGCATTTTCTTCAGAATAATAGTCATGTCCAAATTTTGCTTCAACTTCACGTTTTAATCGTTCAGTTTCAGCTTCAACCTGATCATCACTTAAATAA
>CM067167.1:133496437-133523937 GCA_034093135.1 Erigeron breviscapus
GTATGTAACAGTCTGAAATGTATTCGTATAGCTCAAACGTATTAGCCTTCTGTAAAGGAAACTGTATAGAATAACCCATTTTAATAGAATTATCAGTTTAGTAAGAAACTGACGGACGAAGGACTAAAACTGTAAACAGTTTAACGGTTCAGGACTGAAACTGTAAGAAAATCTAACGGTTTAGGACTGAAACTGTCAGAAAATCTAACGGTATTTAACGGTCATCAGAAAATGGACCTGTTTTGTAATGATTGTAAAATTATTTTTATCAAATAAAGCTATGGTGAATGTTATTTATAATCCTTTGTTTTGAATACTCGACTTTCTGTACATCTCATCGTTCCGCCTTAGTTGGGGTGTTACATGACTGGAGTCGTTCAGGATGTAAACTGGACATCCAAAAACGTGAAAATAACCAATATTTGGTTTTCTATTTCTTAAGACTTCATAGGCTGTCTTTTTGTGTCTTTTGATTTACACTGATCGGTTCTGGGTGTGACAAGCAGTAGCAATTGCTTCAGCCCAGAAACTAGTAGACAGACCAGATTCAGCAAGCATACTCCTGGCAGCTTCTATCAGCGTTCGATTCTTCCTTTCCACCACTCCATTTTGTTCTGGAGAGCGGGCTGATGAGAAATTCTGGGAGATGCCAGTGTCAGTACAGAATGACTCCATAGTTGCATTCTGGAATTCTGTTCCATTGTCACTTCTTAACTGACACACCTTTCGACTGTACTTGAGCTCAATTTGCTTGATAAGACTGATGATTTCAGCAGCAGCTTCACTTTTAGACCTGAGAAAGATAACCCAACAATATCTGGAAAATTCATCTACGATTACCAGGGTATATCTTTTACCAGCACGAGTCTGAACATTCACTGGACCAAATAGGTCCTTATGAAGCATATGAAGAGGTTCAGATATGCTGAAATTCTGTCTTGTTTTGAAACTGGTACGTTTCTGCTTACCCATCTCACATCCTGGACATGGCCTTTCCTTTTTGAAAGAAACTGAAGGTATCCCATCTGCCAGTTGTTTTCTAGACAACTTATTTATATTTTTGAAATTTAAATGTGATAACCTTTTGTGCCATAACCAGTTTGTATCTTCATCAGCTTGAGTATAGAAACACTGCTCTGAAGGAGAGCTTTCCATATCCATCACGTACACATTCCCTTTTCTGGGAGCAATCAACACTACCTTCCAGTCCTTGTTGAATACAATGCCCTGAGCAATATTGAATAAAACTTGATAGCCATCGTCACACAGTTGACTTACACTGATCAGGTTATATTTCAAACCATTCACAAATGCAACACGTCTGAACTTGACTTGTCCATTGTTCAGAACATCATATCCCTCAGTCTTTCCACAACCATCATTTCCAAAAGTAATAGAGGGTCTATCAGAAATGGTGAACTCCTCCAGCAGGGTCTTACATCTGGTCATCGTCCTGCCAGCTGCACTGTCAAGATACCAGATATATTTCTTACGATCGCCCTGCACATCCACCAGATATTATCAGTTAGATTTGGGAACCCATTGACTGATGGGTTCACTGGACCCTCCCTTATAGGTCCCTGGAGCAATCTGGTTTAGTTCACTTTCTTCAACAGTGGTCTTAGTTGGAAAGACCACTGGGGTTGATAGTTTTGAAACCTTTTTCTTTTTCTCAACTGGAGAAATAAATTTATCTTTCTTTGCAAAAGGTTTGGTATTTTGTCTAGGCCAGATGAAGTACCCTCAATAAAGTTTAATCTTGCATTAAAACTTTGAAATTGACGAGTCAGTAATTGAATCTGGCTCTCTAACCTTGACAATACATTTTCATCAGATGAAACCTGAGCCTTTCCAGTTGTAGGCTTAGGTAGGGGATTGGTCTGAGGCAAAGGTTTCTTCAAATTGACCTTTTTAACTGGAGCAGTCATCTGGAATGCTCTAGTCTTAACCTCTAGGGATTGAACTGGGAAAATATTGGCCTTGGGAGTTACAGGCTCATCATAAACAGTAACGGGCCTGAATCCCTCTGGTAAACGGTCAATTACTGGTATTAATGATGCAACATGAGTATTTCCATCTAAATATGCACGTTTTTTAGCAGGAAATTGATTGACTCCAGCATCATATGGCTTTCTGGTTTCAAGCCATGATTTAATGACCAGTTTTTCCTTTTCTAAAATGATCTCAAGATCTTGTTTTTCTTGAATCAATTGTTCAGTTACCAGAACCTGGGCTTAAAATGCCAGTTCAATGTCTTGAAGTTCTTTTAATTTTGATTTTAAAACAGTTATTTCAAAAAAATCTGTTTCTAGACCATTTACACAATCAGATCTAATAGTTTCTACAAATATCAAATCAGAATTAAGAGCTTCAGCAATGTCCAGTTTTAATTCTTGGTCAGTTGCAGTATCATAATCACTAACCTTTTTGATAACAATGTCCACCCATCGTCCAGATGTGATATCTTCCTTCACCAGGTGCTCTTCGTCTGCCAGAGCCATGTAACAGCAATCTCTTTCTTCTTCTTCATCAGCAGATGATCATCAGAAGGAACCCACTTTTCTTCAGTTGTTGCAATCATGCACTTATTATTATTTTCCATTTGTTGTGCCATGAGAGCAATCTGAGCCTTAAGCTTTTTGTATTTAGATTTATAGCTATCATCAGGCTTTTTATTTGAAGAAAAAGGACCAGGCTGTGAGACAAACTGACTGGACTTGCAATCTTTCATGAAATGACCTTTTCTGCCACACTTAAAGCATGTCAGATTGGTCTTATCAGTTGAAGAACTGGATGCAAATTGTCCAGATGGCCTATTTGCTCTTGCTTTGAAACGGTTAAACGTTTTAGCAATCATAGCAACAAGGTCATCATTATCAGATTCATCACAATCTGGAGAGATTTGACTGGCTTCTCCAGAATCCATGAGTTAAGACACCATCTTCTTCATAGAAAATACATTCTCGGAAGATATCAGTGCTGTACTTTGTGGTTCAGTATGACTAACTACAGTAGGACTACTGGAGGCATGGTTATAAGCATCTTGTTCTGCCACCACTCTCTGAGCTTGATTTTCTTCAGTGTACCTGAAAACTCCATATAAAGTTGAGAGTGTGTGTGTGTGCAGAGTTTTACCTTGTCGTAAGACCAGGATCATGTGAGACCATTTGGTGGGCAGAATATCACAAAATTTCTCCAGAAGTATATCCTTGTCCTTTTCAACCCCGAGACCTCTCAACTGGTTTATGATACTCATAAATCTGGTGTAAGTACTAGTGAGAGACTCATTAGGCTGAGCAAAAAATGACTCATACCTCTTATTTAAGGAGACTTTTCTGGTGACAATGGTGTCATCTCCTCCTTCAAACTGGTTCATTAGTTCATCCCACATGGTTTTAGCACTGGGAAAAAGAACTAATGTAGGAATTAGGGTTTCAGGAACAGCCCCGAGGATCATGTTTTTGAGAAGGGTATCTAGATTTACTAATCTCCTCTCCTCTTCAGACCAATGTTCCTCCCTCTTTTCCCTGTCCCTTCTAGATCCAGTAGGATCAAGAAGAGCATTGAGAGGTGATGTGGGGACATAAGGTCCTTCATTTAAAATTTTCATCATGTTTCTCTCAATACCAGTGATATGTAATATCATCCTAGCCTTCCACGTACCAAATTCATCACTGTTCCCACTGAATTTAGGAACAGGATTATTTGAGTAGTGCACATGCACATGTGGAGAAGCAGGAGTAGGAGGAGGTGGTGGATTAGTGTTATTAACAATAGGTGGGTCAGTATTTTGATCATTAACATTAACATTAGGATCGGGACCAAAATTAAAACTTCCTTGCGTATTTTCTGGGGTGGCCATCAAAGAAGCAGATATAGGCAATGTTTAGCCTTCTGCTCTGATACCAATTGTGAGTCCCAAACTCTCTAGATGGTTAACCCAGAAGTGTAAAATACAACAAGTCTAATAATCACTAGAATGGACTAGTATTACTTGAATATAAATGCAAGTATATAAACAAAGTAATACGAGACTAGAAGCAATAAAATAAAGGTGGAACACAATGTAATATTTTCAAGTGTATTTTATTTATGATGTTAAATAAAATACAAGGTTGTGCGGAATCAAGATAATACAAATATGTAAGTATCCTAACAACCTATGAATTACAAATGATCTATATTTGCCAAATAAACTCTTTGGATCGAGATACTTAAAGTTGTGAAGTATCCCTGTTTAAGATCGAGAGTATTTAGACAAATTCACCTTTAATGCTAAAAGTAATTTTCTCAAAGAAATGACTTTGTATTTATAGTCAAACAATTTCACCAGTGAAATTGTGCCATACAAATATGGTTGCATGCATTTAATGAACCAACAAGATCATTAAATGCATTGGTTAAGGTACAAGGATAAAGTCACATCAATATGACTTTATTCTTTTAACCAACCACCTTCACACACGTAGGTACTTTAGTAAATAACAAGTGGAATGTTCTTTGGAAAGTATGTAAAGGCAAAAGTCAATTCCTCGATATCAGTGTTCAGTCTTGTAAGGTCTAGAACACTGACAATTCTCCAGTGTTCAGATCTGGTAAGACTTCCAGTGGACTCCGCCATTTTTCAGTCTTCTTTATTCTGACTTCAGTGAGAACGTCTTCAGTAGAATAGATCTGGACTGGGGTGAAGTCCAGTGAGCTAATCTGGAATACTCCAGATTTCCTATACAAGTATTTTGCTCACTGGTCTTCCATTATTTCTGAACAAATCTTCAGAGGGACTCCAGATTCCAAGTCTGGAGTAGGTCCAGTAAAATACGTTTCTGGACAGATCTTCAGTAAGGCTCCAGTAGTCGAGTCTGGAGCGAGTCCAGTAAATCTGGACCTAACAGCAAGTTGATCTCGATGACCTTGAGATGCTTTTTGTCAAGCCCTACGATCTTGATTATTCTTCAGCTCTTGACCAACCTTGGGTAGCTCCACCTTAAGCTGAACACATCTGTTACCGCATGTACCTTAAACTCTTTCTTAGACACCTATGCACCAAACGTCAGTGCATTTCTATCCAATGTATACATATTTTTTTCCTTCAGAGCTCCATTGAGCACCACCCATGAACCGTTGATCACCTGTAATCCGTGTCTAGTAAGAACAAAAAGATTGGGTGTTACACCAAGAACAAAAAGATGTCCGAAATTTAGTCTTGTTTATTAACCAAGTGATTTTTGGTTTGCAATAGAATGAAGGGGTGTCACAAATCAGTCTCCCCCCCCTCCTCCTTTATAAAGAAGGAGGGACATCCTAGCTAGCTTAAACTTAGTCCAGTAACAACATCTTTCATTCTATAATATAAACCCTTATAATTGATTTCATTCTTTTAGAATTCAAATACAACTCGATTTGTACAATATTATAGTAAAATCTAAATTACCCAATTGTAATTGTAATATCATTAAAGACGGAGGCTTATGAACAGTGACACCGTCCAGGGACACTTATCTATTGGTCCATCTTATTATTCGGATTTTTCCGGCCATATCGGATTTCGCTCGAAGTTTTTTTTCCTTTCGGTTTTTCTTGGTTTTTTTTTTTTTTTTTTTTTTTTCTTTTTTTTTTTTTTTTTTTTTTTTTTTTTTTTCTTATTTTTACCACTTAACTTATTTTTTTTTTTTTTTTAGTAAGTGCTTTATTTTATTTGTATTTTTTTTTTTTTTTTTTTTTTTTTTGGATTCTGTTTTTTTTTTGTTTTTTTCTTTTTTTTTCATAGTTTTTTTTTGTTTTTGTGTTCTCAATTAATATATTGGAAACTTTTACTCAACAGTTTGTTTTTTCTTTGTTTTTGAATTTTGGTTTTTTTGCACAAACTAAATGTATGTATTCGACATTGCAAACTTTTTTATGCGGGTTTTCTTTGTTTTCTCGCACAAACGTTTTGGTTTTCTTCAGGTTATTACTTGGTTTTTTCACACTTTTTTTTCTTTTGGATTTTTAAGTAGGTTCAACGCAAGTAAATTACCATAACGAAACTGTATCAACACGACAATTAAAGCGGGCCCAAACCTCACTAGTTCTACATGTATTCAAATTAACTAACAATTTTTGGATATATCATCTTTTTTGTTTTTCTTTTTGAACGACAAATGTTAGCTTTTAATGGTTTGAACCCTAACAGTGACATTCAAGGTAGGCAGTATGCTGGAAGTTGAAACCTGCGCACTCCTGCAGCACAGGAGTGATAACACGTATGCCTACACGCTCAAAAGCTAAATGTCCAAAACCACAAGGAATTAAAATTCGATCTTTAGTCTCCAAACCAACATCCCCTCCTCCAACTCTCCAAAGAATGCCCTAGCTGGCAGTGGTTATCACCTTTCTTGTTACTTATTAGTAGTTGTAATATAGATTGGCATTAATAAATTGGATGAAACATGATATATAATGATATATTGATATATGTCGTTATTATACACTTCGTATCGATCCAGGTATAGGAGATAACATAAAATTAAATGTACCGTTCATATAATGTATGTTTTCTTTTGTGATATAATAACGTGACTAATTTTATATAAAGTATGTTTAGAAGTGAAACGATGTAAATATTAAATGCACCGCTTCCATGGATGTACGTCCCTTAAGTTCAACATATCTATCCACTAAAAAATAAACGAAGGATATTATTTTTTATCTTATAGTTTTTAATAAGAAAAAATATTTCCCTGCCAAATTTTATATCATTATAAACATTATAATTACAAAAATAAAGAAGATCACATGAACATTTAGCCAACAAAGTTAAGAGCCCTTGTAATGGTGCATGGTGTGGACAAGATCTTAACTTCCACCTTGACAATATGGTGTGGAGCTACTACATATTTTAATGAAGTTTTATTTTAGTTATTTGAATTTGTTAGTTTTTATTAGTAAATGAAAAGTGCTATATTTTAATATAAAAATATGGTGTGGTATGCTTATTGTTACGGATGTGGTGTGGTTGCTGGGTGGTATTGTGTGGTGCTGATGTGTCACACCACCTGGTGTGGGGTGTGGTGGTGTGAACCAGTACAAACACTCTAAGTACATATACTGATATACATGACAAAGTGAAACCATGTATGCATACAATCAGCCGTTAACAGGACCGAGCGGTCGCCTATCTTAGCTTATGCCCCCAAAACAAATAGAGATACCATTGCCTATATAAATAAGACACCATATTCCATTGTGACTTGCTACCATTGCTACATAAAAACATCATTTTCCATCGTGTCGCAATATCACTAACTAAAATATATACATAACATGACCCGTTGACCATCATACAAATAAATAGGCCATCATCTTGACACTATGGTAACGGCGGTTCCAATCAAGGACCGAAATGATGGTTCTTCGAAACTAGGTGATTTGCTTGGCTATCGTGGTTGGCAGCACGATGACCGTGATGATGGAGATCATATCCGCCGTGGTGGAGATATAATTGGTGTGTATGATAAGAAGTTAACGAATAGTAGTATACTTGAGGCTGTGGATGAAGATCATGCTAAGTTCTTGACAAGATTGAGACAAAGAATGGACAGGTACACAATAGGTCATTTTGTAGTATTAACCTTTTTTGTTTCTTTCTTTAATTTCCATTTTGTCTATTGACATTCATAATGAAGATTAGAATTTACTAAACATCTAATAATTAAGACTTGTAAGATATATATGTGGAGAATTTTTTGTCTATCTATCAATACATAACTAAAACATAATTAGACTTGAAGTTAAAATACTAAATGACTGCTATATATATGTATTGATTAATTATTACTACATAATAAAAACAAGTCATGCGAAAAATAATAATTAGTGCATTATAAATAATCAACAATTAAAGTTTAGAAATGAACACATCAATATATAACATTGCTATACTTAAAAATAAAATAAACATCAAGAAAACTGCAACTTCAGTTCTCCTAAAAAAATATCATATTAATTAAATATAACGAGTAAAAAGAAAAAAACTATATAAGTTTAAAAACCTACGAAGCAAATGAGCAAAATGAGTAAAATCATACATCGTACTATGCTACTCTTTTTAAAACCTTAAAAAGTTTCTTTCAAAGAAAAAAAGAATCTAACATGAAAACTGAATATAGTTGTACAACATCTAACTTTAATTTCTAGCTAGCCACTTATAATTTGATTATGACAGCTTTGATGTTACAAAATGCGACTCTTGTTACATGTATGTACGCATATATGTATTATTACGTATGCATTAATAGTGCTATCACATAATGAAATGGTATAGTTCATCGATCATCCAAATAAATTAAGGAGAGAAATCGTTATGAGATACACATTCCTTAATTTGAGTTAAATGATGGGTTCATTATTCAAAACAGAGGAGCCTAATTAAATGCCTAATTACCTGATGAGAACATAGATCATTATATATTGATAATAAAGATTATATATACAGTAGAACCTCTATAAAATAATACTTGATAAATTAATAACCTCGATAAAATTAATAATTTGTCTGGTCCCAAGTTGGGAGCAGTACAAAATTGGACCCCAATCAATAAAATAATAAGATAATAACTTTTTTGAAATCCTAGTGTAAATATATTGGTCCCGCCGAAACTATAAATTAATAATTTCTAAAATATTCTAAAATTTTAAAATTGTCTAGTAAAAATGAATTTATAGTCATTTGTTTTCCGTGAAAGACGGCATTGGGAGTTACTTTACTTATTTAGTCATTTATTTTCTTTTTTAACTTTGAATCTATAATGAGTTTTTTTTTAAATCTTCTTATTGCACTTAAGAGTTGAGGCATTATCTTCACGTATTGCAACAAAAAGTTGTGAATTGTTGTTGACACTTGCAATGCTTCTTTCCAAGTGACCGGTTCAAAGCTACCGAATCATCCTCAAGCTCGTCATACATGAATTTCTTTAAAGTAATAATTTTTTAATTTATCGATATAATAATATCTCGTTAAATTGATAAAATACTCTGGTCCCGGCATTATTAATTTATAGAGGTTTTAGTGTATGATGATCACACGTAGCTTGATGATACAAATAGTTGTTTAATTACTAACTGTACGTATATCCGTTTTTCATAAACTATTATTATCGAGTCCAAGTAAAGCAACGGGGAATGCTTGAAGAAATTCAAGACCCCCAATAAGATGGAATGAATTGTTTAACAGCGTAACGAGTCTTTGCCGCCGCTGTTCCCCGGATCTGAAGACACTGTGTTTTGGCTACCTAACATTGTTTGTGTTACGTGGGCACGCGTAAGGGATCGCCTTTCACCATTGGGTAACTTTGGGTATTCAAGCTACATTCGTTGACCGTTAAAAAAAAAAATCAGAGAGATATACAATATGCACTTTTAAGATTTTGGGCATTTCGTTGCGTTTACTTTATGAAATTATGAATGATATCTGATTGTGGTTTTAATTTGAGTCATCTTCTAAAAGACCACGATTTAAAGAGTTCAACACCACTAGACGTTATGTTGTTACATAGAATGCATTGTACGAGCAAAATTTCCTACCTATAAAGCCTTTAACTGGAAAATTAATTCTAAATATAGTTTGGACATATCACAGTATTGATGTTGCCAATTTTGATTTTAACACAATATTAAAGTGGAGATGCAGTAACTCGATCATGAATTGAGAACCCAAATTAAGTGAGTGAGTCTTGAAATGATCTTATTCATTAAATTAAATATGAGTTCGAGCTTTGATTGGTATATATAAAGGGTATTTTTTTTCCGGAAAAAGCCATTTTATTGTAGTCGGAACCCGCTTATTAAGAAAACTTAAGCTTAAACTGAGTGACAAATGATTCAAAATATATACTCGTACATCTTTTCAATATAAATACTGAGAGAAGGATACAATATTAACGTTGAAATTGATAGTGTATAACCGACCAAAAAACTTCCTAACATTTTGAAATTCAATTTTGATAATAAACTAAGTAGTTAATGAGATAACGAGAGAATGTACCCGCGCGTTGCGGCGGTTAGATGGTGGGGTTGATAAGTCATAGAGTGTGATAGCCAAATGCCTTAGCCGTACGGGCTCCACCATCGGATTTAAAAATTCGTCGAAAGTATATCGAATGACATCTCTAATGAAAGAGCATTAAAATTTAAGAACACCCATATAATTTTTATAATTTATCGATGTACGATTTTTGAGATAAAAGATTTTGAATGAATTAGAGAAATAAAATGATTTATGGGGAAGAGAGAAATAAATGAGTTGTTGAGATTTGAGGAGAGAGATAAAAATGAAAGTTGAAAGTTGTGGGATTGATGTATGGTACATCATGCATTATCATGTGTACATTGTTGAAATTGAAAGTTGAAAGTTGAAAGTTGAAACCTTATTTGCTTTATAATATAGTATAGATATAGATAAATTATAGTTTTAGTTAAAAAAGAATTATGTTTAGTTTATTTATTTAAATATATTAATGTCAATTTATTAATTTTAAAAAAAAATTCATATGTCAGATTAAATAATATCTTCAATCATGTTTTAATGTTTTAGTATATTGGTAGATAAATATGTATAAATATGATAATTATACGGAGTTTATATATACTCGATCAAAATAGTCGCAATGTGAAACCTAACCATGTCCTTATCTATCTTAAACTACATTGAATACCTCTAGTTAATGTCGCGTTTGTATGATGTTGAGTGTTTTAATTTGGAAAAGGAGAGGGGACCTTCTATCAGTCTTAATTGATGATATGAAAAGGATGGGTCATAGAAAGAATACTACGTTGTTTAATTTAACTAATTGATTGTTAAAAAAGATATATATACTTAAGTATACTCCTCTATAAAGCATATTGGTTTTTATTTTTAGAAGTTAAGCATTTTTTTCAGTATTCCCATAATACCCCTTATATCCCATCAAAATACCCTATTTAAACATAAAACCCTTATATACCCTCCTTTCCATCATTATCTCTTATCGACCTTCTATCACCCTCCGTCGCCGCCCTCCTTCTCCACCGCCTCCCTCGATCTCCACCACCGCCTCCCTTTTATATTGTCCTCACCTTCTAGCCGCCGCAACGCGCGGACACTATGCTCGTATATTAAATATTCAAACCTCAAGATTGAAACGGACTTCTCTTTAAAAGACATGAAAACTCACATGAAAACCTGCTAAAACTTAAACTTCAAAACAAAGGTTATTACTATAAATATTATTATAATTTTATAAATTATACGGAGTAATATAATAATGTTTAATTAGCTCCATACAAGTAATATAACAATTTTTTTTTTCTCCTTGAGCTTTAGATCAATGGTTGAAAGACCATCTCCCTTGCATGAGGTCTTGTGTTCAAGCCTTGGGGAGGACATAGGAATTAAGTCCCTTTATGAGGACTTGGCTTGGGTATACCCAGGTTCAAGTCTGAGGGGGCAGGGTTTACCCCTATTAATCGTCGTGCCTTCGGGCGGATTAGTAGGGGGTTTTCCCCCATCGGTATTTGAAATAGGCATTTCTACTTCGAGGGAGCTCTCTAGCGCGGACCCGGTTAAAACAACGTATGCTAGACCTTCCGTTGTCGAATCGCGACACGAAGTTTCCAGCGAAATTCACCTTTCAAAAAATAAATAAAATGTATTATCCTTTTTAGTTTTTCGAAAAGTATGTAGTTAGATTTGTTCACGTATTATCATGGTTTCATCATTAAATGAGAGAAATCAACTTTCACCTTCTCAACTGCTTTACCACATACTCACATGTAACCTAAACACGCATTGATTTTTATAGATATGGTTCGGCAATCCTTACTATAAAATGTTTTTATTCAAACAACCATATTGTATTTTAATAAAACATATTAACTTTTTTTTTTCTTTCAAATGAATAATATCTAGAGAATTAAAAAAATGATAAATATACATAAGAGCTTACTATGTACATGCATCAAGATTCATACATTAGTCTTTGAATTAATTAAAAGTATATATAGTGTGCAAATTATTTATGAATGTAAGAAACTTTTATACATGCTCTAAAGGGCGTCTTCTATTTGAACGTTTACAAAAATAGCTTAAAAGATTATGTTTATCATCTCTTTTAATGTGTAGCTTCGTCATAATGGGTTATAAATATTGGTAAAGTTGTCTAACACCACATATCAAGACAAACGAATAGATGAGCCCAAAAATGGATATTTTAAAAGCAGAAAACACCGTAAGTAAACTTCCAAATTATATGATTGGACATATTTGAATCGACGTGATATTATTCCAAAAAAGTTTAGACCATGTCCTTTGACATAATACCCCATATATATCACATCATCAGTCAAGTTACAATACATGTGCCTATACAGTTATTCCAGAATGTAAAGTAAAAACTAAAGTTTTACTCGAAACATGATACCACTTTTTTAATTACGTGAAAAGAAAAAAGACGAGCGAGCAAAAAATTACGCTGTTAATTTTTCTATAGTAAAAACCAACACGATAAAAATTATATTCATACATCTTCCCGTTATAATGTTAATGTTAATTTTAATCTAAAGATTTCTAATCATCATATATGTATACCATTTCTATAATTGCATGAAATAATGAAGTACTTCATTTCTATTTTTGTGTCGGTCAATCTTTATTTTTACATTTTTATATAAAAACAAACCCTACTGAAAATTATAACTTTCTAAAGTGCAGTTGTTTTGTATACTACTAGAAGTGTACCCGCGCAATGCGGCGACGATGTTTAGTGGTGGCAGTGGCGACGACGGGTGGCGCCGGCGGTGGCAGCGGTGGGGTAGAGATGTATTATTAATATAAAAGTTATTGATTGGTACGTAGTTTAGTTATTTTAAGAATTGAGGAATGTACGTTGTAAATAATTTCACTAAGGGTAGTATATACTATATTTTAGGGGTATTTTAGTCTAATTAAGTATGTGGTACATAGAAGATGTAAAAGGAGAAGGAGTAATATAGTCTTTTTAAGTTCTTAATTGCTTAAAAATGGGCGATTCAGTTTGCATTATAAAGGATTAAACGTATGCCCGCGCGATGCAGCGGTGATAGTGGTAGCGACGACGGTGTGGGGACAGCAGCAGTGGTGGCGGCGATGTGTAAGGTGGCGGTGGTGGTGAATGTAAAATTAATTGATGTTATAGGGGTTAAGATGGTTATTTAAGGGTTGAAGGACCTAAGTTGTAAGATACTTCATTAAGAATATTATAGGTATATATGTGGAAATGTTTAAATTTGTGAATAAATAAGAAGGGTAATATGGTCATTTCAAAGTCTTAATTGCTTAAAGGGGGAGATGTAGTTTGTTTTATATAGTAGTATAGATATAGATTATAGATTATAGATATAGATATAGATATAGATTATAGATAAAAATACTTACCAAGTATACATGAATTTCCGACGACATTCTGTTATATATATTTTCTTTTGTAGCTACGAACATTTCATAGGCACACCTATTTAATTTAATTACTAAATATAGTAATAATATTTAATTTATAGAAACCCATTTAAATCAATTAGTTGGAAGTATGTGTTAAGAATTTATTATGAAAGACACACTTTTCGCTTTATGGAAAGTAGTAGGAGAAAGTTATCGATCGCTAAAACTAACAAAATCACTTCAATCAGCTCGTCTTGAGCTGTATTTTCATTTCCTAATAATATTTCATTTAATAATAAATTTTGAGCTTAGTATTATTTTCCTTTTCATATATATATATATATATGGTTCAAGTTATTTTAGGACCAATTAGATATATATATATATATATGGTGCAAGTTATTTTAGGACCACTCCTTATTTTAGGACCAATTAGGACATGTGTAAATTGTAACTTACACATCATCATCATCATCATCATCTCCGACCACCACCATGATCATCTCCGACCACCACCATGATTTTCCGGCGACGGCGACCACCGGAAAATCATGTTTAAGTTAACTTACACATCACATGTGTAAGTTATAACTTACACATGTGTAAGTTATATACAACTTACACATGTGTAAGTTATATACAACTTACACATGTGTAAGTTATATACAACTTACACATGTGTAAGTTATATACAACTTACACATGTGTAAGTTATATACAACTTACACATGTGTAAGTTATATACAACTTACACATGTGTAAGTTATATACAACTTACACATGTGTAAGTTATATACAACTTACACATGTGTAAGTTATATACAACTTACACATGTGTAAGTTATATACAACTTACACATGTGTAAGTTATATACAACTTACACATGTGTAAGTTATATACAACTTACACATGTGTAAGTTATATACAACTTACACATGTGTAAGTTATATACAACTTACACATGTGTAAGTTATATACAACTTACACATGTGTAAGTTATATACAACTTACACATGTGTAAGTTATATACAACTTACACATGTGTAAGTTATATACAACTTACACATGTGTAAGTTATATACAACTTACACATGTGTAAGTTATATACAACTTACACATGTGAAGTTAACTTATATATATTCATTTTATTTTATACAATCATTTCTTTCACTATTTGTAACACCCCAAGCCGGAGCTCGAAATGTCACGGAAATCATACAGCACCCGGTGGAATTACAATAGAACAACTACATGCAATTAATGATTCGGTGAATCCAAAACATAGCAATACAAGTAACAAAATACAACAGGAGCAAATAGCCATCAATGTTAACATAACACATCCAAAGATGGCAAACGATCCTAAGTATAAATGCAAAAGGAGGGTCAATGAATCCTTGATCCATGAGTCCAAGTCCGGGTTAGACAGCAAGCAAGCAACTAAACACCACGTCCGGGGAGTACCTGATTACCTGAAAAGTGTACTAAGCATAGTCAACACAAGGTTGGTGAGTTCGTAGTAATGGTTCGAATCAAGAACCTAACCTCCTTTAATAATCACACCTTATACTATATTCATTTTATTTTATACAATCATTTCTTTCACTATTTGTAACACCCCAAGCCGGAGCTCGAAATGTCACGGAAATCATACAGCACCCGGTGGAATTACAATAGAACAACTACATGCAATTAATGATTCGGTGAATCCAAAACATAGCAATACAAGTAACAAAATACAACAGGAGCAAATAGCCATCAATGTTAACATAACACATCCAAAGATGGCAAACGACCCTAAGTATAAATGCAAAAGGAGGGTCAATGAATCCTTGATCCATGAGTCCAAGTCCGGGTTAGACAGCAAGCAAGCAACTAAACACCACGTCCGGGGAGTACCTGATTACCTGAAAAGTGTACTAAGCATAGTCAACACAAGGTTGGTGAGTTCGTAGTAATGGTTCATAACGAACCAGCATCAATAATCACAATATAAGAGTAGAGGCTAGACATGACTTACAGCGAGCCTCTAAGCAACACAATATCGTCCAACAACAAGATTACACAAAAGAAATGAGTGTGTAATGAGGATGCACAAATGATGTATGTATCAATGCATGTGCCAAATGAATGAATAAGCAAATATGCCTATCCCAAGCGTGACCTTCAATCACGTATGCAACGATACCCCTCTGCCATCGCCATGGACAGGGCTGTATCTCAAAAACATCGAGATATATATGTCTATATACTCGGAGTCAGGTCTACATCCAAAATGGGTGCATACATCTATGCACCAGGATGCCGGCAATCCCCTGCCGAGGGTCCAACAGTAATGTATGCAATGCTTACAAACAAATGTAAATGCATAATCATAAACCGACAATCAATAATCGTCAATCATAAACCAATAATCAACATTCGACAACATGAACCAACAATCAATAATCGTAACGGGGCACACCTGTCAACAGAGGGACAAGGCCGTATCTCAATACACATAAGTCAAATCCCCTAACAGTGGGACATATGCACAACATATGCATCAATCAAAATTAATCACTAATCACAATATAAACCAACTATACGTACATATACTTCAGAGGATTTTACTTTCTTCGAGTCCCAGATGCTTATGTATAGGGTCACCCGCAGCCTTCCCACCACATCTAAACCCAATGAATGCATAACCGACTTCCATGTATGTACGTCTATCCTAATGTATAAGTAACACTTAACGAAAACACAATCCAAGTCGAACAAACGACAAGACACGCACATCAATCCAACAATCATGTCAAACAATCAATACATCAATAAATACAAGTAAACACGCCAGGTTTACACTTTTCAGCCCGAATCCCAAGCGGGTAGGGAGATACGAAACTCACCTTGATTGGTTATGAAAGATAGATCGCTATAAAGTTAAGTTATCTCCGAACGAAGTTCACCTCGCGTCCAACACCTAATTATGGATCATATACATTCTTATCAATACACATAAACACAATGACCATCCACTGCGCCGCAGTGGGCCAGAACTATGCCCACTGCGCCGCAGTGGCTAACTAGCCACTGGCCCAGGGCCAGAACTAGCACTGCGCCCAGTGGGCCAGAACTATGCACTGCGCCGCAGTGGGCCAGAACTATGCCCACTGCGCCGCAGGGCCAGAATATGCCCACTGCGCCGCAGTGAGCCAAACATGCCCACTGCGCCGCAGTGGCCTAAGAAGCAAGGAAGGCCGAGAGAATCCACTGCGCCGCAGTGGGGACTATGCCCTCCCACTGCGCCGCAGTGGGGACTATGCCCACTGCGCCGCAGTGGGACAACCTGCACACCAGGACCAGCAGCTGCAAGTGCAGCAAAACGAACCCAAACACCCCAAATTCAACCCAAACCACACCAAAACGATTTGTAACCCATTTTGAAGCATAACTAAGCATCAATGACCATAAATACACATAACCCAACCCACAAATTCGACCAAAACACCAAAATCATCCACAAATTCATCAAACCCTAACCCTAACCTTAATTTAACCCAAAACTCCATTTTACAATTTTAAAGACTCGAAATCATATCAAATCGACTAGAAACACATGAACAAACATAAATAGAAGTAAATGGGTTGATTTAGACTTACCAAAACTCTTCCTAGTGCTCAATTCCGAGTTTAGGTCAAAAATGGGTAAAATGGTAAGAACTTGGCCTTTGATTCTTCAAAGATGGCGACAATGAGGAGATGATGATTACGATTCTTGTATTATAGCAATTCCAAAACACAATTTAGATGGAATGAAATGGAAATTAGATGGAGGGTTTCTTTTACTAGAGAGAATTAGAAGAGAAAGAGAGAAAGATGAGAAATGAGAGAAGGATAAGGGGGGAGTGGGTCTTGGGGGCTTGGTGGGTCATGGACTACCCACGGGCCGACCCGTTTCCCCTTCTCAACCACAATACCATTAGTTGCACAATTTCATACCGACTACACATACGACGCCCCGACTAATATACCACATAGCCATAAAATCACAAAACGACCCAATTAATTCATTACTTAAATTGTTAGTCATATTACACGAAAAGTCAACGGGTCAAAAATTCGCGGATGTTACACTATTCCATTCCAATAATATATAAAAAGCACAAAAAATTTATATCATTTTATATGCATACCCGTGTGTGACATAATCCAAAACCAACAATAACCAATCGACGAACACTATTGCCTTGGCCTGTGGCATGAACTAACTAAAGTTACGTATTATATTTATAAAGTAGATGCACACCAAAATTTAAAATTCTTTTAGATATAAACCATACCACATAACACATAGCATCGTGTGGATACGATTATAGTAAATAACCAATCATAGCAACATATATTACATAAATATTTCTATATAATAAGGAAATGAAAACGTTGAGATAATAAATACTAGTAATTTCGTACTATATGACTAGTACCTTTACCGTACTCTCAAAAGCGCTCATTATTTCGTCATAAATTCTTACGAGTACAATCAATAGACGAGCTAGCCAAAATATAAATTAAAAAATAAAAACTTTGAGGTTCGAACATAAAAAAAAAAGAAGATAGAGGAGCGAAAAAAGTTAGAAAATGTTAAGTAAAAAAATGTCACTATGAACATATGATAGATGATATGGTTAAAATATAAAATAAAGAAAATGTTAAAGTAAAATAAATAAGACTGAATGAGAGAGTACGTGATATCTAACTTGTTATATTTTAATTGAAATTTGATTAAAAAAAGAGTGTTTTCGTATATACATTTTCCTTTTACATTTGTTTTTTTTATAACGGAATTGTTTCTTTCTTTTTCTCATCTCTCTTTCTACAAAACAAAATTTATTTTTTAAATTAGAGTGTTATTAGTGACAACTTTTAAGTATGAACTATTTGATAGGATTAAAAATTATACTTTGTCACGCGAAAATGCAGGGGCTGGTTTTTTATGTATAAACTACTAGTTTTTATGCATGTAATAAGCTACTAATGACAACGCTTAGAGCTGTCATAATCATTTTCCTTTAAATTAAACCTTTTAAATTAACCTTGTCCGCACCGTACCACTTTAATTTGCTTCTCCGATATTTCTTTCCCCTTTTTAGTCAATCGCTTGGGCGGTGCAAGGACTTTTTCGACGTCTTCCTTTGCTGAAGCGACACTAGTTCGTGCCGCTTGAGAATCTGTATCAATTGCTAGCCTCTGGAATTGTTGTTGTGCCGCTTGAAATTGTTGAAACTGTTGTTGTTTCTTCAACCGTTCTTGTTGTGCTTGTTGAAATTGTTCATTTAACTGGTTCGAATACAGGGTGTTTATCGGACCATAGTTGCTCAATTGCCCCACCGCATTTGAAGACGACATAGATGGAGGAGATCCCATGGTTAGAAGCGCTTCAAAATTGGCATCGATCGGCACTCGAGATGACGACGGTTGTGATGAATGTTGTTGTGAAAGGTTTATGGTGTTTTTTCTAGGCATTTTTGTGGATGAAATGCGGGGAGAGAAAATATGAATATTGAATAAAGTGTGATGAAATGGTGTCAAAATGTATAAAATTTGAGAGATAAAGTATATAGGGTGAAATGTAAAATGGTGGTGTTTTTATAGAAAAAGTTTATATAGAAAAACAAAGGAGTAGTGGGGGCTTCAATTCAAAAGTAACGGCTATTTTGATAAAGAATTTCGTTTTTCTTATATTGCAACGAAAACCACGAAACTGGGCCCCACAACCACTTCGAACGCACGTCTACAATAGGGATAAACGGCCGGACACCAAGCCTTAGACGCGGCCCTGCTAACAACGTCCAAATTGGGTGTGGCGTCCAACGGACGTCGGCACACCTATAAGGACCGGCCTAAGAAACAAACTTAACCTCCAAGAATTCTTAATCTACGCGACCCACTGGACGCGTAGGCTTTGTGCAATTCGAACGCACCATGCTTGACGCATTGGCAACCTGCGAGTTGAGCACACTAAACGGTAGTTTATTCTTCACACCCAACAACTTATTTGGTCAAATAGCACTCAGAAAGCATTTCTTTGCATATTGAGGATATGTCATTAAAACATAATATTGGCTCTTGTGTCAACATTAGCTTGTTATCTCCATGTATGATAGGTTGCATATACAGGAAAGACCATGATATATATGTATAGGTTTTTTTCCTTTAGAGCTACAAGGAGGCAATAGCCCTAAGTTTATATGGAAAATGATATTAGATATGTAATGTTGCTATATATATATGAGAATGTGTACATACGCCTGCTTAAAAAACAACTGATATGTGTAGGGTTGGGACTGAGACACCAAAGATTGAAGTAAGATATGAGAACTTATCGGTTGAAGGAGAGGCTTACGTTGGTGACAGGGCTCTTCCGTCTCTATATAATGTCACCTTTAATTCAATTGAGGTGCATACATAGACTTTTTTGCTCATTTTCTCTTATGTTTTTCTGTATCTAACTTTCTAATATTTGAAATAAACTTGTAGAGCACACTGCAATCGATCGGTCTGACTCCTTCTAAGAAGAGAAATGTGAAGATCCTTCAATCTATTAGTGGGATCATCAAACCATCTAGGTATACTACTTCGTTTTAATTTACATTTTTTTTAGATGATCACATTATCTAGGTTAGATATTTTAACTTTCTTTTCCGGTTTTCATTTTTGTATCAAATATTTTGATTAAATACAGGATGACACTGCTTTTAGGTCCACCAGGTGCCGGCAAAACCACATTGCTGCTAGCACTAGCTGGGAAACTTGGTCATGATTTAAAAGTAAGATATTTCTTTTCAAATCGGGTAAGGTGGGTTTCAATTACGTTGCGTTTGTTCACTTCTAGACGGTTACTAGCAGGTTTCTGGAAATGTCACATATTGCGGCCAAAAACTGTCTGACTTCGTATCTCAAAGAACATGTGCTTATATAAGTCCAAATAACCTTCATACTGGGGAGATGACGGTGAGAGAGACACTAGATTTTTCAGGACGATGTTTAGGTGTTGGGCCAAGATACAAGCAACTTATTAAACTCTTGAAGATGGATATAGAGGAAGGAACCAAGGTTGATCCTGATATCGGTTTGTTCATGGATGCCACAACACACTCTGGAAAAGAAACCAATTTGATCACTGATTATGTTCTCAAGGTATTACAGTAACCAAATTCAAAAAGAAGTGAAAGTTAGCTGCTTTTAATTGCATTTTTGAGCTTTTTGTCTAATAGATACTTGGGCTGGAAGCTTGTGCCGATACTATGGTTGGTGATCAAATGAGAAGAGGTATATCCGGCAGAGAAAAGATGCGTGTGACTACTGGTATGTTCTACATTGTTGCTGATATCTATTAGTTTAAGTTTGCAAATAAAACTTTTCATCATTTTGATACTTCTTTTAATAGACTTGGTGGGCTGTTGAGACCCTTTTACATAGAGGTGTCACTTGTAATCAAATTACAATTACTTAAGAGGGTTTGGATTAATCTTTATTTTTAACAACTGAAGCTAAACAATTTAGTTAAAAGGAAACCCGCCAGATGCATACAAACCTACGAAGAAGTTTCATTAGAAAGGATAGATTGTTTTATAAAAACGAGTGTTGTTAGACGCTTACTTTCAGAATTAATCTGCTTTAAGAGACAAAATAAACAGACTAAATAAGTGGTTGTGGGTCGGTTGACCCGTCATGGTTCTCACCTAATGATCGCCCATTTAGGCTACTCATTTTTGACCCATTACTCAACTCGGTACTCGCTGATCTAGCCACCTCTGCTTTTACATTTTGAAAAGTCTCACTGATCCACAAAATTTGCACAAATAGTAGAAAACTACAAACAAATCAATGAACCTACAAACATTATTTGGTTGCTAAATTTCGTTAAAAAAAAACTTGATACAGGAGAGATGTTAGTTGGGCCTGCGAATGTCTTTTTCATGGACGAAATATCGACTGGACTTGACAGCTCCACCACTTGGCGTATCACCAAGTTCTTAAGATAGATGGTTCATGAAATGTATTTCACAATGGTTATTTCTCTTTTACAACCTGACCCCAAGACATACAAACTTTTTGACGATGTCATATTAATGTCAGAAGGTCAGATTGTGTATCAAGGTCCTTGCGAAAATGTTCTTGAATTTTTTGAATGGATGGGATTCAAGTGCCCAGAAAGGAAGGGGGTAGCTGACTTTCTTCAAGAGGTAACTTCAAAGAAAGACCAAAAACAATACTGGTTTAAGGAAAACGAACACTATAGATACGTTACAATCCCTGAATTTTCACGGGCCTTTAAGTCTTTTCACATCGGACAGAATCTTGAAACAGATATTCATACTCCTTACAATACATCGATAACACATCCAGATGTTTTGGCCAAAGAAAAGTATGGAGTATCTAATCTTGAACTACTGAAAGCATGCTTCGAAAGGGAGTGGTTGTTATCAAAGCGTAACTCTTTTCTGTATATATTTAAGACGTTCCAGTTGACATTTATGTCATTGGTAAGCATGGCTATGTTTTTCAGAACTGAGATGCATGTTGGAAGCTTGGAAGATGGAGGAAAGTTTTTCGGTTCACTTTTTTTTGGTCTTCTTATTGTAATGTTTAATGGGATGGCAGAGCTTGCACTGACAGTTATGAGGCTTCCGGTTTTCTATAAACAAAGAGATTCATTGTTGTATCCAGCCTGGGCTTTTGCCCTTCCCATTTGGATACTTAGAATCCCGTTATCTATTATGGAATCGGCAATCTGGGTGGTTCTTACATATTACACTATAGGGTATGCTCCAGACGTCACCAGGTAAATATATCAAGAGCTTGAATAATTGCTGAGTTTTTTAATTTATTTATTTATCACTATACTTGTTTTTGATAGTTAACAGTTTCATTGTTCAGATTCGCTCAACAATTCTTGACCTTCTTTGCCATACATCAAATGGCGCTTGCCCTTTTTCGATTGATTGCTGCTGTTGCAAGAACAGAAGTACTTTCAAATACATTGGGTGCCTTCACCATGCTTCTTATAGTCACTCTTGGAGGATTCATAGTGGCCAAGGGTAAAACATTTTTATTCACTTTTAATGTTGGGAAAAATGGCCGGGCGGGTTGGGTTGAGTAACACGTCAAAAATAGTTAATATTTGACACTTGAATATTCTTTTGGTGACTTTTATGATTTTCAACCATCTCATTTAGCTTGCTTTATCTGATTTCAACATAATATATCTCAAGCTGACCCGTTTTAACATATATGGATTATAAGTGACCGTCACATGTCTTATATCCTCACAACTCTCAATGGGTTAGATTACAATAATGAAGGCTCACTCGACATTATTGTATACCCGTAAACACAGACATGGACGGAGGGAGACTCACAAAACAACTCTCATTAGTCTTTTCCTTTACTCTCAACCTGTTCACCAAACAATGAAGCCTCTGACTCCTATAAATAGGATTTACAAATTTGGACATCATGTATACTTATATCCCAATTAAACTTGTTCCCATAATTAACTTCTATTAAACTAGCCAACACAACCATTTCTTAAGATAGACAACTTAATCAGAAAACTGAATCAACCATCATCAATTTCAGATAACAGCGAGGCATGGATATCATGGGGATTCTATGCTTCCCCTATGATGTATGCACAGAATGCCTTGGTTTTAAATGAGTTTCTTGACAAAAGGTGGAGTACGGTGAGTTCTCTAGCTTGATTAAGTTATTGGTTCAACCATGTAAAATTTTACTACATTTTTTATATAAATAATGCAAACTCTAGAAGTATTTTATTCACAAGGATCTTATTGTGACATAATGAAAGTATCCTTTATGCAGCCAAACACAGATCCCCGGATCAATGCATTAACTGTTGGGGAAGCCCTTCTTAAATCACGAAGCTTTTTTACCGAGGACTATTGGTTCTGGATATGTCTTGGGACTCTCATTGGCTTCTCAATTATCTTCAACATCCTATTTATCGTTGCACTAACGTTTCTTAATCGTAGGTTACTTGCAGTAAATCTTATCTTCTTTCCCCGATTCTTTCTTTAGAGTTTGACTCTACAAATTCTTTTCTTTTAGCTCTTGGTGATGCTAAACCGATTATCAGAGAGGAAAACGACATTAATAATTCGGAAAACAGTAACAGAAAAGAGGCTTATGAAGGTGGGCTCCTGGCATTTTTATCATCATGCATAGCATTAATTAAAATGTTTGACTTGATAGAAGAATTTCTACAAAAATAAGTTAAAACTGATACATTTATCACCATATGTGCACGTTTAAAAGTGTACTAATGCAACGCACACGATTGCTGATATTGGTTGTAACAAATTGATCTTAGACTATGTTTGCACCATCTTTTTCTGCAATCATAAGCGCAAAGTTTCTTTTGTTTTTTTTAATCTTTTTGCTTACATAAGTACGCATTTTTTACATGTATATATATGATCACTTGGAATTTATATACAAATTTTTCCCAAGCGGTGTTCAAAAAGGGTATATTTGAAGGATAATAAGCTAAAGGATATGTTCTTTTGACATGCTATGAATTTGAAGGTATTGATATAGAGGTGAGAAGCACCCCAGAAGGAAACAATTCAAGCGCCATTGCTCAACGTATGGAAAGAAGAGGAATGGTTCTGCCATTTAGCCTCTTTCACTTGCTTTCAGCCATGTCAATTACTATATCGATACACCATTTGTTAGTAATCTTCTTAAAATCCTTCTCTGTATGAATTTTATCAAGTCTAAGAAACAAACATAAATAGCGGGCTGGTCAAGTTTGGTGACTGGTCATAATGGGTTCAGGTCAAAACACACGGATGCTAATCTTCATGTATGGGTCAAATGGATCTGACAAGGCCCACCAACACTTCTTTTGAATTTAGTAGCTAACCATTGTATTAAATATGATTGATTAGTATGGTTTAAAACACAATCATATGAAAAAGGATACTGAGATCATTTCGATACACAGTAGATGACTTTTGACCCGTTTAACTGGTTTCATCAGTTTGAGCTGTTTCAGTTTTAGGCCTCTTTATATTTTACCTGTTTGACCCGTTATGAATAAAATACAACCGAGGTTATAATTTTTTATACAAATGAGCTGAAATTGTCATCTATGTGCTACCTACAAAAATTTTAATTGTATGTGATAAATGCTGATGACAAAACCATAAATAATTCTTTGACTAGGAAATGAAGGCTAGAGGAGTTAAAGATAATAGACTGCAATTGCTCAAGGATGTTAGTGGTACTTTTAGGCCAGGGATATTGACTGCACTTATAGGTGTTAGTGGTGCTGGAAAGACTAGCTTAATGGATGTGCTAGCAGGTCGGAAGACGGGTGGATATACTGAAGGAAGTATCTTCATTTCAGGATACCCGAAAAATCAATCTACATTTGCTCGTGTTAGTGGCTATTGTGAACAAAATGATATTCATTCACCGAACGTTACAGTTTATGAATCTCTTTTATACTCTGCATGGCTACGTTTATCCTCAGATGTTAACACAAAAACACGCAAGGTATTTTCTTGTTAACTAATGCTTTTTTAGCAGTTAGATCTGTGCGGTTATTGAATTGGTGATCACTATGAACTGTAGGTATTTGTTGATGAATTAATGGAACTAGTTGAGCTTCATCCTTTACGAGATGCAATCGTTGGGCTGCCTGGAGTAGATGGTCTTACAATAGAACAAAGGAAGAGGTTGACAATAGCTGTAGAGTTGGTGGCAAATCCATCCATCATATTTATGGATGAACCGACATCTGGTCTTGATGCTAGAGCCGCAGCCATAGTCATGCGTACTGTAAGAAACACAGTTGACACTGGGAGGACTGTTGTATGCACAATTCATCAACCAAGCATTGACATATTTGAATCCTTTGATGAGGTTTGTATCATAAACTATGAAAAGATAGAGGTGGCAATATAAGCACACCTGGCAGGTTGGGTAATGGGTCAAAACAAGTATTTTTTTTTTTTTGTAACCTGAGTGGTCGGATGGAAGTCAAAATACCTTTTATCAAAAAAAGAAAATTTTTATAATCCGTTGGTGTTGAAAATATGCTGGAAATGAAAAAGGTTAATGTCGATAATAATTAAAATGGTTTTTTTCAGAATTGATCCAGGACATTCTATACTTACACTTTGGGCAACCTTCGTCTTCCACTTCTTTCCTTATAGCAAGTTCTGTATTTTAACTGCTTTGATCTCTTAGAAGCAAAACCTACGTCATCCCGTTCATAAGTTATCGTTTGACATTCCACTTTTATAAAGATGGCTATATTGCTGATGTTAATATGACTATGATCATAAACTTTGCAGTTACTTTTGATGAAGATCGGAGGTCAAATTATCTATGCTGGTCCTTTAGGCCACAAATCTCACAAGCTTGTGGAGTATTTCCAAGTGAGTCTGCAAAGACAAGTCATACTAATATTGGAGCGAAATTTCCTCTAAACATCATTTTTTATAGTCTATTTCAGGAGTGCCAAAGATCAAGAATGATTATAATCCTGCTACTTGGGTGCTGGAAGTGACTTCTGCTTTGGCTGAAATTCAACTTAATGTTAACTATGCTCAGATATATGCCAACTCCAAGCTTTATCAGTAAAATCTAAACCTTATCTAGCGTAACTGTTTTCTATGTATTTATTAATATGTTTTCATCGACTTTCTTTGACATTTTCAGAGATAATCAAGAACTAATCAAAGAGCTAAGTGTCCCTCCAAGTGGTTCCAATGATCTACATTTTCGAACCAAATACACTCAACCGTTTATCATACAGTGCAAAGCTTGTTTGTGGAAACAACATTGGTCGTACTGGAGAAATCCTCAATATAACATCATTCGCTTTATTACTACCTTCGTCATTGCTGCTCTATTTGGTGCTATTTTCTTCAAAAAGGGTGAAAAGATGTACGGCCATCATCGTGTTCCTTTTTATTTTCTCATAACTTGAACTTGGTTCTTTTCCTCTCTTAATATGGCAAAAATCTGAGACTTAACTGTGAGTTTTGGTATGCAGACAAAACCTACAAGACCTTCTAGACGTGTCAGGAACTTTGTATGCTATTGTTATTTTTCTTGGAGCGATCAACACAAACTCCGTGCAACCTATTGTTGCTGCAGAGCGAACAGCTTTCTATCGTGAAAGAGCTGCAGGGATGTATTCATCATTTCCTTATGCAATTGCTCAGGTAAGGAATGAATTACAAAGTCTACAAATAACTGATGAATTAATAATAACCTAAATGTCAACACTCTGCAGGTGTCCATAGAATCTATATATATCGTAATTCAGACTAGTATTTACGCCTTCTTTTTGTACCCAATGCTGGGGTTCGAGTGGACTGCTGCCAAGTTTTTGTGGTTCTACTATTTCTTGTTTATGAGTTTCATCTACTTCACATTATTTGGCATGATGACCATGTCACTAACACCAACACCCCAAATCTCTTCTGTTTTGATATACTTCTTCACCTGCCTTTGGAACTTGTTTTCCGGGTTCATCATCCCAAGACCGGTATGTCATTCTTTACACCTTTCTTTCTTCAAGCTTGCAATATATACCTAGTGTGAATAATATGAAAAATCCATGTTAATGTAGCTTCCCCAACCCCCACAACTATAAGATTATTCCGAGCTAACCTCCCCCAACGGGCAACATGACACTACAAAAATGTACAATTTTTGTACATGGCTTATGAAATTTTTATGGTTTATATTGAGTTCTACTTATAAATGTTTAGAAGATGTCAACATAATAAGAGACAAACTATATAAGATTCGTTATAAGTTTCGTGCTTACTTCAGAAAAATGTATAGTTTTTCCAAATTTAAATGTTTATGACCGGGACTAACTTGACCAAAACTTAATATTTCTTCAAGTCCATCTCGTTAAATATGTGTCTGCACATTGCATTTTTGTGCAAATCCATTCCATAAGTATGATAATTTGGTAATAACAATTGTAACTGATAAACTTAGTATGGGCATTGCAGCAAATACCAATATGGTGCA
>CM067167.1:133528937-133539142 GCA_034093135.1 Erigeron breviscapus
GGTCACTAAGGGTTCTATCATCAATTCCGATTTACCGCGAATAAGATATGCTTCAAGCTTTACAATTCAACTTCAATCTTTAAATTACTTAGCTTTTATTCCGCATCCGGGACAACCTATAAAAAGGGTAAACAACTAAAAAGTAAGCAAAGCTTAGTGAATACTCTTGCATACATTTATACACACGAAGGAGGGCAACGCACAAAGGACTATCACATGTAGGCTATGGCACCGTCGTACCATATCTACATGCTCACCTTTGCACTTTAACGCATTACATCGATCCATATAAGCTATATCAACACAATCAATATCAATAATATACTTGGGGTTCTTAGGCCCCGTCAATAAGAGGTTCTTAGGCCTCATAAATCACATATCAAGAGGTTCTTAGGCCTCATAATCACACAAGAGGTTCTTAGGCCTCATAATCACATATCAAGAGGTTCTTAGGCCTCATAATCATAATGCCCCAAATTGGGCTTAACGCCAAATCGATTACCACACACGGAATCCACCATCATATGGTAATCGACCCGACGTATATATAAAGGTATGCAAGAATACTCACCTCCTCCGCGACAACCAAAATCATAAATCAACAAGACGGCAAGTACACAATACGTATGCTTCAACCTAGCAATGATTCACAAGTACATAGAATATCATCAATCGCATATTAGGCCACCTAGTCAAAATCAATAGCATCTTAGAACCAAACCCATCTTTTATAGTCTCACATTGTTCTTAGTTTTATTTACAAACATGCGTCTCTTATATCATTATCATATGGCCAAACTCACTTTCATACAAAAAGTACCATTTTCATATTCGACCAAGCTCGCTTCAAACAAGCATAACTTGAGTTCTACTCAATCTTTTTAGGTGATTTCAGTGGCCAAATTTAGTTTACACACTTAGGTACATTTTATCTTTAGTGATCAACATGTTAATTATCCTTAAAGAGTGACTTCTGATCGTTTTAAAAACACAAACAGTTGCTGTTCTTACTGACAAAACAGATTTGACCTTACCGACTTCAAATGACCATAACTTGAGTTCTACACCATATTTTGACCTCATTCCAGTGGCCAAATTTAACTAACACACTTAGGTACATTTTATCTTTAGGGACCAACACAAAATTTGACCCGAATAAGTGTGTTATACTCGTTTTAAAAACTGACTCAGAATCATTTTTGCTGAAAATTCAGAATGACCACACTGACTTCAAAAATTCATAACTCGAGTTCTACACCATCTTTTAAACTCATTCCAGTGGCCACTTCGAGCTAACACATACACCTACATTTTCTTTTTAGTGAAACAACAAGTGAATATTCTGTCATAGGGGTGTTTTACACGTTTCAAAAACAGAGACAAAATCTGTCCAGTTTTGTTCTTACTACCATTCATCAACACTTTTGATTTAACATTCAACACATTGTCATACAACACACAAGATTGATATATATATATATATATATATATATATATATATATATATATATATATACATTTTACATAATATTTACAGTAAATACTTCAATTATAATCACCCCATTAAAATCCCCAAATAGTCAAGTTCCAAGAACCCTAATTTCAAGATTGATAAATAGAAGATGATATACCTTTAATTGATGATGTGTTTATGCTAAAATCATTCATGCAAGCCCTAATTGCACTCTTTCATCTTGATTTCTTAACCCTAAATTCGTCCACCATCACATCACCATCATAAAAAGGAGTTTAATCAACCATTATTATTATTCTTACTTGGAAATATTATTGTCTTGGATGGAGGTGATGAATACCAAATCTCTTGAAGGAATTTAGAAGAAGAATTGAGAAGATTTTAGAGGATTGAAATTTTGAGAGAAATGGAGTTGAAGTTGTGAGTCACCAAGGGCTGGGATTTTTACCCTCTTGCCACGTTTTGTTTTAAAAATAAGGGGTATGATACCCGCTAATCACTAAGGTTCCAACTAAAATACTCCCATATTCAAAAATAAAATACTAGGAAACTATTTTAATGTCAAAACTATAATAAAGGTTAATTTTCATTGGCTTAAAAAAAATTAGGATGTTACAACTCTCCCCCACTTGGAACGGATCACGACCTCGTGATCAAAGCCACATCCGGCATAATAAAAAAAAATTTTCTTTTAAAAGCACACGTAAACCTTGGTGGCATAAAACATTCTAAAACGAGAAATGTGAAAGGTTGAATGAATTCTGGGAGTTCTTCGAGCAATTCCAAACAATAAATAACATTGACAACTCGAGCAGGTATTTTGAAAGAATCGAAAACCGAGACCTTAGATTTTCCTCATATGCAACTCGTAAAACGTCTCTCTAAAGATAAGTTCTTCATATTACACAATCACCAAAAGTGAACTTGATAAGTCTTTCTCCTTTATCCGCATAAGATTCTTGCCGATCATGACCCGCTTTAAGTTGTTATTTATCATTTCAATCTTCATGGACATTTTCATCACTATATCCGTTCCACACAACTCTTGGTGTCCCACTTTTCTAACACGAATAGGGAATCGACATTTCCTATCAAACAAAATTCATACGGAGGAAAATCTGAATACTAGCGCTATAGCTATTCCTATACGGGGAATTTTATTATGGGCAAATGCAAATTCTACGCTCCGGCAAAGGTCAACTATTCATGCTTACAACATTTCGCTTCATTTGGGGTCACTAATATTAATTCTTTCTTTAAATCTTGACACACCTTTGTCGTACCGGGCGAAAGAAGTATTCGTATTATAAGCTTTATGGATCAAAATCGCTTTGATTCACTAGGAAAAAGGGTTCTAAGTTCTTATCATGACGTCTAGTAAGATTGCATAATTATTTAGAAAATATTTTGTGTGATTTGACTTCTCGTTTGTTTAGGTTCTTGTTGCAAAGATCCCATCTAGCCTCCTCGATTTGATCGGAGAAATCAATTGTGGTTAGTATATACAACGGTAAAACACAGAAAGAAATGTGAGAACTTTTCAGGCTCAAAGCGTCCGCCTCTAAATTAGTGTACGCGGCGTCACTAAACTTCATGGACATTTTCATCACTATATCCGTTCCACACAACTCTTGGTGTCCCACTTTTCTAACACGAATAGGGAATCGACATTTCCTATCAAACAAAATTCATACGGAGGAAAATCTGAATACTAGCGCTATAGCTATTCCTATACGGGGAATTTTATTATGGGCAAATGCAAATTCTACGCTCCGGCAAAGGTCAACTATTCATGCTTACAACATTTCGCTTCATTTGGGGTCACTAATATTAATTCTTTCTTTAAATCTTGACACACCTTTGTCGTACCGGGCGAAAGAAGTATTCGTATTATAAGCTTTATGGATCAAAATCGCTTTGATTCACTAGGAAAAAGGGTTCTAAGTTCTTATCATGACGTCTAGTAAGATTGCATAATTATTTAGAAAATATTTTGTGTGATTTGACTTCTCGTTTGTTTAGGTTCTTGTTGCAAAGATCCCATCTAGCCTCCTCGATTTGATCGGAGAAATCAATTGTGGTTAGTATATACAACGGTAAAACACAGAAAGAAATGTGAGAACTTTTCAGGCTCAAAGCGTCCGCCTCTAAATTAGTGTACGCGGCGTCACTAAACTTCATGACATTTTCGAAAAATTTGTTCAACTTCTTTGGTGGCTGTTGAGGTTTTGTTGTTCGATAAGAAAAAGATAATACTGAGGACTCATATGATCGAGTAAAAGCTATAAACTTGACACTATAGAGATAAAACACCAAAATTTAAAATAACAAGAACTCTGGTGGACTCCAAATCGTGAATGGAACGATTCCTTCTTGGTTTTATTTTTAATACTTCGTAGTATCGTTCAACTTTTCTCCCTTGCATGAAAAAAAACCTAGACCATTTGTTGAAACGTTAGAATAAACCGTCGTACCCTTCAAGCCTTCGCGTAGCATGAGCAACATCGCTTGACTTAAATTTTCCTCATAACTGTTGAGATCTAACTCCTTATTCTTTTTCTCCAAGCTTACCTCCCAATCTTTCTAATTAATTCGGTCAACGCTGAGTCCATCTTCAAAGGGCCGAAAATAAGAAGACATTTATCACTCGTCAACTACGAAACTTCTAATCTACATTGATCTTGTAGGTTGTCTATACTTTGTCACCGCACTATTCCAAGCCGAATGAACCTCATTCCCCTCTTTTGGGTAATCACACGATAGAATAATTGCATTTCTTCTAATTAGACTGCTCATCCAACGAATTTACATGAAACTTTTCTTTTCATAGTATCTCCAAGACTTGCATAAAAGGAACTTCGTGGCCGAATTGACTTTTAGAGTAACGACAACAATTGCGGTTCGTAAGACTCATGAAAATTGCAAAATCATTGGTAAAATCGAAGGGCACAACTACAAATTCAAAGTGCGCAAAACAAGCATAGATAGCATTTTCAAAAACATCTTCATCGCGCGCCTTATGTTGATGATAGAAGAAACGAAGATTCATCTTAGAATAATAAGAAGATCGAGTAAAACATAAATCTTGACAACGGGTACTCGTTTTCGACTGTTACTTTATTGAGCTCGCGAATAGATAAACACACGCGCATAATGCCATCTCTGATTTCATCGAAAAGGAATTATACCTCTTGGGTATGACTAGATTGAATACAAATTCTCAGAAAAGACATTGAGATAATTCTAAACTATAAGAATATTCTCCATAAACTGTGGCTTCCATTTGGCGTCGGTGATCCAAACACATGAGACTTGACTATCATACAACGATTATCAAAACGCACGAACGAAAGCACTAATAGAAGTCGACCGCTTCTCTTCTACCGCCCAAAGGCAAATGTATTCTCTCAACTAGGGATATTCAACTAGTCGCCTTCTCCTCCCACGAAACTTGGCGTCGTTCACACTTAATCAATCCATTTCCTTAACATTGTATCACACGCTCCCGAAAGAGAAGAAAACAAACTGACTCGAAGGATTTCAGATTAGGTTTTAACTTTTATAACTACCATACTTATCATTTACTAGTTCATTGTAACTATATCATCCTCATGTTTTCACTATACCATATTCATTCGTAATATTTATCATCATATAACAAGTTGTAAGTCCCAACTCAATAGATGGCACTACCTGAAGACACCTCAATGTCGATGGTGGAGTTACTTTGCAATATAAGCCCTGAACTGGAGACGACCAGTTACAGAGAGTATATACCAAGTTCTAGATAGATTACTTATTAAGTGACAATAAGTAAAGAACAATGCAATAATACAAATAACTTGTAAAGTAAATTGGTGAGACAATATGTAATTTTCAAGTGTAATTTATTTATTAATGTTAAATAAATTACAAGGTTGTTGCGGAACCAAGATAATACAAGAATGTAAATATCCTAACAACCTATGAACTACAATTGATATACACTCGGAATTTCTCTAAACAATCGAAACACTTAAAGTTGTGAAATGTTCCTTTTTACGATTGAGAGAATATTGCACAAGTTCACCAAGAATATTGCAGGTATGCAAAGTGTGAAGTGTTTTCACTATGTGATTTCACTTAAATATTCTTGTTGTGCAATGACTTGTATTTATAGGCAAAGTTAACATTGGGATGTTAACTTTGGCCGTACAAATGTGGTTGAGAGCATTTAAGGAATAGCATTTAATTCCTTAAAAAGCAGTATAAAGTTGCAGGATAAAGCAACTTTATTCAACCAGCTTTATGTACCTTTTATTACTTAAATAATAAGATAAGTCTTATTATCCAGGTAAAAGGACATAAAGCACAAAAGTCAATTCCTCGTAATCAGTGTAAAGCTTTGTAAGAGCTTTCCACTGATGGTCTCCAGTTTGTAACTGACTAGAATGTCAACTGGGCTTCGCTGCCATTGCCATTCTCTATCTTCCACTTGTTGTCTTCGACTTCAACTGGAAGGATTCTTCAACTGGTCAGTTCTCAACTAGAGGAAGTCTTCAGTTGCGTTAACTGTACGATGCAACTGGACTTCAATATATTTCTGGACAAATCATCTGGGTCTCCAGTTTCACTGGACAAATCAACTGGGTCTCCAGTTGCAACTGGAGACTGGCCAGTTTACCAGTAAACTGGTCCTAACAAATTCCCCCTATTTGTCTAGAAATATTGCCAAGTCTTTTTCAGTTCTTGTATCTAGTACAAGTGTGAACTGGAGAGACTTGTTCGATTTAAATCTATCTAAGTTTTCCAAGGCATTTTTATAGATCAATAAATGCCTTGGGTTTTTCTTTTAGGTTTGTTAGATTTTAATCTATTATCTACCTTGTGTTTACAAACTGGTAACTTCATTTATACAAGGAAATGAAATTTATACAAGTTACAGAATGTAAAACAATTACAAGTAGATAATCTGAAAAGAAAGAACTTAATGAGATGACCCTTCGCCAGTTCTTCTTCTCTTGGTCACTGAAGAAATAGGTTGTGAGTCTTCAGGGTCAATATTCAACTTTAGCTCCAGATTTTCTTTGTGTTGAATCTTGCCCCTTAGGAAGTTCACCCATGCTTTCTCAAACCTATTCTTTTGTGCCTTTGCATCTAACACATTCACCATTTCAACCCATTCACTGAACCCATACTGCATTGCACCAGGATTGTCAGTTTTAACCAGTGGCCCTATGGTATAACTAACTTCAACTTGAAAGTGCTTGGTGCCTGGCTTGATTGTTACATTGACACCATTGATAGTCCCACTATGTCTTGTAGTTGACATGATCTGGGAGTAATAGCTTCTTGCTTCAGATTCATTTGTTATTTTAATACTCCCAGCACCAGCAGCCAGTACAGCGGACTTTATGTCTTCATTTGATACCTCGCCAGTTGGTTCAACAAACGTGCTAAGGTCAGCATCTCTGGTCAGTGGTCTTCTTGGTTGAGGAATCCTTCTTGGTGGATTCAATACCTTCTTCACAACCTTCTTAACATTTGCAATTTTTTTAGAATCCCACTGGCCCTATTCTCCTTAGCCTTCTCCACTGATATGTTTAAACTTCTGGCATCGAATTCAGCTTCATCATCAGGATAGTGTCTGTCCAGTTCAACATCAAGCATTTCTTTCAACTGGTCAACTATCCTGGGATCATTTTTAACTCTGGCATACTCCTCACTAGTGATACCCAAAAGATTAGCATCACTCATATCAAGCAGTTTGATCTGTGCAAGATGTGCTCTGGCTTCAACTTGGTTTCTTTGTTTCATTTTCTTTCTTTCTTTAATATCATTTCCAAGTCTAGCCAATCTTCTGCTATCACTATCTGAAACTGGAGGAAGTACATCAGTATTGCCAGTTTCTAACATTGGTATATCAGTGGCCGGCTGGGCAGATACATCAACTGCTAAACCTTTGCCCTTATCCAAAATATTCCCCCTATCACCCATATCACCAGCTTGCTCACCAGCTTCAGTACTGGTAGCTACAACCATTTCCCTACCAGCTTGACTTCCAGATGGAGTTCTTCCAGGTGCAACTGGTGCAAGGACTGTACTTCTTTCCCCCTTGGCAGCATCTAGACCTGCCCTAATAGCTTCCCATTCAGAGGGGTGAGATGGCAACCGGTCAAGAGGCTGCCATGTTTGCATGTCCTTGCACTCCTTAAAAATTCCACACATCATCCTGAAAGACATCCACAGATGGTTGGTCTCCTGACTGGGTCAAAACATTTGCTGTAACCTGTTCTTGACCAGTTTTCAAATCATTTAAAAGCTTAGAATCTTCATCTAGACCAGAAACCACCTTGTCCTTTACCTCTTCATCCTTCTTCTTCAAATTCTCTACTTCAGTTGTCAGTTTATCCAAAGATTGAGCATGAAGGGATACCTGGGTGTTTAAATTGTCAATGTTGCCTCTCAACTGGTTGATCTCACTAGTGAGTGGGGCCAGATCAACCTGAGGAGTGGCCAGCTTGGTGATCTCAGACATCACCCTTTCAATTAATTGTTGTTCTTTAGCACCCAACGTATCCTCTATCTTCTGACCAACTGAAGTCATTAACTGCTCTCCAAGTTCAGCCACATTTAGGCTAGGTTTTTCAATCAATTCTTTTACCTGCCTTTCAATCTCCCTCAAATATACTTCAGATGTTCTTACAGTGTTGCCAAGCAAATTGGAGATTGAAGTTATGACCTTGGACTGAGTAAGGTCAAAGGCTTCCTTTAAAGTACCAGCCAGATTGTTGCATCCAGTGACCAACTCATTTAGCTTGTTGAACACCAAGTCTTCATTTGATGAAAACTTGTTAATCCCCAGATCAACCACTTTAATGTTGGTCAAGTGATCCTTGTGGTATCTGGAGAAAGACTTGGTGTTTTTGTCAAGTGTATTTTGAATCTCCTCCACCCTGGTAAGAAGGTTTTGGAGATCGGCTTGTAAAGAGACAACTTGACTGTCCAGTAACGAAGGAGAAGGTGTCACTGGACCAGCAGCAGTTACTACTGGAGCAACTGGAGGAGGCAAACTTAGAGAAGTCTCCCCAGTTGTCATACCAGTAGTTGAAGAAATAATGGGAGTGGTGGATGAAGAAAGGACTGGAATATCAATGTGTTGTTCATGCTGAGAATGCTCAGGTGTGAACAACAGCGGCGGTGGGGGTGGCATTTCTCGAACAAGTGAGAATTGCCCAGTTGGTGAAGGAGCCATACGTCTGTTTCCAGACATATAGTTATAAGTTGGGAATGGTATTTCAGTAGGCACATTTTGTTGGGAGGGTGAAAGTGAAATTGATGCATCTGGAAGCGAGACTGGAGATGAAGGGTTTTGATCTGGTACAGCAGAATCAAAAATCTCCAAGTCTGTTTCAGTACCTTCTGAATCCGAAGATTCAATAAGGATTTCCTCGTCATTAACATTCATGTCCAGATCCATGAATGTAACTGAGGGCTGACCAGAAGGGTCAGTCTCCAGATGACCTTCCCCAGTTTCCTGGTTGGGTGCATCTGTTGGAGGATCAGATACCGAAGTATCTTCACCAGGGATAGATGTGATTGGATTTGCTTCAGTTATGGTTGCTCTATCCTCAACCACAACATTAGACGAACTGGAGGGTCCCTCATTAATTTGAGGCCCGCCCAGTTGTCTTTCTGACTCACCGTCAATTGGTGCATCAGTTTTAGCGAATGCCAGTTGCATTCGTTCTGGAATCTCGACCTCTCCAGCTTCAGATACCAGAGAGTTAAATTCCTCAACAAATCTGGCACAGTGTGAGGTGAATCTGTGCTAAGGTATGCATCACTGCCCAAAATTTGTTGAAAACAGAGAGAGAGAGACCTTGAGAAGGCGATGCAAACTCCCCTGGTGCCCTTCAGTTTTTGTACTAGGCTTCTGAACAAGATATCGGCAAAGTCTACTCTCAATCCATTCCACAAGCAGTATGCCATCTCTGCTTGTGAGGAGTTAATCTGGTCAAGACCACCAGAACTCCCACCCATACTCTCCACCAGGTGGATGAAAAAGTACCTCCATGAAGGTGTAAGACCCTTCATGGTCATCGCACCCTTCGTCTTCAAAACTCCATTCTCCAAGCACTCCTTGTGTCCCATTTCAAGGAGGACTTGGCGAAAATTTACATTTGAGGGTAAGACGACTGGAGATTCACCCTCTCTCCAGTAGTTGAGGTGTAAGGCATCCCTCAACACATCAGCGGACAAGGTACACTGGATTGTTCCACCTTTTAATGAAAAAGTGATGGAGGAACAATCTGAAGAAAGAGTGGCAGTGTACCAAAACTCACACAAGTAGTCGTGAAACAACTTGCGTGGGTTTAGAGAAAATGAGGGTCCTATTGGAGAATCCTTCAAAAAATTTTGGATTCTACCAATAAGGGTATTGGACCCTTGAGATCCTTGTAAGCTTGCCATCGGATTATTAGGATTTAGTTTGATGACCGAAGCATTACCAGGAGCACCAGATGCCGGTTTGACATCTGGTGAAGGAGCATATGGAACAGTCAAGAGATTTACATCTCTTGAACGAGATGATCTAGGTGCCATTGAAAAATGAAACTGAAATTTAGGAATTAGGGTTCTTGATTTATGAAGCAGAGAGAGAAATGAAACAATTTTGATGATTGGGAAGTAAATGAAAGAATGTAGAAGGAAGTAAATGAGTTCGGAGTAAATAAGGGTATTTATAAGGGAA
>CM067167.1:133540142-133582143 GCA_034093135.1 Erigeron breviscapus
TAGCTGACTGCGGCGCAGTGGGCCTTGGTCACCCCCACTGCGGCGCAGTATAATATTACTGGACTCGATGCTCATTTCCTTGAGATGACTGCGGCGCAGTGGACTTGTTCACCACCACTGCGTCGCAGTATAAATATACTGAACCGAAGGCCACACATCAACTTATGAAGACTTGCATATTTTCTATCTCTTTTCACCTTAATAACTCTCGAACTCTCCAATCAACTTCATGGCCTCAAAATTACTCGAAATTGCACCAAACGGAAAGTCTCCTGTTTAGAACCTGAAACCACTAACAAAACCCATAAACGCGCCAAATGCCAGCAAAATCGACTAAAAACATATAATAAAAAAGCCAATAACGATGTGGGCGATGGGTATAAATTGGTCACATCACATACTCTATTTGTGCGGTACACACACAAGCATACTCTATATGTGCGGGGCTCACGCAAGCATATTCTATTTATTGCATTGATGACGTGGTTGACACACATATGATATACATTATGACATTTGCATACATACGACACATAATTTGATATTGACATCACTTATGCATATTTATGACACGCATCTCTCATTATTGATGATACATTATCGGCTTGTTATGTGACGAGGTTTACTATAAGTTTACCTATCTTGGTTGACATTGTGCATTATAAAATCCACTTGTAAGTCGTGACTCGCCTTTATCTTATACTTATATGTTATTTGACGATGGTTCCTTGTGATCCATCACTACGAACTCACCAACCTAGTGTTGACTTTGTTTAGTGCACTTTTCAGGTATTCGTGTAAAATGGAGACTTGATGGCTATTTGTTGATCTTGCTAAGGCTTGGACTGATACTTTCATGGATCCATGATCCATTTGCCCTCTTAGGGTTTACGCTTAGGACCTTTTAGATTGTATTGTATTGTTGTTTGAACCCGTTGATGACTTTATATTTGTTTTGCATTCCTTTACTTTAAATGTTGGTTTGGGTTCACCGAATCCTTTTTATTCATGTAGTTCATGTTCTACGATAATTCCACTGTGTGCTATATAATTTCAGTAATATTCCAGTCCTAGCTTGGGGTGTTACAGAATGGTGGCACATGCGTGGTCGTAGAGAGTTAGGCGGTTTGACCTAAACTACGGCTTAAGTAAAAACTCTTCATATAGCATGCATGGTTAGGAATTTTGTGTGCAACGTGAATTATGTGAACCCTGAAAAGTGTACATTGTGAGTTCGTTGACAAGACCAACTATGTGATGACTTGAATAAAATTGGACAACGTGTTGTTTTGAGATGAATACAATATGGTCAACGTATACATTGATTGTGTTTGTTGATTGTTGATGAGATGAATTGGATTGTTGTTGAGTTTGATGATAAATTGATGATTTAGGGCAAAATGAAGTTATGGTATTAACGTAGTATAACATTGTGGCAACCCTAAAAGAGTCTGATCAACTATTTTATGGTCACCCAATGTTATATGCAAGTTAATGACATCACGGATTGCACATGTTGGCTTAGAGTATAATAGGAAACCGATATGCTTAATGGGAGTTGATTGGGTGGAGGGAAAGCCGATGGTATCACCTGTATACAAACCCGGTCAATTACTAGAGAGCATATCGGATTCGGATTATACTTTAAACCACTTGTTTTAATTGCTTGTTTGTGTGATGTGTTGAACATGAGTATTGGTTATGATAATGGACAAATATTAAAAATTTTGCATGAGAAAATGATAGACACATGTTGTAAACTTGGCATGATGGCATGATAGATAACGATCCCCCTTAGAACATTAATACTCTTGCCTTAGCGTAATGATATGAATTTTGTATATTATGTCGGCATGAGAGCATTAACTACTTGTGTGACTAACATGTGAGCATTTTGAGGGTAACTTTCGGGTCAACGTGTTGCTTGCTTTATAGAAAATGGTGGGATCAAGAAGGAGTATGACTAACCATAGCGATGAGCCGGATTTGGCAACCGTGATCGCCCAAGCGGTCGCAAATGCCATACCTACTATTGTTGCCCAAGTCACGTCAAGCCTTTAAGGAAGCAATGAAGCACATGAAGCTCGAGTAAGTATGGGTGATAATGGTGTGCTAAGTGGGTCGTCAACCAAAAGAAAGGATGTCGGGGAGTCTAGTGGGACGAAGAAAGTTGGTAGGTTCGACTCTAAGTATGCTAGTAAGGGAAAAGCGCTTGCGGCATTTAAGCCGGGGAGACGAGAGTATTTAGGCTCTCAACTGAGGTGCGGTAGGTGTTCCCGACATCATGCTCCTACCTCTTCTTGTGGGGCATGCTACAATTGTAATAAGATTGGACATTTGACTAGGGAGTGTAGGAAACCGAGAGTATCTCCCTTGAATGCGGTTCCTCTTCAAGCCGTTCACCCCCAAGCCAATCACCTTCGGAGTCAACGGGGTACTTGTTTTGTGTGTGGTAGCCCCGACCACTTCAGAAACGCTTGTCCTAGGTGGGTTGAACCACAAGTCCAAGTGACGGTTCCTCATAATCAACTTCAAGTTGCCAGTTCCACCCACAACCATAGCCAACAAAGCCGTCAAGTGAAATCCCGAGGACGGGCCGTGGCGGGAGATGATAGTGAAGCCCGCAATGATCCAAAGGTGACAGGTACATTCCTCCTTCCCGACCATTATGACGCAACGTTAGTTGCTTTTAGGACCGATTATAGCCTTACCTCTTTTACTTGACTTCTTTGATTGACAATTATCTGTTTGCCTAGATTTGGATCTCGATCTTTATATGATTTGTGATGTGTTAGATAGGTCTAGTCGAATCGCTTGGTAATGATAGTTTGACTTTAAGCGATATCAAACCCTTTATAGGCTCTATGCCCTCTTGACATTTGAAACTTCGACATGATTGCAAGTATGGATTGGATGACGGCGAGTAATGTGATTAATGATTGTGGCAAGAGAGTTGTTAAAAATGTCTTTGTTTAATGGTAAGATTCCTAGGGTCCAAGGCGAAATTCCGATTCTTCTAATTCTAAAGTCCTTAGTGCTACCGTCTCAAAGGTAGAATTAAAGACCGTTTCTATTGTTCGTGACTTCCCTGATATCTTTCCGGCTAACTTACCGGGATTACTTCCATCTCGACAACTAGACTTTTGTATTGATTAAATTCCTAAACGCCGCACCCGTAGCTAAAGCTCCTTATAGGCTTGCCATAACCGAAAAGCAAGAATTGGAAACACAACTCAACTTACTCCAAGAAAAAGGGGTTTTATTCGTCCTAACTAATCGCCATGGGAATCTCCTATTCTCTTTGTCATAAAGAAAGACGGGTTGTTTAGAATGTACATTGACTACCGGGAGTTGAATAAGCTTACGGTAAAGAACCGGTATCCACTTCGCCGAATAGGTGACTTGTTTGCTCAATTACAAGGTGCCAAGTATTTCTCCCAAAAATTGATCTTCACTCGGGTTATCATCAACTCCGAGTACATAAAGATGACATCCCAAAGACGATGTTCCGTACTAGGTATGTTCACTTTGAAATCACCTTTATGCCGTTTGGATTCACTAATGCATCGACGGTGTTCATTGACTGAATTAACTAGGTGTGTCGGCCTTATTTGGACAAGTTGTCAGTTGCCTTCATTTATGACATCCTCATTTACTCAAAGACGAAGAAAGAACATATAGAACATTGGTGTAAAGTACTCAAATTGCTTAGGAAGGAAAAGTTGTATGCGAAATTTTCCAAGTACAAAATTTTGGTTGAAAGAGGTCCATTCCCTCGGCCACGTGGTGAGCAAGGATGGCATTCATGTGGACCCAAGAAAGGATTAAGCGACCAAGAATTGGAGGCGACCAGAGACGCCACCAGAGATTCGTTAAAGTCTTTGATTGGTGGGTTGTTATAAAAGATTAATTGAAAATTTTTCTAGATATGCACAACCATTTACTCTCTTAACTCAAAAAGAGAGAAGAATGGAATGAGGCAAAATACAAGAATGAGCCTTCCAAATTCTCAAGGATATATCGTGTAATTTATACCGATCATAAAAAAGCCTCCAACACGTCTCTAACCAAAGCAAGTTGAAGATGAGATAAAAGGCGATAGATTGAACTCTTTAGTGACTTTGATTGTGAAGTCCGTTACCATCTGGGCAAAACCAATGTTGCGGCCAATGTTTTGAGGGTCAAGCCAAGGTGAGCAAGAGTAATGAGCCTCACGGTAGGACAAGACATTTGTGACGCGACCAATTGACACTCAAATGCAAACTACACCACCGGAGAACTTTGGTAGTGGAGAATTGGACGACGTGGGACAACAATTTGATCGTAAGGAAGGGAAGGGATCATGTTTAGTTGACAGGCCCAGGGTTCCCATTTCTGAGCAACCTAAGAACATCCCTTGTGGATGAAGACCACTATTTAGTTTATTCGGTCCTTTCCGGGTCGGATAAGACGTACTTAAATTTAAAGGATTTTACTGGTAGCTGGGCATGAAGCATGAGGTGGCTAAATATGTGAGTGAGTGTCTCAATTGCTTACAAGTTAAGGCCGATCATAAGGAGCTACCCGGATTGTTGGTCCAACATGTGAAGCTGGAATGGAAATGGGAACGAATCGCAATGAACTTCAACACGAAGTTACCGAAGACAAGACATGGTTGTGATATGAGTGGAGTGATTGTGGATACGTTAACGAAGGTAGCTCATCCCTTGGCCATCCGTGAAACCGATTAGTATGATAACATGGCTCATTTATACTTTAAAGAGGTGGTGTCTAAGCATGGAGTTCCGATTTCTATCATCTCCGATAGAGATACCCGGGTTAACTCAAATTTTCGAAGAGCCTTTCAACAAGCAATGGGTGCTCAACTCAGCATGAGCACGACATTTCATCCTTAAATGGATGGACAAAGTAAAAGAACAATACAAACGCTAGAAGATATGTTGAGAGCGCGTGCTGTTGACTTTGGAGGTAGTTTGAGAGATCACTTACCATTGATTTAACTCTCATACAACAATAGTTATCATGCGAGTATTAAGGTGGCACCCGTTAGGGCACCTTATGGTAGGAAGCGTTGTTCACCCCTAACTTGGGTCGGAGATAGTGAATTAAAACGATAAAGGTGAATTCTCCAATCAATGAGGGATCGCAACTAAACCGTGAATGACAAAAGAGGTACGTCGAGGTGAAGTGTAGACCATTGGAGTTTCCTCAAAAGCTTAGAGTATTTCATGATTGTAAATTTCATAAGTGTTCCGCGGACCCCACTCTTCACGTGCTGATCCAAGTAGACAAAAGCTTAATCTGGATTGAAGAACCAGTAGAATCTTAGGTAGTGGGGTCAAGAAATTAAAGAACAACCGCTACACGACCGTCAAGTTAGACGGTATACTAGATACAAAAACGAGTTCACTTGGGAGTGAGAGGACCATGTGAGGCCTAGGTAACCGCTTTTGCTTAGTAACTAGTGTTTTGTTGAATTTCGGCACGAAATTCTTTTAACGGGGGAATGATGTAACATCCGTGAAAATTGACCACTTGACTTTATGCGTTAATTGACTAACAAATTTAATTAGTGAAATAATTGGGTGCACTTTGAAGCTTATTGACTAGTTGTATGCCTTAAGGGACGAATTACCGACTTATTATGTGACTCGATTATGAACGATATGTAAATTTAACTAGAATTGTAGTCGGGTCAACCCATGGGTCAAACCCACAACCCATGACCCATGAACTTGACCCAACCCTATCTACTCAACCTCCCAACTCTTCCATCCTCCTCCTTCACCCATTTCATTTCTATCTCCTTTTTCTCTCTCTAAAAACTCCAAGAACACATACACTCTTCTCCCCCCCTCTCTCTCTAGATTCTTGCATCATAAATGGTGGTTCCAAGCTAAAGTTTCACAAGAATAATTATCTTCATCACCTTCTAAACATCATATCTCAAAGTTGGGTTTCCAAGTGCAAGAATTCCTTCAAATCGGGTCAATTTTGAGTTTGGACTTTTGGAGGTGACTTTGGTAAGTTTAATCTATCTTATAATTACCATTTTATGTTGTTGAACATGCATGTCTCTAGTCAAATCCAAGTATTCTTAGGTCAAATTGCAAGTCAAAACCCAATTGAGTCAAAATCTAGGGTTCTAGGGTTTGATTCATGTTGGATTTATGTTATGGAAAGGTTTTGGTGATGGGTTTTGTCAAAATATGTTGGTAACATGTTTCCTAGCTTCAAAATGGTCTTTAGATGTTCAAAAATGAGTTTGGATCGAATTTGGGTCGTGTGTGTGGTTCATGAATGGTGTACCGATCTGATGTTGATCTCGGCGAGGGGCAATTATGGCCTCGTCGAGATTGAATTCCAGTGCCATATTTTTGGTGTTGATCTCGGCGAGGGGCAGTTATGGCTTCGTCGAGATTGAGAGGCAGAAGCTATAAATTGAAACGGTCATAACTTTTAAACCGTAAGTTCGTTTTTAACGTATGAGCTATCCATGGAATCGTGTAAGAGTCTACTTTCTTATGATTTCATCCATTTAGGATGAAAATAATCTTATTTCCAAAAATGTTGGTTTAAAGTGTCAACGTTCTTGGTCGGGGAAGCTTGTAAAGCGATTGTCGGGTCATGGCATACCACTAACTAGCTAGACCTTACCGTTTGGGTATTATATGTTGACTCAATACTTGTGAAGTAGGTTGTGATCATTGTAGCACTTCGGGCCTTACCTACTCATCTTGGAAAGTGGTAATACTTGTTTGATCACATCAGGTGAGTTTCGTAGATCCCTACTCGATTGAGATTCGGGCTGGAAAGTGTACACATACGTGTTTGATTGATTTACTGGTGGTTTGATTGGATTGTTTGATTTGTTATCCATTCGTTTATGATTATATATTGTGATTAGGATAGTTGTGCATACATGGAAGTTGATTATGCCTTCAAAGGGTTATAGATGTGGTGGGAAGGCTGCGGGTGACCCTATATATAAGCATCTATGATTCGGTGAAAGTAGAATCCTCCGAAGTGTATGTACATGTTGTTTCGGCTGTCGGATTAATGTTTGACTTGTGGTTTGAATTGGGGACACCGATTTATGGGAATCGGTTGGTGGTCTGTTTGGTGAGATTGAGTTAGACACACGCAAGCATACACTATTTGTGCGGTACACACGCAAGCATACTCTATTTGTGCGGTACACACGCAAGCATACTCTATTTGTGCGGTACACACGCAAGCATACTCTATTTGTGCGGTACACACGCAAGCATACTCTATTTGTGCGGTGCACACACAAGCATATTCTATTTATTGCATTGATGACGTGGTTGACACACATATGATATACATTATGACATTTGCATACATACGACACATAATTTGATATTGACATCACTTATGCATATTTATGACACCATCTCTCATTATTGATGATACATTATCGGCTTGTTATGTGACGAGGTTTACTATAAGTTTACATATCTTGGTTGACATTGTGCATTATAAAATCCACTTGTAAGTCGTGACTCGCCTTTATCTTATACTTATGTGTTATTTGATGATGGTTCCTTGTGATCCATCACTACGAACTCACCAACCTAGTTTTGACTTTATTTAGTGCACTTTTCAGGTATTCGTGTGAAAATGGAGACTTGATGGCTATTTGTTGATCTTGCTAAGGCTTGGACTGAGGCTTTCATGGATCCGTGATCCGTTTGCCCTCTTAGGGTTTATGCTTAGGACCTTCTAGATTGTATTGTATTGTTGTTTGAACCCGTTGATGACTTTATGTTTGTTTTGCATTCCTTTACTTTAAATGTTGGTTTGGGTTCACCGAATCCTTTTTATTCATGTAGTTCATGTTCTACGATAATTCCACTGTGTGCTATATAATTTCAGTAATATTCCAGTCCTAGCTTGGGGTGTTACAAAAGGGGTTAGAAACAAGGCTGAACTGGTGCTAAAAATGAAGAAGGCTAAGGTGGGGAATTTCCATATTGAGGCTGTAACATCCCAAACTTTTCAAGTTTGACTTTTTGACTATTCCGTTAGTTCACGTTATGTTAGTTAAGTTTATGTGCCCTAAATGGGATTATTTGATTAAATGTTTAAGTATTTAATATGTTATGATTAAAGTAAGTTAAATGAACTTAACTAAAGTAAAGATAAGAAAGTCAAGTGCTTGTTAGGTTGATAAGTGTCCCGGTAAGAAAGTTAAGCTAAGAATGTATGTTTAGAAGTTAAAGGACTTAAAGTGTAACATTAGGAGTTGATGACCAGGGGTTAAAGGATAATTAGGCTCCCCTAATTGTCATTTATCTGATCCATACGTGTGTGTAATACCCTAGTCGATTCCCTCTTCAATTCCAAAGTATATTCTCTTCAAATCCCTTCGTTTCTTGGTGTTTCGAGCAAGTTTTGTTGAGTTTCTGGATCCTCTTGATCATCTACAAGTAATATAGGTGATTTCCCTTTGATTTCTAACCTTGTGAGTTATATATGTGAATTCGATCTAGGTCATGGGGTTTGGGTTGGGTTATAATGCAAAACGTTTACCGATTTCATGTTATTCGGGTGATCAAATAAGTGATTTATGTTTGTAAAGGACCAAGGAATCAATTGATGGTTTGAAGTCATCAATTATGTCTTAAAAGAGGTCAATTTGATGTCTCCAGGTCGGGGTAAGGGTTTGGGTTCGAATGGAAATCGTTTAGAGCAAGTAAAGTTAGGGTTTTGCTGATCGGAGCCCGATATGCGGAGCATGGAATTTCCATGCGGGGCATATTCTGAATTTTGGAAAATATGTAGAGCATATGCAAACGCATGAAATTCTCTGACTTCTGAAAACTCAAAATATGCGGCGCATATTTTGGCCATGCGGAGCATATTTTCCCAGTTTGGTACTTTTGACTTGTTTAGCTTATAGATCGATCTTATACCCGTTCTAGGTTATCGGGAGCACTTAGCAACCACTATAAGACATACGTAACTCATTGTTAAGCAGTACCGAGGTAAGATAACATCTTTTGTCACCTGATGGTACAACAAAACACGTTTTTATAAGTTAAACTTCCCAAATGATTTTAAATGCATGTAAGTATGTTTATCGGTACTTATGTGAGGTTGATATGGGATATGATGACTACCATTAACGATGTATGGTATGATTATGCAGGTTGCAAAGGTAAGTCATGTATGTACATGTTATCAAATGATGAAATGCTTACGTTATGTGGTTATGAAAAGATGAAATGTTTATGTTGTATGTTTGTATGCATGGCTTGAAAACCTAGTCACTAGACTTATGATTAGAATTGCCATGTCACGTGCACGATTAAGGGCCCTAAAGTAAAGAAAGATGTATGTGATTAGTTTAGGTGAAAGTGTAGCCTAAGCTAATATAAAGTAAAGAAAGATGTATGTGATTAGTTTAGGTGAAAGTGTAGCCTAAGATAATAAAATAAAGAAGTCTCGAGCATAAGTAAAGTTGTGTTAAGCTTAACCCATGCTAGTTTTTCGGATCTAGTGTGTATGTGGTCACGTGGTGTGGGAATCTAGATACCTCCTCGTGGCATAGTTATGTTTGAGTGTATCCGGGTGGAGTGACTAACCACAACACGCGCAAAGGTTAAACGGTATGCTCAGTTGGAATGAAGTTGTCTTTCCTTAACGACGACGATGGACCGCCGTGAGGTCTACCCATCAAGTCGGGTGCGAGGACTCCATGTAAGGTCTTATGGCCGCCTACACACAACCTCTCATCCCTAAGATAAGTGGCTTATGTCACGTAGCCTACGTCTAGGCAAAAGAAAAGAAAGTAAAGAAAGAAAAGAAAAGAAAGTAAAGAAAGAAAAGAAAAGAGAGACGAAAAGTAAAGTATATTGATGATAGGCACAAATAGGACTATGATGGATCCTAATGTGTTAAGATATGTATGTGATATTAGTAATGATGATATGTTATTGCCATGTATGATATGATAGACACCATAGGAAAGTATTGATCCTATTGTGTTATGATTATTATGTGATATTAACATTTATGAAATGATTTTGTTAATATATAAAGAATCGGCAAATGTTTTCAAATGCTTGTTATCTTACTTAGCTTTTAAAGCTAACACTTGTTCTTTTGAAAATGTTGTGCCTTCAGGATAAGCAAGCTTGAGCTAGGGAAAGGATTAGCTCGGTGAGATGGGTAGAAGAACAAAAAAGATAGCATTAGTGTCCAAAATGCTTAGACTTCACCCTTAGCCTTTTGTTTTGGCTACATTGATTATGTTTTATTAGACTTGTAATAATGATGGCATTTATGTTGTTGCCATACCTTGGATTTCATTTATATTGTTTTGATGATGCACTTGGTAACACCATTTTGTGAAAGGTACCATCCGTTACGGATGGGGCAGTTTTTAAGTGATCTATTTCCGCTACGTTTAAACGTTGTTTGGCAAAGTTTTTGAAAATCCAGGTTTTAAAATGACGGGTGTTACAGAGGCTAATATTGCTAGATTTGCTGACGAGAATGAATTTCAGAGTAGTAGGAAATCCATGGCGCCGCCACTCCATCAGATGCCCTTCTCTGTTGGTCATCAGGCTCCTCGCTATCAGGGTGGTTTTTCTTATAAAGATGCGGTGACTGGTGGCATCAATGGGGAGATGAAGGAGGCGGTTATCATGGTGAAAACTCAGGAGACGGCGTTGGTCAGTTTCCATTCAAGGACTCTGGTGGTTCGTTGTTGTGATTTTAAGATCCTTTGTTCCATTGAGTCACTTCTCATTGAGGCTGGATTATCAGAGATGGAGGTCAGGTATTTGGGTGGCCTAAGTTATCTTCTTTCTTTTTTCAATGAGAATAAAGCAATGGATTTCATATACAACGAAGGGATATGGAGGAAATGGTTTTCTAAAGTCGATACGTTGGTCGGCAAGTTCTTCCTTATGAAAAAATAGTTTGGGTGTCGATCTCTGGGGTTCCGTTACACTTAGCCTTGTCCGAAGTGGTATCCCAAATCGGTGAATGGATAGGAAAGGTGGTGGCTCCACCTGATATTAAGGAGAAGAATCGAAACTTCTCTTCATTCTCCCTGAGGATCTTGAAAGGTGATGGCAGTCTGATTAACAAATTAGTTTCCCTCAAATGGAAGGACAAGACTTTCAAGATTTGGATCGCGAAAGAAGACAAGGTCTGGTGTCCGCTGTCTGTTAAGCAAAGAAAGTAAACTCGACGGAGGAAGTCACGTCTGCATCGCCAGAGGCTTTTTCCAGTAAGGATGGGAGGAACCTGGTCATGGAAGTGGAAGGGGAGAATTCGAAAGGGCTGACACGCGAAGATACCGAGATGCATGGAAACCCTAACGACGTCTCGAAAGGCGTAAAAAAGATTTTGTTTCCCATGCAACATAATACATTATATACACAACATAATGATGGGGTGGACCCCATTGGCGGTTTTGCTTTTTCTGCCCCCCCCTCCCCCAAAAAAATTAATAATATAATAAAAGAAAAGATATTGTTAAATGAAAAAGGAAACTTCTCAGATGCTTGGGCCAATAAACTTGGGGACCCAAATGTCAGGCCCAAAAAAAGACTCGGGGAATATAATACATGTGGGCTGGAAAATATGGTGGGCTGCAACTTTGACCCGCCTCTTAAGTATGGGGGAAAAGAAGCTCCGGCTTCCAATCTTCAATCAAAAAGGATGGACCTCAATCACTGCCCTAATTCATCGGATTCTTCCAGTTCTTGAGTCAGTGACACAAGAGATGAAAACATGGCTGGGGCAGAAGACGATCTTGGAGATTTAGGGGAGCACAAAAATCTATCCAAGCAGATCAAAGAAGAGGTTAACGGAACTGTTGAAACGAGACAAGTTGTTCGAGTTGAGCTACGGGAGTTTACAGACGAAATTCGGGAGATAATCATCAATGAATGTATTAGCGCTTTTTATCAATGAATTGTCTCTCTATAAATATTAGGGGTTTCGGGGGTATCGGGAAAGCGGATTGGATTCGGGATATTAAAAACAAAGAGGGAGTTTCTTTTATAGCCTTTCAAGAAATTCAGTGTTCGTCGGTGAATGATGCTATGGTCAAAAAGTTATGGGGTAATCTTAATATGGAATGGGAAGCTGTAGAACCATCGGGAAGGTCGGGGGGCATGATTTGTGTTTGGGATCCAAGAGTTTTCACATGAACTGATTGCGTGAAGGAAACAAACTTTCTGGCATTTAAGGGGAAGATTAAAGGTCATGCTGATTGTTTTTGGCTGGTAAATGTTTATGCCCCTCAAAAATTGAGGGACAAAAAAGGTCTTTGGGATAGGTTGGCGGAGTTGAGAAGCAATAACGGGGGGATGTGGTAGTTATGTGCGATTTCAATGTTGTAAGGATACCGGAGGACAGGAAAAGATCGATCTTTAATTCAGCTTGTGCGAGGGCCTTCAATAATTTTATTTTCGAATCGGATTTACACGAGTACGAGATGAATGGGAATAGATTCACCTTTTTGAAGGAAGATAATGGGAGAAAGAAATACAGTAAGATTGACAGAATTTTGGCGGGGAACTAAGTTTTGGATTATTGGCCCAATTCTTGTCTTTGGGCGCTCCCGAAGCTCCTGTCCGATCACAATCCGATTCTTCTTACAATTAAGAAACTTAATTATGGCCCCAAGCCTTTTTGTGTCTTTAATTCTTGGTTGAAAAACAAGGAATTTGAGGAAATTGTTAGTAAAGCCTGGAGCGAAGCAGTGGTTTTCGGCCCCGCTGACTCTAGACTTATGCTGAAGATGAAACATTTAAGGTAACAAAAGAAAATATGGAGAGATGAAAGGCGCGACAAAGAAGGGGAAGAAGGCGATAAATGTAGAGAGGAATTGGCAGAACTGAATGCACTTATGGAAGTGAAGGAGTTGAATGATGAAGAAAGTTGGATTAGAACAGAATGTATAAGGCAAATTGGAGAAATGAACAAAGCTAAAGCAAAGGATCTCAAACAAAAGCCACGTGTTAAATGGGCTATTGATGAGGACGAGGGATGAGCAAAAATTCCCAAATCCCGATCCCGTCCCGGTACCGTCCCGATCCCGGTACCGAAAAGTGGTACCGAGTCCCAAGTGGGACCGGGACCGGTACCCACTTTTAGAAGTTTACGGGATCGGTACCAAACGGGATCGGTACCGGGAAATACCGAGCAATTCCCGATGGTCCCATTTGGTCCCGACTTGCAAAAAAAGTAGCATCTTATATGTGTTTGTAAGGAACTATGTATATCCAAATCTATGACTAAATATGCATGTATTGTATACATATTTTATATGTATATGATCAGTATACACGAAGATATATAATTTCAAGCTTGCATATATGCAATTTTAAAGATGATAATTAAGGTATTAACAGAACATTCTTATTGTATATATAGCTACTAACATGGCGTCATTTGTAAAACAAAACAAAGAAAAAACACAGCACCACAACACCATTTGCAAACATTGGATAAGTTTGATTGCTTGAAACTACAATTGCCAACAACCTTCATCCTCCTAAATCCTCATTAAGATATTCATATACTGATGTTAGTGTTTATATTTCAAATCACTTGGATTATTTACTTGATATACTATATAATATCATTTATGTATAAAAACGAATTAGCCAATAAATGCAAGTTTAGCTTGGGTTTAAATGAGATAGCTAATGGTTTTAGTCAGGACTTATCGGGATTTGGTACCGATATCCCGGTCCCGTCCCGGTCCGGTACCGGTACCGTTTCATATGGGACCGGGATCGGTACCACATTTTGATGAAATTCGGGATCGGTACCGGGACGGTACCAGTCCCACGCCCATCCCTAATGAGGACGAGAACTCGAGATTTTTTCACGGCTTCATTAACAAAAGAAAATCCATGAATAACATCCCGGTAATATTGATTAATGTCGTGTGGGAGGAGAGGCCAAAGATCGAGAAAAAACATGTACTGGCTTTTTTAGAAGCAAATTTCTTGAAGAGTGGGCAAACGGACCTAAACTAAACAAGTGGGACGGATCCAAACTTAACAGTTCCGAAGCACAGGGACTTATTGTGCCTTTTTCTTGTGCCGAGATTAAGAAAGCAGTGTTTGAATGTGAAGATAACAAAGCTCTAGGCCCAGACGGTTTGAACTTCAAATTCGTGAAACACTTTTGGAACTTGTTCGAGGAGGATTTGAAAGCTTTGTTCAAGGAATTCCATTCGGGGTGAAGATTCAGTACGGGATGTGGCTCCTCCTTCATAACTCTTATACCGAAAGTAAAGGATTCTGGTGATTTAAGTGACTATCGGCCTATCAATTTGATTGGGGTTATAAATAAAGTAGTGTCAAAAGTTTTAGCTAATCGGCTGAAGAGGGTAGTGGGGTCGGTTATCTTGGGTGACCAATCTGTATTTATTGGGGGAAGACACATTGTCAACGGGCCACTTATACTCAACGAAGTCTTCTCTTGGGCCAAGAAAAAGAAAAGAAAGATTTTCGCTTTTAAGATAGACTTTCCAAAGCGTATGATAATGTTAATTGGAAGTTTCTGAATTCGGTCATGGAGTGGATGGGTTTCCTAGATCTTTGGTGTAAATGGGTCTGTGGGATTTTAGCTTCCATCAGGTCCTCTATTCTCGTTAACGGATCCCCTACCTTCGAGTTCCAATGTAATAAAGGCATGAGGCAGGGCGACCCGATAGCCCCGTTTTTATTCATCATCGTCATGGAAGCTCTTTCGGTTATGATCAAGAAGGCGGTGGCTGATGGGCTGGTGAATGGGATTGAAGTGGGAAACGGTTGTCCAATCCTCACTCAGTTACTTTACGCGGACGATTGTATGTTGTTAGGTGAGTGGTCGTCCAATAATCTTAAGGCGATGGCTAAGGTGTTCAGGGTTTTTAATCTATGCTCGGGACTCCAAATCCACTTAGGAAAGTCGAAATTATTTGGCATAGGGGTAGAAGATCACGATGTGAACGAGATGGCAAAGATTGTTAAATGTGGCTGGTTTGCTCCCTTTTTTACATTTTGGAGTCTGGATTGGCGCAAATATGAACAAAGAGGCTAATTGGAACTTTATGATCGACATATTTGAGACCAGATTATCTCGTTGGAAGGCAGCTAGCCTGTCGATAGCGGTAAGAATCACTCTCCTAAAATCGGTACTGGAAAGCCTCCCTTCTTATTCTGTTTCTATTTTTAAAGAACCAGGTAAGGTAATTGATGTTTTGGAAACTTCAATGCGAAAATTCTTATGGGGTAGCTCGGATTCGGGTAGAAAAATACATTGGGTCTCATGGGAGAGGGTTGCCTCCCCTAAAAGTTTGGGAGGATTGGGTATTTGTAAATTAAGAGACACGAACATTGCTTTACTGTCCAAGTGGTTTTGGCGGTTCAAAAGCGAACCAAATAGCCTTTGGGGGAAAGTAATTGAGAATTTGCACAACATGAAAATGGGTTGTAATTGTATCCCGGTAAATAAATATCTATTTGGTACCTGGAATAATATTGTGAGAGGTGTCGAAGCGGTTAAGATCAATGGTGTGGGTATCAACATCCTTCTAAAAGGAGTGGTGGGAAACGGTTCTGATATTAGATTTTCGCTTGACAATTAGGTTGTAACAAAGCGTTAAGGACTAAATTCCCTCTTCTGTTCAAGCTCGGAAAAGATAAAAAGGCCAGGGTGGCGGACAGATTCAGTTCGGGGGTGGGTAGCTTCACTGGAGCGTGGCATTGGGCTAGTCTGCTTTCCGGCTCAGAGGAACAGAGAGAGTTGGACTCTCTAATTAGCTTACTTAATGGGGTGACGATTGAAAATAAACAGGATAAATGGATTTGGCTGGGAGGTATTGATAAATGCATGACAGTTCGCAATGTGAAAGATTTCTTAATCAGTAACAGAGATTTTAGCGATAGATATGTTTTTGATTGGATCAATTGGGTCCCCAAGAAGTGCAATGTTTTCATGTGAAGAGTGGAAATGGATCGTATCCCTACGATGGTGGCACTGCGGGCTCGGAACTGTTTTTCTTCTGATCCAGTTTGCGTATTATGTGGGGAGGAGGAGGAAACTGTTGAGCACCTCTTTTGTAACTGTGGGACGGCTGCTAGAGTGTGGTTCTTCATCAGCAGGTGGTGCAAAACCGCACCATTTTTTGTTTTTGACATTAAAGACCCACCAGTTTCACAAGTACTCAAGGAAGAGCAAAGAAGAGAAAGATGTCTTAAAAGGCATCATTATGACCGGTTATTAGTGCATTTGGAAAGCAAGAAACGACACGAAATTTGAGAAGGCTAGAGTAAGTACGATGGGGATTATTCAAAATATAAGATCTCTTGATTTTTTGTGGTTTAGAAGTAGAACGAAACATAAAAGTATTTCATGGAGTGATTGGTGTAATTTTAAACTCTTGTAAATTTTTGTATTTTGATACTGCCGGTGTCTTGGCGGGGTGAATGTGAATACAATAGTTAACTTTAAAAAAAATGTCATCATACTTACATGACATTTAGACTTGATTATAAATGCATTCTGACAAAATAGTTTTTTCTTTATGAAATTTACATTACGCCAAAAATCGTCATTTGGTTCAATCCAATCCATATAATTATTACTTTAATAAGAATGTATCACAATCTATATATTAATTAGTGATTAGTGATGGTTTTCAAGGCTCAAAATAAAAAATATTGTGTTTTACTTATAACTTATAAGGCTTCTAGTATTCCCATACTTTCTTTTTAATTTTAAACTTTCAAACTATTAAACTTGTCCAACATATTTTTAAATGATTTTATGTTGTTTTAATAATATATATATATATAGGGTAGGGTTAACGTGAGAACCATAAATATGGAGAGAACCGTGAGAACCACTAGTTTCCTTCCTCTTTCTTTTTTTTTGTGTGGTTTTTTATTTTTTATTTTTTATTTTTATTTTCTTTTAACAAAAACCCATTCCAAAAAAAAAATTTTTTTTTTGTAAAAAATCATATGAGTTACGTGTTAAGAAAACGTATGGATACGGTACGGGCGTTACCCTCATCCGTTCTAAAGGGGTTGTCACCGGACGCATATGGGAATGGTATGGATTTGATGGGTGGCGATCCAAGAGATGGTGACGGTTGTATACGGTACGGGCGTAGCTCTTAACTCTAAGGGCAAAGCCCTTAGAGATGGTTTTTTAATGGTTCTCACGGTTCTCACCATATATGTTGGTTCTCACTTGATCCCTTCACTATATATATATATATATATATATATATATATATATATATATATATTAATATATATATATGTATAAACGTATAAATGTATATATATATATAAACGTATATATATATATAATATATACATGGAGCATAATAATATATTATATTATTATATATATATTATTTATATATATACTAAAAACCAATATGGAATTTACAAGTTCTTTAAGCATACTTGGTACAACTCTCTTATGCATAGAATTGGTACAACTTTAAAAACATAAAATACAAGTTCATCCTTCTTAATCTTTCACTTTTACAACTCTCTTTCATCCTTCTTCTTCATGCTTCCTCTTTCTTCTTCTTTTCCCTCTGCACCTCAGGCCAGTAAACTTTTAATTTTTTAAATGAAGTTTTGATTTTGGTTATATGGGTATTCATATTTTTATGTTTTTTAATGTGTGTGTGTTTTCTTTTGTAGATTTACTTGGAGTCCTTGAACGATTTTGCTTACGAAATAAAGGTCACGGCTTCAGCTTCCTACTCGGTTTCAACTTAATCGAAGGCAGGTTCCAACTTCAATTGAAGTCAACTTCCAAGTTCCTTCTTTTGAACCTTATGTGTTATTAGCAAAATTGGTTTATGTACTTAAGGTGTTTGTCAAAATGCCTAAGTGAAAAGATTGTGTTAAAAGTTCAGTCATAAGGTAAAAATTATATAAGACTAATATGCTGGCTTCACGAGTAAGTATAATTGTATTAAGTATATTTTCATTAACTATCTAAAGTCAAAAAACTCACATAGTACTTTTGTATGATTTCATTTTTTAAGCAATACATTATCATAACACACTACTAATTTAGTAATTTTCCATGTGTTTCCTGCTATATATGTATGCTACTAAATGTTTTTACTATTTGTAAAGATGATAATAATAATTTAGATATGTGCCATACAATTTTGATGCAGCCTTATCAAAAACTACCAGAAAATGCCTTTAGTACTCAAGGTAACTTTAGTCATCCACATTTTGTATCAAATATATTAATAAACTCTGGATATTGGTAAACATGCTGTCAAGTGCGTTGATGTAAATTTAGTGCTCAAAATACGTTATATATCTATTCATGAATATAGTAGTAAAACTCTGTTCTGTTAGCAACTTAGCATGTATTCATGTAATGACGTGCACGTAACGATTTTTGGTGGTTTTCCTTTTTTTGCTCACATTTGTTTTGTTTGAATTTAGACTTTCTTTAACTATATTAGTATATTTGTAGCATTGATTTTATTGACCACTTGGATTAGTCACTCACATGAACAAAAAAGGTTTGGCCTCTTTAAATTAGAGGATTTGGTTCTTGCACTCCAACTATTCGATGAAATGACGCATATAATTGCAACAACATTTACCAATACCCTTTTTTTAAGAAGCTGACAATATATTGATTACAAATGGGATGAACAATTGATTGGTAAGGAAAAAGTTTGTTGATTACAGGAAATCTGCCTTAAATCACTCTTTTTTGATGTAAATCATATCTTCACCTTATACGAGAGGGTTACATTTCAGATAACTGTTATGGCAGAGGCTAATATGTTGGTCATGAGCTAAAAAATAAAATAATAGTTCACTTTCTTGATAGAATTTCAAGTTTTACTGCTCTAAGGCATTAATGGTCAATATTTTCTTAATTGTTCATTATAATGAGTCATAGTGTCTTATGATTTTGAAACACATTACTGTATATTAGTAGTCCAAATCTTTCATCATGACGTTTATGATGTTGTCTGCACTCCAAAGTTAGCATTTACGAAATAATTGGTTGTTGTTACCAACTTTGTTTAAAGAACGATATCATTAGATATTTTTTAGTGTAAAGATCATTGAATATTGCAGCGTTGACAATGTTTATACATTCTGCTGACCCGATAGCTTTTTTTCGTTAATGAACTGCGATCAAAAGCTTACAATTAGTCTTTATGTAAAAGCATGCCCATTGTGTATAAGTGTGTATTATGAAGTGGAATTTTATTTAGTACGTATGGAGTAATTTTTAGTTCATTTAACTTCTATATATCTTATTTCTTTTTGCTAGGTTGGATGTTTAGATCCATGGCTATTTTTTAAACCGGAAGATGAAGATGTACACAACTGCAAAATCTTTCATGACTGAAGGGAAGGTTGCAACAGATCATGTAGGTATGTTGTTCTCTTGCGTTTTATTATGGTTGCTCAGAGGATTCTAAATGCACTGTCAATCCATCAACCTATGGGCTTATCTTGTATGTTTCTGTAGGCTCATGTCCGCACTTAAAGAGGATCTTAAAAGGCTAATCTTGAACACCTTGATTCTTTTTCTACATAAAAAAAGGGTGATGTTGAAACTCAGTTAATGTGTAGTGGGACTTCCTTAAAAGAATTCAAAAAATAAGATACCAAAATCCATCTGCTAGAAGTAAACTAAGAACTTAATATAACTAACCTTTTAAAAACCAACAAACCATATAGCATCTTTACCAACACCCATCATTAGAGAAGATGTCATTAGCTCCTGAAATGGTAGCCCGTAGCCACTGACCAGCAGTTCCAATCATCAGATATATTATGGATAGTAACCATTATTTGTCATTACTTTGTGGCATAGAAACCTCAACTTACGATGATGGTCTACCGTCACAAAAGACTAACCTGAATGTCCTTTTATGCAAATGGAACAACCCTGAACCTTACGTAACAACCCGCCGCAACGCGCGGGGGTAAAATTCTAGTTATAACTAAATAGCAAAATCCCATAAATATCTCGTTAATAACTACCGTAAACATTAGATTGCAACTCCCTGCCACATGAAATCAAAGTGTTCGCATGTGTAAATGTAAGAATGTTAGATATGCTCATGTAGACACCATACACTAATGATAGACTTTTTTTTTACCTATTCTTAATATTAGTAGTTGAATATAATTACCGACGAGGAAATAGCTCAATGGTACAAGATATCTGACAAAGTCTTTCAATGATGCAAGACCCAGGTCCGAGTCTTGCTGAGGGGGCATAGTTTTATCCCAATTAAATGTTGTGCCGTTAGACGGTTTAATTGAGAGATTTTTCCTTACAAGATATTGAGGGTGAGGGACCTTTATAGCGCGGACCCGGTAACCAGATCTGCAGTTGCGAGCAAATAATCCACACCTTTTAGGAAAAGTAGTTGAATATAATTATTTCAATCCTTTTATAAACACTACTTATCCTAAAAAAGAATGCACACTTAACAATTCTGGAAACTTTGATTTCTTTGACAATAAGAATTTTTTTAATATGATATAAGTGGCATGATGTAAAAGATTGTAAAGAATCATTTTCCTGTATGACTACAACTTTAAAAATAACATAAAATTTCTATTAGCATAATTAATAAATAAACTATAAAAGAATCTAAAATATGGTCAAACTACTGTGGACGAGCCTTTGAAAGCGGAAACACATTCTTCAAATTCAAAACTTCCGTTTTTTAAAAATGTATTCCAATTATACCCTCTTTTTAATTTTAAATTTTAAAAATATTCACAATAATTACATAAATACTATCAAACATTTTAACCCTTGATTTAATTAATTCAATGGATAGGATTGGTTCTCGTAGTTCTTGACATTCTTATGGATTCTCATTTTATCTTTTTACTATAGGGGTGGGATAAATTGAGTCCAGCTTAATTTGAGTCCAAAAAGGGTCCATGTAACTTACACATGTGTAAGTTACTTACACATGTGTAAGTTAACTTTTACACATGTGTAAGTCGTGGTGGCGGTGGTCGCCGTCGCCGGAAAATCATAGTGGTGGTCGGAGATGATGGTGGTGGTGGTAGGAGGTGGTTGGAATTTGAGGACATGGAAGAAAATCAATGGACTCAAATTAGACTCAAAATAAGCTGGACTCATTTTATCTTTTCCCTATATATATATATATTTATATATTTTGTATCTTCTTCCTAGAAACAATCCCAAGGGTTGCTTGATACCACTTGTAACACCCTGCTTTATAAAATGTGAATTTCCAAAAAACCTTCAACTTTAAAAATAATTATGTTAACAAAATGCGGAAGCAGCGTTATAAATCCCAATTGATTCCTAACGGAATCATTAAACAACTTTAAATGGTGTTACTAGCAACGTATCATCGCAATAGTTATAGGAAATCCACAATCAACAATACGAAGTGCCAACCGACATAATAAATAATTCTGGATAAGATAATACTAAATCAGGGTAACTAAAAATGCCATCTTCTATCATCACTATAGTTACCTCATCTCTCACTTGCTACTTGCTTCACCGCTATCCTGAGGGCACAACACATTTTCACAAAACAAGTGACAACTTATAAAGCTGAGTAGGATAACAGGTTAGTACAAAACAAGGATTGCTAATTCAAATGTTTCATAAGAAATCATCTCACACATCCACATAATCACACATATAAGGATTCATCAATCCTATAATGTGCCTAACAATCCTCAATAGTCCACTATAATCCGATTAATAATTCCACATTTATCTACTTTGATCCACTTTAGGTTATGCCAATTATTTACAACTTTAAAGGTTTTGTGTGTAGGCGGTCATAAGACCTCACAGGAAACCTCACACCCGACTTGATGGGTAGACCTCACGGTGGTCCATCGTTGTCGTTACGGATAGGCATAACCATATCCACGAGTAATCCGTTACACATTAATGGTCAACCATGCCACCCGGAAATACTCTACCACTTTAGGTTGTGTCACACGAGAGCATGTACGGTACCCCCGAGTGATCCACTTTGCACAATAGCCAATTAGACTAGTGTGGGTTAAGTTTAACTCTTTTCCACTTTAGTGCTCGAGACTTTGCACACTTAATAATGTCCACAAATCCACTTTATCTACTTTAATCCACTTTTTCTAACTTTCATCCACTTTATCACATTAAGGCCCTTAGCGTGCACGTGACATGACAACATAAATCATGTCTAGTGTACTATGTGTACAATTCCACAAATATCCACAATATCACATTCACAAATCACTTTAGTCCACATTATTACAATATAGCTCACAACTACTAAGCATGCATAAATGATGCTTTAAGCCATAATATCACAATAGAGATCATACCTATTAAGCATGCATAAACAATACCTCAATCATCTCCCACATATTCCCCATACCCAACATATACATGAGATATTTTAAACAACATAAAATAAGGAATAATTATCAAATCTATGTTTGTTGTGTCCCTCATGTGTCAAAAGTAAATTATCTTACCTTAACGGGCTTCACAATAACTACAATACATTTATCGAGCTTGTAGTGAATTCCAGACAACATGTCTTTCTTATGCGCGCGACACCAAAGCAACATATGTTTTCTTTTTCCTTGCTCGTTCCAAGAACCACACCAAATTAGAGATATCTACTAATTTATTATTATATATTATTACTAGTCTTAATACCCGTATAATGTACGGTAGTTATATAGATTGTATCATAAAAAATTCGAATATGCCTCATACATGATTCGTGAGTATGAAATAAATTGTGGTTAAAGTAATTATCTTACCTTAACGGGCTTCACAATAACTACAATACATTTATCGAGCTTGTAGTGAATTCCAGACAACATGTCTTTCTTATGCGCGCGACACCAAAGCAACATATGTTTTCTTTTTCCTTGCTCGTTCCAAGAACCACACCAAATTAGAGATATCTACTAATTTATTATTATATATTATTACTAGTCTTAATACCCGTATAATGTACGGTAGTTATATAGATTGTATCATAAAAAATTCGAATATGCCTCATACATGATTCGTGAGTATGAAATAAATTGTGGTTAAAGTAAATCGATGGTCGAAACTAAATTATAATAAACAGTATTGATAAATATAATATATGTTTAGTTAGAGTTTTGAATTTACCTTGAATTTTTAGAACCACATCAAAATCGGAACTTGTAAGCATAGTGGATGATGGCAATAGCCTTGTGATTTCGGATCGTAAACTCAAATTTTTGAAGTCTTCATGTTAATAACTTATTATAATTAATATAAGTATTAGGAGTTGAAGAATTGAGAAAGAAAAAGTGACAATTTATTAATGAGAAAACGATCAATCAAATAAGGTTATAATGTCTTTTGTATTAATAAGCCAAGAGTTAGAGTTTAATTCTAAGTCTAATAAGGAAATTGAATTTATATACAACTAAAAAAGCTAATTTAACAAAATAAATAAATTAAAAGGACACGTGTCGATCAAGGATTACGTCACGTGTCGTTTCAAGAACATGTCAATCCTGTTTTAGTTTATTGATAGATAAAATATATTTGCTTTACCTTTGGGAATTAATTAACGGCAACAAAAGACTAAAAACCAATTTGATTCTTCCCTACTTCCTCTTAGCCACTCGAAGCACCCGTTTAATTGTTAGTTTATTTTATTATCTTTCATTGAAGGCGGCTACACACATTCATGCAAGACAAATTCACTTGTTTGGTGTATTACGGATGAAAACAAAAAGTATTCTCCATGGGTTTCTTGTTCATAGCGGCTAGGTCCAACCAAAGAGAATAATATGGTTTTTCTCCTTAATCTTTTCGACGGGAACTAAATATATGTATATCTTTGAGATTTAGGTTTATATATTATGGATAACACTCCGGTAAGAACTGATTGTGCACCAAACCGCGTCGAAGGGTTTCTTAAAGAAGGAATGGTTTATGAATGAACTAAAAAGGGGTTTAGGGTTTTGTTGGCGATTCCCCGAAGGTAGGAGCAGTGCCACTTTACGCCAACTATGATTGTTTGATATGATTGTCGAAGGTTCTTCGACTTGTGTTAGGGTTTTCGGCCGATTTGTAATCGTGTCTATGAATGAGAAATCCTTCTCCTTTTATAGGAGGAGGTTTCTTGGAGGAGAAGGTTAGGGTTTTGCCCTTCCTTCTTTGAGTCGAAATCTTATTGCCATGTTTATCCGATTTAGTTTCCTTAGGAGATAATCCTAGAATGATTCGGACTAGGCAATATATATATTCTTAATAAATATCTTCTTATCTTTGAAAGGATTTATAATGATCCTTTCACTATTTAATAATTCTAGAAATTTCTCCGAGCTTGGAGTAAGCTCCTTCGGAAGAAACCTTCGTATAATGTGGGCTTTGTATGTTGAATCGGAGGGTACATCGTCAAGCCCCCCAGTCTAATGTTATGGACTGCCAAGGTCATAATTTTAGACTCATATTCGTACCTCATTTTCTTCTTATTTATTCGTCTTTCGATGTTTCAAAAAACAACTTCGAAGGTTGAAATTTGGATTCTTTTTGGCTCCAGAAAGCTTGTGTGATAGCTATGCGATCTGTTTATTGTGCCAGCTGTCCTGTGATTTTTGAAAAATTATTACGGAGGACCAAGTTTGTAATTTTTTCGAATGTAGAGGGTTAAAGGTCGGTGACTTTTTATGGAGGGGAGCGAAATGAAAGATGTATAATTGGATTGTTGAAGAAGCTTTGGGCTGTCATTTCAAAATTCAAAAAGTTATCTTCCATTTATTTGTTCCGCTCCTTCCCCTTCCATTTCGCTATTTCTTCCTTTTAGATTTTCTGACTTCTCTCTCGCAACAACCGTCATCACTTAATCTTCTTCTTCAGGTAATATTCTTTCTAAATTTCTTTTGATTCGATGGCTAAGATAGGCATAGAAACTACGTTTTCTATCGTTACACGAGATCAGTTTGATGATTTTGTTAATAGGTTTTTTCCGGGTCGGGTTGAATCATGTAGGTTGCCTGACCGTAAAAAAAATATACTTTCTCCCCCCGATGGTTTTGTTGGGGTATATTTGAGATCTTTCACCCATGGTAGCGTTAGGTATCCTTTTACCCCTTTCTTTTTATCTGTTCTGAAGCACTATGGGAATCACTTATCCACTGGCATCCTCAAGGTCATTCAAAAATCTTGGCCTTCGAGGTCTTATGTCGTGCTTACGGTGGTGAACCGTCGTTGGAACTTTTTAGGAGGTTCACATATGCTTGCGATGCGGGTGATTGGGTTACAATTGCGACTAGATCTAGGGAGAATTCTTGTTTTCTCAAGGGGTCGGGGGGCGTAGATATAAGAAATTGGAAGAACAAGTTTATATTTGTGAGTGTTGATCTGATTCCCTAAAATTTTGACGTTTTGGTAAACAAAGAAAATTTGAGTGTGGACCCGATGCCTGATGGGGAGGGTTCTGGGGTTTTGTATGAAGAGATCATTAGACATCCGATTCTAGTCGTGTCATACCCTGATAGTATTTTGTTCAAAGCCAAAGTGATCAGTGCGTTGCCTGCTGGGGAAGAGGAATTTGATGGTGAGTTGTATATATTTCTTTATTCTTGATTGTTGTATTTGTGGCTTGACTCTCCTTTGTTTATGTATGTCCAGATATGTCTTTCCAGAACTTTGTTAGGAAGGGTGGCCAGATTGGTGAGGCTCCGTCTGGCTCTTCTTCTCATGCCCCTTCTGATATTGAGCGCACCCTGAAGACTGGGCAAAGTGTCCCTTTCAATCTTGGATTTTTATCTGGCACTTCTTTTCGGCCTCAGGAAGAGAACATCGTTCCTCCTGGCCATAATATAGATGATGAAGTTGTTATAACTGCTGAGTGAGCGCAGTGCTGCTCCGGTGGAAGGTGTGGCCTCTCGCCTTCGTAAGAGGGGTAAGGAGGCACCTTCAAATGTTGCAGCTTCGAAGAAGAAGAAGAAGGTTGCTGAGGAGAAGACTGGTGCTACAGGTAATGCCCTTTCTTCATTCCTCCTTTTCTTGTTTTCTTTTTTTTTTTTTTTAACGTCTTCCTTTTGACTCTGTAGTTGATGTCTGTCGTATGGAGACTAGAGCCTTTGCGTAGTTTTATAAGGAACGTTTGGATGAGAGAAACATGATGGACGCTGAAATACTTGTTCGTTTGAATCACCTTCTGGGTGTTCAACTTGAAACTGAAAGGCTGCTGGAGGAGAAGAAAGCGGAGTGTTCTTTGCTCCAAGAATCGATGAATGATATCATTAAAGGCTTGGGGGAAGTGAAGTTACTGAAGAGCAAGCTTATGGAGGCGGAGGCTAGGGTAAAGATTCAGGAGGATGAACTTACTAATCTAAGGTCAAAGTTGTCAAAGACCATGGCTGAGTTGAACATGGAGAAGGAGGTTTCTCAAAATCTCTCATCCTCTGTCAGAAAACATGTTTTGCAGCGCTCTGGTCTGGTAACTGAAGTGATCCCTTATGCTTGTAGGAGTTTGGTTCATATCGAGGAGTTTGAGAGGTTGCTTGCGGAGGTGATCTCTGCTAACAGGGACGATGAGAGAGCCTCCATACTTCGCAGCTTGAGTGAAGAGGGTTTGATTGATTTATCAACGCGCTCAGAATATAAGGAGAACACTGCCGATGCTATTAATGTGGCAGTAGAAAATTACCAGAGCGCCAATTTCCCTTTCATCGATAAGCTCGTTAGTAATCCCATGGCCTCGTTTGAATCGCTTCTTGAGATCCAACTGGACAAGATTTTTCCTACTCCTGCTGTCGTTGTTTCATCTGCTACTGATGCCTCTGTTGTTAACACTTCTCATCCCGAAGGTACTACTGCCTCCTGAATGGTTTGTGGAGTGTGCTTTGCATAAGACTTTTTTGGATAATTTTCTTTCTGGCCTATGTGCCTTCGAATAATCTTTAATTTATAATGACTTATTTGGCAATGTTTTGTGTTGGCCATATGCCAGTTTATGTTATGAGTTTTTATGAAACTCTTTATTTTGGAAAATTTTCTCCTTGTTATAATTTCTCAAGGGTTCGTTGGGAACCTTCGCAAGGCCTTATAGTGTATAGAAATTGTTTCTGCACGGTACCGAGGGCACAGCCACTCGATCATTCCGTGTCTTACATTTGTTTGTGGTTTGCATGGTATCGAAGGCGATTCCCTTCGTTTGTTCCATGTCTTTTTATTAATGCATGTTTCGTGATAGATGATTATCTTTTCACGGTTTGGCTATATGTTGTGTAGGCGTCCCTTTGAACACACATTTTAGCCTTAGATAACATGTCTTTGTGAGTATATGCATGCGATAGATTGATATAGTACGATAGGGAGCGACCCTTCGTAATTACGAGTAATAACAAATTATGTAAGTTCCTAAAAAAGAAAAAAAAATCAAATTAACCACAATGTAATTACATAAGTTCCTAAAAGGAAAGCTTTTTATTCACCTAAGGGAGCAACTTTACTACATTCCTTGCTATGCGAGTAGTTCTTGAGCTGCTCCAAAGTTATCCTTGCACATTGTGCCAGAAGATATTCTTAGCTTGATTCTTGGATCTTGGTAGATTTCTTTTTCCTGCCTCCAGATTCTTTTGCTTCGTTGCTTGCTTACGTGGCACGCACAATGACCAAGTATTTAAACAAAAATATTATAACTCATTTCAGTGCATCTGGAGGTTGACTGGACACTCCAGTATCACTGGTGGATTAGTCCAGTGACGCATGTACTGATGGTACACTGGAGGGACACTCCAGTAAAGTACCAGTGAAAACCATTTGAAAGAGAATGGTGACCTCAAACATGCACGTCAACTAATACAGACAAATGAGAGGGACACATTTACAAGGAGAAAAAAGTCACCTCAAACACGCACTTCAACCTGTCCAATTACCAGTGAGAGGGACATATTTACAAAGTACCAGTAATATTTTCTAAAGAATTTGTCCAGTGAGAAAATAAATTAATAAATTCCCCCTGAACTTAAAACATTTTTAAGAACAAAAATATCTTTCAAGTCTTTCCCTTGGAATGTTGATCCAGAAATCTATAAATCAAAGATCCTCAATAGTACACAATGGCGTTCAATACCAAGGTTCCAGATTTAAGGGTTTAACATTCCCAACTCACCAAGAAGATATTCAAAAGTTTTGACATCCAGAGGTTTAGTAAAAATGTCAGCGAGTTGTTTGTCAGTGGAAATAAAATAGAGTTCAATGTTGTTTTTCATAATATGATCACGAATGAAGTGATACCTGAGATCAATGTGCTTCGTTTTGGAGTGCATGACTGGATTGTTCGAGATAGCGATGGCACTGGTATTATCACAAAAGATTGGGGTCTTTGAGCACTTAATACCATAATCAAGCAACTGGTTCTTCATCCAGAGTATCTGAGCACAACAACTGGCTGCAGACACGTATTCAGCTTCAGTAATGGACAATGAAACTGAAGTTTGCTTCTTACTGGTCCAGCTGACCAGTTTGCCACCAAGGAAATGACATCCACCAGTAGTGGATTTCCTGTCTATCTTACAACCTGCATGATCTGAATCTGAATAACCCATTAGATCCATGCCTGAGCCTTTGAGATACCAAAGACCTAGACTAGGGACACCTTTAAGGTACTTCAGTATGCGCTTTACAGCAAGCATATGAGATTCCTTTGGATTAGACTGATATCTGGCACATAAACATGTTGAAAACATAATATCTAGTCTACTGGCAGTTAAATACATCAGTGAACCAACCATGCCTTTGTAGACAGTGGTGTTCACTGGTTTACCATCTGGATCAGAGTCCAGTGTCAGTGGTGCAGAAATTGGAGTTGGTTTAGATGGTGAAGAGTTCATATCATATTTCTTTAAAAGATCTCTAACATATTTTTCCTGATTAATAAAAATGCCATCTTTGTTTTGTTTAATCTGGAGTCCAAGAAAATACGTTAATTCACCCATCAAACTCATTTCATATTCAGTTGACATTATTTTCGAAAATTTCTTGCACATGTTTTCATCAGTAGACCCAAAAATAATATCATCAACATAAATTTGTACCATTAACAGATTACCTTTTTCATGAAGAATTGTAACACCCGTCGTTTAAAAACTTGGATTTTGAAAAATCTTTGCCAAACGGCGTTTAAAATAAGCGGAAAGGATCACATATAAAATCTGCCCCATCCGTAACGGATGGTACCTTTAAAATTGGTGTTACTTCTAGCATCGTCAAAATAATAAAAGTAAATCCAAGCTTTGGCACCTACATAAATGCCCATCATTACAATTCTGAAACATGAACAAAATAGCCAAACATAAGGCTAAAGGAAGTCTAAGCGTTTAATGTCTTTGCTAAGCTTCTTTATTCATTCTATCCAACTCTCACCAAGCTAATCCTCGCCTAGCTCAAACTTGATTATCCTGAAGGCACAACATTTTCAAAGAACAAGTGTTAGCTAATAAAATTAGCTAAGTAAGATAACATAGATTTGAAAACGTTTGCCAATTACATATATTAACAAAATCTGCATTTTAAGTTAATATCACACACATACATAACATCATAAGATACACATTAGGTTCATCATGTCCTAAGGTGTGCCTATACTTTCTTTCTTTATTTCTTTGCCAAGACGTAGGCTAAGTGACTTATGCCACTTACTTAGGGATGTGGGGTTGTGTGTAGGCGGTCATAGACCATACTTGGAGTCCTCACACCCGACATGATGGGTAAACAATAAGGTGGTCCATCGGCGTCGTTAAGGAATGACAAAGTCAATCCAACTGAATAAACCGTTTATGCCTTTACGCATTGGTGGTTAGTTACTCCACCCGGAATACTCAAACGTAACTATGCCACAAGGAGCAACTCAAGTGACCACGTACGCACCAGCCCAAAGAGCTAGCACGGGTTAAGCTTAACACAAGACTTTACATAATGCTCGAGACTTTAATCGCTTAATTAGTTTAGGCTACTCTTTCACCTAAGCTAATCACATATCATCTTTTACTTTAGGGCCCTTAACGTGCACGTGAACATGGCAATCCTAATCAAAGACTAGTGACTAAGTGATCAAGCCACACATGCAATCATACATCATATCATTTCATCATTTCATACATACATAATCATTTCATCATTTCCATGGTGCGTCGCACAGATCCATCAGAAAATTCTGATCAGATGTAGGTGCGCCGCACCTACCCCTTGGTGCGTCGCATAACGGGCTATTGGCTGAAAACCAATTTTCCAAATCTGGCTGTGGTGCGTCGCACCACCCTCCTGGTGCGTCGCACCTGGAGTGTCGACCAGAAACCTTAATTTTGTTCTTTGATCAAACGAATTCCATACGAACCCATACCCCAAATCCAACCTGGGGACTTAAAATTAATCCTTTTAATTGCACTTTCATCAACTTTAACCATCCTATTAACCCTTTAATCCTTTACATCATAAATCAATCATTAAAACACCCGAATAACATGTATTCGATAAACGTTTGATCAAATAACCCAACCCAAACCCTATGGCCTGGATTATAAACTCATCTATGACTCATAAGGTCAGAATTCAAAGATAATATTACCTATATTACTGTAGATGACTTAGAGGATTCAAGATCTAATCAAAACTTGATCAATACGGCACGAATCGATTGAATCTTGAGGAAACTTGTCTTGGGGATTGAGGGAATCGGCTGAGGGGTTTCACACACACAAGAGCAGGTGTTTTGTGACAATTAGGGTTGCCTAATTGCCCCTTAACCCCTGGCCATCAACTCTAAAACTTACACTTAAGACCCCTCAACTCTAAAACTTAACTTTCTTAGCTTAACTTTCTACCGGGAGTTTTAACATACTAATAAGCACTTTATAACTTAACTTTACTTTCATTAATTATCATATTTGTCATTTCATATTAAACGCCTAAGCATTTAATCACATAATCCCATATAGGGCACATAAACATAATAGACCTAACGTTAACTAACGGAAAGTCAAATAGTCAAACATAAAACGTTTGGGATGTTACAAGAATAAATAAGGTATTGTCAATTGCACCTCTTTTGAAACCATTTTTCAATAAAAGTTTAGTCAGAGTGTCATACCAGGCACGTGGGGCTTGTCTGAGGCCATAAAGCGCTTTGTCCAGACGATATACCCAATGTGGATGCTTTTCATCAACGAAACCTGGTGGTTGTCTGACATAAAACTTCTTCTTCAAGCTTTCCATTCAAGAAAGCACTCTTTACATCCATCTGGTAGACCTTGAACTGATGATAAGCAGCGAATGCTAAGAATATTCTGATCGCTTCAAGTCTAGCCACTTGAGCAAATGATTCATCAAAATCGACATCTGACTGGCAGTAGCCTTGTGCTACCAGTCTGGCCTTGTTTCTGATTACGTGGCCTTTCATCTACCTTGTTTCTGAAGACCCATCTTGTTCCAATTGGTTCTTTCTTTCCAACTGGGAAAGGAACCAGAAACCAGACCTTGTTCCTTTCAAACTGGTGAAGCTCTTCTTGCATAGCAGTCACCCAGCTTGGATCTTCCATAGCCTCGTCAATCTTCTTTGGTTCCATCAATGATAGAAAACTAACATATAAGCATTGATTACTGGAGGCTCTTCTAGTCTGAACTCCTCTACTGGAGTCACCTATGATCTGATCAATAGGATGAGCTTTGTCCATCTGGAGTACTGACCAGGATTGTTACTGACAACAATATCAGTGCAAGAATTCAGTTGAGTCTCCTCTGGAGTTGCTTCAGGAGGAGGATCTTGCCAGAATACTTCAGCATCTTCATCTGAGTCATTTAAATCACGATTTGCATCATGAAATTCTTCATTTGAAGGCATTTCTTGAAGTACTGGTTCAGTTTGGAATTCTTCATAAGAAGACATTTCTGGTATATTCTCAACTGACACTGATACTGGGGGAGCAGTACGAACATCTGATCCAATATTAATTTAAGAGGGTAGTTTGAAAATAATAGAAGGATAGAATAGAGTACCACTTGAGCGTTTCTTTTTCTGAACAGGTTCCAGATCAGGATGACTGGAAACTGTGTCTTCTGAATCTTCTTTATTGTAGTTGATAGGATCAGATTCACAAAAGACAATTGGAGTTACTGGGGGAGTGTTGAGGGCTGGCTTCTTGTTGATTGCAGCATTTGATTCATCAAATGTGACATGAATTGACTCATGGACCTTCTCCAGTCTCTTGTTGTAGACTCTGAAGGCCTTGCGAATGGGTGAATAGCCTAAGAAATACCCTTCATCAGCTTTGGCATCAAATTTGCCTAATTGACTGGAGTCGTTCAGGATGTAAACTGGACATCCAAAAACGTGAAAATAACCAATATTTGGCTTTCTATTTCTTAAGACTTCGTAGGCTGTCTTTTTGTGTCGCTTCACATACACTGACCGGTTCTGGGTGTGGCAAGCAGTAGCAATTTCTTCAGCCCAGAAACTGGTAGACAGACCAGATTCAGCAAGCATACTCCTGGCAGCTTCTATCAGCGTTCGATTCTTCCTTTCCACAACTCCATTCTGTTCTGGAGAGCGGGCTGATGAGAAATTCTGGGAGATGCCAGTGTCAGTACAGAATGACTCCAGAGTTGCATTCTGGAATTCTGTTCCATTGTCACTTCTTAACTGACACACCTTTCGACTCTACTTGAGCTCAATTTGCTTGATAAGACTGATGATTTCAGCAGCAGCTTCACTTTTAGACCTGAGAAAGATAACCCAACAATATCTGGAAAATTCATCTACTATTACCAGGGTGTATCTTTTACCAGCACGAGTCTGAACATTCACTGGACCAAAGAGGTCCATATGAAGCATATGAAGAGGTTCAGATATGCTGAAATTCTGTCTGGTCTTGAAACTGGTACGTTTCTGCTTACCCATCTCACATCCTGGACATAGCCTTTCCTTTTTGAAGGAAACTGAAGGTATCCCATCTGCAAGTTGTTTTCTGGACAACTTATTAATGTTCTTGAAATTTAAATGGGATAACCTTTTGTGCCATAACCAGTTTGTATCTTCATCAGCTTAAGTATAGAAACACTGCTCTGAAGGAGAGCTTTCCATATCCATCACGTACACATTCCCTTTTCTGGGAGCAATCAACACTACCTTCCAGTCCTTGTTGAATACTATACCCTGAGCAATATTGAATAAACTTGATAGCCATCATCACACAGTTGGCTTACACTGATCAGGTTATATTTCAAACCATTCACAAATGCAACTCGTCTGAACTTGACTTGTCCATTGTTCAGAACACCGTATCCCTCAGTCTTTCTACAACCATCATTTCCAAAAGTAATGGAGGGTCCATCAGAAATGGTGAACTCCTCCAGCAGGGTCTTACATCCGGTCATTGTCCTGCCAGCAGCACTGTCAAGATACCAGATATATTTCTTTCGATCGCCCTGCACATCCACCAGATATTATCAGTTAGATTTGGGAATCCATCGACTGATGGGTTCACTAGACCCTCCCTTATAGGTCCCTGGGGCAATCTGGTTTAGTTCACTTTCTTCAACAGTGGTCTTAGTTAAAAAGACCACTGGGTTGATAGTTTTGAAACCTTTTTCTTTTTCTCAACTGGAGAAATAGATTTAACTTTCTTTGCAAAAGGTTTTGTATTTTGTCTAGGGCCAGATGAAGTACCCTCAATAAAGTTTAATCTTGCATTAAAACTTTGAAATTGACGAGTCAGTGTTTGAATCTGGCTCTCTAACCTGGACAAAACATTTTCATCAGATGATACCTTAACTTTTCCAGTTCTAGGCTTAGGTGAGGATTGGTCTGAGGCAAAGGTTTATTCTGATAAATCTCTTTAACTGGAGCAGTCATCTGGAATGCTCCAGTCTTAACCTCTGGGGATTGAACTGGGAAAATATTGGCCTTGGGAGTTACAGGCTCATCATAAATAGTGGTGGGCCTGAACCCCTCTGGTAATCGATCGATTACTGGTATTAATGATGCTACATGAGTATTTCCATCTAAATATGCACGTTTTTGAGCAGGAAATTGATTTACTCCAGCATCATATGGCTTTCTAGTTTCTAGCCATGATTTAATCACCAGTTTTTCTTTCTCTAAAATGACTTCAAGATCTTGTTTTTCTTGAATCAATTGTTCAGTTACCAGAACCTGGGCTTGAAATGCCAGTTCAATGTCTTGAAGTTCTTTTAATTTTGATTTTAAAACAGTTATTTCAGAAAATTAAGAGCTTCAGCGATGTCCAGTTTTAATTCTTGGTCAGTTGCAGTATCATAATCACTAACCTTTTTAATAACAATGTCCACCCATCGTCCAGATGTGACATCTTCCTTCACCAGGTGCTCTTTGTCTGCCAGAGCCATGTAAAATCAATCTCTTTCTTTTTCTTCATCAGCGGATGATTCATCAGAAGGAACCCACTTCTCTTCAGTTGTTGCGATCATGCACTTATTATTGTTTTCCATTTGTTGTGCCATGAGAGCAATCTGGGCCTTAAGCTTTTTATATTTCAATTTATAACTATCATCAGGCTTATTATTTGAAGAAAATGGACCAGGCTTGGATACAAACTGGCTGGACCTGCAATCTTTCATGAAATGACCCTTTTTACCACACTTAAAGCATGTCAAATTGGTCTTATCAGTTGAAGAACTCGATGCAAATTGTCCAGATGGCCTATTTGCTCTTGCTTTGAAACGGTTAAACGTTTTAGCAATCATTGCAATAAGGTCATCATCATCAGTTTCATCACAACAGTATGGAGAGATTTGACTGGACTCTCCAGAATCCATGAGTTCAGACACCATCTTCTTCATAGAAAATACATTCTCAGAAGATATCAGTGTTGTACTTTGTGGTTCAGTATGACTAACCACATTAGGACTGCTGGAGGCATGGTTAAAAAAGCATCTTGTTCTGCCACTACTCTCTGAGCTTGATTTTCTTCAGTGTACCTGAAAGCTCCATAAAGAGTTGAGAGAGTGTGTGTGTGCAGAGTTTTACCTTGTCGTAAGACCAGGATCATGTGAGACCATTTGGTGGGCAGAATATCACAAAATTCCTCCAGAAGTATATCCTTGTCCTTCTCAACCCTAAGACCTCTCAACTGGTTTATGATACTCATAAATCTGGTGTAAATACCAGTGAGAGACTCATTAGGTTGAGCAAAAAATGACTCATACCTCTTGTTTAAGGAGACCTTTCTGGTGACAATGGTGTCATCTCCTCCTTCATGCTGGTTTAGAAGTTCATCCCACATGGTTTTAGCACTAGGAAAAAGAACTAGTGTGGGAATTAGGGTTTCTGGAACGGCCCCGAGGATCATGTTTTTGAGAAGGGTGTCTAGATTCACCAATCTCCTCTCCTCTTCAGACCAATGTTCCTCCCTCTTTTCCCTTCCTTTTCTAGATCCAGAAGGATCAAGAAGGGGATTGAGAGGTGATGTAGGGACATAAGGACCTTCATTTAAGATTTTCATCATGTTCCTCTCAATACCAGTGATATGCAATACCATCCTAGCCTTCCACGTACCAAACTCATCACTGTTCCCACTAAATTTAGGAACAGGATTATTTGAATAGTGCACATGCACGTGTGGAGAAGCAGGAGTAGGAGGAGGAGGTGGTGGATTAGTGTTATTAACAATAGGTGGTTCATTATTTTGATCATTAACATTAATATTAGGATCGGGACCAAAATTAAAACTTCCTTGTGTATTTTCACGGGTGGCCATCAAAGAAGCAGATCTAGGCAATGTTTAGCCTTTTGCTCTGATACCAAATGTGAGTCCCTGAATTTGATGGTTAACCCTGAAAGTGTAAAATACAACAAGTCTAATAATCACTAGAGTGGACTAGTATTACTTAAATATAAATGCAAGTATATAAATAAAGTAATACAAGACTTAAAGCAATAAACAAGTAAAGTGGAACATTATGTATTTTTCAAGGTGTATTTTATTTATGATGTTAAATAAAATACAAGGTTGTGCGGAATCAAGACAATACAAATAAGTATGTATCCTAACAACCTATGAATTACAAATGATCTATATTTGTCAAATAACTCTTTTGGATCGAGATACTTAAAGTTGTGAAGTATCCCTGTTTAAGATCGAGAGTATTTAGACAAATTCACTCTAATGCTAAATGTATGCTTTAAAGTAATTTTTTCAAGGAAATGACTTTATATTTATAGGCAACAAAATTCACCAGTAAATTTTGTGCCGTACAAATATGGTTGCATGCATTTAATGATCCGACAAGAACATTAAATGCATTGGTTAATGGTACAAGGATAAAGTCACATCAATATGACTTAATTCTTTTAACCAACCACCTTTACACACGTATAAACTTTGGTAAAGAACAAGTGGAATGTCCTTTGGAAAGTGTGTAAAGGCAAAAGTCAATTACTCGATATCAGTGTTCAGACTTGTAAGGTCTAGAACACTGACAATCCTCCAGTGTGCAGATCTGGTAAGACTTCCAGTGGACTCCGCCATTTGTCAGTCTTCGTTATTCTGACTTCAGTCTTTGACTTCAGTGAGAACGTCTTCAGTAGATTAGATCTGGACTGGGGTGAAGTCCAGTGAGCTAATCTGGAGAATACTCCAGATTTCCTATACAAGTATTTGCTCACTGATCTTCCATTATTTCTGGACAAATCTTCAGAGGGACTCCAGATTCCAAGTCTGGAGTAGGTCCAGTAGAACACGTTTCTGGACAGATCTTCAGTAAGGCTCCAGTAGTCGAGTCTGGAGCGAGTCCAGTAAATCTGGACCTAACATATGGAGAGAAAAATTGGGATGTTACAATTACCTCCTCTTTAAAAGGATTCTGTCCCCAGAATATACTATAACTTAAAAGGCGAGAATCCTTCATCTTCATTTCCTTTTATTTGCATTTTTCATAGAAATCGCACTCACTCAATGCGTAAATGTTTCCTCGAATATCGTATATGACAGGCGTTTTAACACCCTCTAACTCAGACGGAAGATCCAACTAATAAATCTTTATATTAACCCGTTACAAAATCTTAAATGGTCAGACATGGAATTAACTCCTCACCCTTACTAAAATCAATAATGTCTTTCCACGGCGAAACTTTCAATATAACCAAATACCATCAACAACAAAAAAACATGCCTCATCTACTTACCAACTTACGCCTTTTGACGATCTCTAGCAAGTCTAAGTTCCTCTCAACGGCTTTCACCTTAAAGAACCTCATTGTCTAGCTAATTGAAATTAATAATGCTTACATGATATCTTGATAATATATCCTACACATTTCATTATTAGTTATTATTAGCTATTGGATACTCACACAAACATATCTATTTAATCAAATATGACTCTTGTAAATTAATTAAAATGATATAAGCTTACTGTTATAAGACAATATAGCCAGTTTATCAGCACTACTACGTACATCTTATTATTTCTCAATTTTTCATAAAATCACATATATTACTACATGTATTTTAATTATATGAGCCCATCACCAAAAACCAACTATCTAGTTTCATTTTAAAAATGACTTTACTAGTTCTCCTTGAAACTCTGCTAGAGAAAGAATTAAAAGGAATATGTATTTTGTTAATAAGAAGGATTCAACCCATCATCCTTAAATCTTCCTGTAACGACTCTTCCTCATAACTTATATTCTTATATATGTTTACTAGATTTTTTACCCGCGCGGTGAGCGCGCGACTATTTAAATATTATCGTTAATGAAATATTAGAAAGTTAATCTAAATATAAACATTAACGATTGGTAAAAAGTATTTTGTGTTAATTTATAGAACCATTATTAAAATATGAATTTAATCACAAATCTGTTGAGAAAAAAAAACGTATGTGAGTCTAAGATAAATAAATCTTAATAGTAATAAATAGGTAAATAAGATTTTTTGTAATAATGCATGGGATCTCTTGAAATCATATTTTTAGAATATATGCATCTTTTATCATCCTTGTTAATATATTTCTTTTTCAAAATTACGTACGCTATCTATTGTTTTAATATTCTCCATCCCGTGATACTAAATATTTGATTTTAAAATAACGGAAAAAAATATTTTCCAAAAAAAAAAGAATATGTAACATATAATAACATCCTACGTTTTTAATTAATCATTTTTATTTGTTAGGTCCAGATTTAGTCCAGACTTACTGGACTGGCTCCAGACTGGACTACTGGAACCTTATTTAGGTTTGTTAAGAAAACTTGTTTTGTTGGTCTCGCTCCAGACCCGACTACTGGAGCCTTAGTGAAGATCTGACCAGAAAACGTTTCTCTACTGGACCTACTCCAGACTTGGAATCTGGAGTCCCTCTGAAGATTTGTCCAGAAATAATTGAAGACTAGTGAGCACTTACTTGTATAGGTAATCTGGAGCATTCTCCAGATTAGCTCACTGAAGACTTCACCCCAGTCCAGATCTACTCTACTGAAGACATTCTGACTGAAGTCAAAGATTGAAGTCTGAAGGAAGAAGACTTAACAAATGGCGGAGTCCACTGGAAAGTCTTACCAGATCTGCACACTGGAGGATTGTTAGTGTTCTAGATCCTGCAAGTCTGAACACTAATATCGAGGATTGACTTTTGCCTTTAACAAACTTTCCAAAGAACAATCCACTTGTTCTTTAACAAAGTATACGTGTGTTAAGGTGGTTGGATAAAAGGATACACTTGCACTTGATGTGACTTTATCCTTATTCCTTATCCAATACATTTAATGTTCTTGTCGGATCATTAAATGTATGCCAACCATATTTGTACGGCACAAATTCACTGGTGAATTTGTTGCCTATAAATACAAAGTCATTTCCTTGACAAAAATACTTTTAAGCATTCCTTTTGCATTTAAGTGAATTTGTCCAAATACTCTCTATCTTAAACAGGGATACTTCACAACTTTAAGTATCTCGATCCTAAAGAGCTATTTGACAAATATAGATCATATTGTAACTCATAGGTTGTTAGGATACACACTTAATTGTGTTATCTTGATTCCGCAACAACCTTGTATTTTATTTACACATCAATAAATGAAATACCCATGAAACATACATAATGGTCCACTTTATTTGTTTATTGCTTTAAGTCTTGTATTACTTTGTTTATATATCTTGCATCTTTATTTACAAGTAATACTAGTCCAATCTAGTGATTATTAGACTTGTTGTATTTTACACTTTCATTGGTTAAACATCTCGTAATTAAAGGGACTCACATACTATATGCATTCATAGGATTGAAACAAAAATATAAATGCCACATAGGATAAATCCTACGTGGCAATGTTATAAGTAGTTTTAGTTGAAGATGCTTTAAGAATCGTCCGGTTAACTACTGTTTTAATATATATATATATATATATATATATATATATATATATAGATATATATATAGATATTTCTAACGTAATGACATGAAGACCAGCAAAAGGCAAATCCATGTGCTACTATTATATATTCATAATTTTACTGATATAACAATTTTAATGAACGGGACAATTTTTAATTCTATTGGTCGAAGACTAGAAAATCTCAGTGTACCTCTGTTGTTCCTCTATTTCGAGAACAACAAATAAGGCCTAACAACACAGTTATGCATATAAACAACAAATACATAAAAGCTTTAATCTTATTATCACACTCAACCCAAACCCAACCTAAAAGCAATATTCTTAAGGCTGCATATTTACTTAAGCTCAAATGCGCAACATATCACTAGTTTAAGTCTAAGACCAACACCTATGGACAATGGTTCACTTAAACTACTGCTCTGATACCACTTGTAACACCCCGCCTTACCACAACACAATATTGCCCGCTTCCCGCAGGCTCACGGCTTTGTTTCTGGTTGCTCGGGCAAACTTCCCAGAAGGGTCACCCAATGCATTTGGCATTCCTGCCGCCCGAGCACGCTTAACTGTGGAGTTCTCCTCTCATCCACAGCCAATGCACCCAAAACGCGTTGTGTTATGTAAGAACAATGATATTACTTATAGCCAAGATCTCCCTTGTATGTCAGCGATGTATGCTTTCACACCCCCTCAACATAACTCAACGTCCTCGTTGAGTTATGCAAGTGCGCCATACACTCCTAACAATCCCAAGGGTTGCTCTGATACCACTTGTAACACCCTGCTTTATAAAATGTGAACTTCCAAAAAAACTTCAACTTTAAACATATTTACGTTAACAAAATGCGGAAGCAGCGTTATAAATCCCAATTGATTCCTAACGGAATCATTAAACAACTTTAAATGGTGTTACTAGCAACGTATCATCGCAATAGTTATAGGAAATCCACAATCAACAATACGAAGTGCCAACTGACATAATAAATAAGTCTAGATTAGATAATACTAAATCAGGGTAACTAAAAATGCCATCTTCTATCATCACTATAGTTACCCCATCTCTCACTTGCTATTTGCTTCACTGCTATCCTGAGGGCACAACACATTTTCACAAAACAAGTGTCAGCTTATAAAGCTGAGTAAGATAACAGGTTAGTACAAAACAAGGATTGCCAATTAAAATGTTTCATAAGAAATCATCTCACACATATGTATAGACACAACACACACATCCACATAATCACACGTATAAGGATTCATCAATCCTATAATGTGCCTAACAATCCTCAATAGTCCACTATAATCCGCTTAATAATTCCACATTTATCCACTTTGATCCACTTTAGGTTATGCCAATTATTTACAACTTTAAAGGTTTTGTGTGTAGGCGGTCATAAGACCTCACAGGAAACCTCACACCCGACTTGATGGGTAGACCTCACGGTGGTCCATCATTGTCGTTACGGATAGGCATAACCATATCCACGAGTAATCCGTTACACACTAATGGTCAACCACGCCACCCGGAAATACTCTACCACTTTAGGGTGTGTCACACGAGAGCATGTACGGTACCCCCGAGTGATCCACTTTGCACAATAGCCAATTAGACTAGTGTGAGATAAGCTTAACTCTTTTCCACTTTAGTGCTCGAGACTTTGCACACTTAATAATGTCCACAAATACACTTTATCTACTTTAATCTACTTTTTCTACTTTCATCCACTTTATCACATTAAGGCCCTTAGCGTGCACGTGACATGGCAACATAAATCATGTCTATAGTACTATGTGTACAAGTCCACAAATATCCACAATATCACATTACAAACCACTTTAGTCCACATTATCACAATATAGCTCACAACTACTAAGCATGCATAAATGATGTCATTCACAAACTGCTTTAAGCCATAATATCACAATAGAGATCATATGTAACATCCTAATTTTTTTTAAGCCAATAAAAATTAACCTTTATTATAGTTTTGACATTAAAATAGTTTCCTAGTATTTTATTTTTGAATATGGAGTATTTTAGTTGGAACCTTAGTGATTAGCGGGTATCATACCCCTTATTTTTAAAACAAAACGTGGCAAGAGGGTAAAAATCCCAGCCCTTGGTGACTCACAACTTCAACTCCATTTCTCTCAAAATTTCAATCCTCTAAAATCTTCTCAATTCTTCTTCTAAATTCCTTCAAGAGATTTGGTATTCATCACCTCCATCCAAGACAATAATATTTCCAAGTAAGAATAATAATAATGGTTGATTAAACTCCTTTTTATGATGGTGATGTGATGGTGGACGAATTTAGGGTTAAGAAATCAAGATGAAAGAGTGCAATTAGGATGAATGATTTTAGCATAAACACATCATCAATTAAAGGTATATCATCTTCTATTTATCAATCTTGAAATTAGGGTTCTTGGAACTTGACTATTTGGGGATTTTAATGGGGTGATTATAATTGAAGTATTTACTGTAAATATTATGTAAAATGTATATATATATCAATCTTGTGTGTTGTAAGTCAATGTGTTGAATGTTAAATCAAA
>CM067167.1:133583143-133640184 GCA_034093135.1 Erigeron breviscapus
GACGCCGTTAGGCGAAAATTTTTGGAAATCCATATTTTACAAAGGGGTTACATTTGTAAATCATCACACAATCAATCAAAACTATCTGTCAATCAACAATTAATCAGAAATTAACTAGACAGTCAATCAAATCAACCAAACAATCCAACAAACACGTATATGTACACTTTTCAGCCCGAATCTCTATTGAGTAGGGAGCTACGAAACTCACCTTGATCGGCAAAGAAGCTAGTATAAGATTACAAACGAGTAATAGGATCCACACGTCCACAACACAAACTTCTCCTTGAGCTAGAACCCAAATTAGGTCAAAATGGCTAGAATGCAAGACTTCCACCTTTGATTCTTTGATATGACGATAATGTTGTATAGATGACGATGATTCTAGCGTTATAACCTTTCCAACACTAAGTAGATGGTAGAGAGAAGAAGAATGAAATGGTCTTGCTTTGCTTTTGAGAGAAAGAGAGAAAGAGATAGATAGATAGAAATGAAAATGAGAGGGGGAGAAAGGGATAAGGGGGGGAGAAATGGGTCTTGGGGCTGGTGGGTCATAGACTACCCACGGGCCGACCCGTTTCCCTTTTCAAGCCAAGTTACAATCGTTACACTATTAAACATCGAATAAACATATTAACGACCCGACCAACATACCACATAGTCATATAATCACAAATGGGCCCAATTATTTCATTCAACAAGTTTGTTAGTCAAATTACACAAAAAGTCAATGGGTCAAGATTCACGGATGTTACAGGGAGATCGGATGGAAAGAAAAGATGCATCCCTGACGACATCTCCGGCCATCTTCATCGGATCTAATCACCACTGATCATCTCCAGCGACATCTCCGGCGGAGGCGACGACATCTCCGGCAATTATCAGTTTCATTTTCCGGCGGATACGGTACGGGCGTTGCCCTCATCCGTTCTAAAGTGGTTGTCACCTGACGCATATGGGAATCGTATCGATTTGATGGGCGGCGATCCAAGAGAAAGTGACGATTTGATACGGTACGGGCGTAGCCCTTGCTGCCGGCGCAGGCGCCGTGGTTGGGTTGGTCGGAGATGATGGTGGTGGCGGTGGTTGTCTCGCCGGAGAAGAAGGAAGAAGGAGGAGGAGGTAACGGTGGTTGTCTTGCCGGAGAAGGAAATGGTGGCAGCGGGTGTTGTCTCGCCGGAGAAGAAGGAAGATGCTTGATCTGAGCCATCAAAATGCTTGATCGAACGGCTGGGAGGAGTCCCCTGGTACTTTTTTTTGACCTCATCCTCAAATTATCTTTCTCATATATATATGAGGTTAGGGTTTATGTGGCTGTTAGACACCCAAGCTTGGGTGTAGAACCCCTCACATCTTGTTTTTTTAATCCATAAAAAGCATGGGGGGCCAAACATTTATAGATATATTAAAAAATTAGTATGTGAGGGGTTCTACACCCAAGCTTGGGTGTCTAACAGCCACATACTCCATTTTCTCATATATATTTATATGTAAATCAAAAAACCTTATAAATTAAAGTAAAAATATACTAAAAAACAAATGTAAATTCAAATGTAAAGAATTTAATTATAATCAAAGTAAAAAAATGTAATACTGAAATATTGACGAAAGTGTTTTACATGTTTGACTTTAATGTCATGTTAAGACTTGATGGTATGCTTAAAATTTTGTTCATTTTTTATATATATTTAATTATTTGAAAAATATTTATTTATATTTTAAAATATTTATTTATATTTTTCAATAAGCTATTGTAGATTAGCCTTACTGTAAAAATAATATAAAATAAAATAATCATATAAATATTAATTAATATTAATTCAAATGTTCTAACGTCTCTAATTTATTGGTATATTTCGTTATTAGAGACATTGCGCATAAAGTATTAAAATTTGACATTGGATTAAAGTGTAAATTGGTGATAAAAAAAAAAAAATGTAATTTAATTAGACATGGCTGATTTAATTAATTTGAAGAATTGAGAGTTGTGATTGGTCAATAGCTATTATTAAGTTGTTTTTAGTATATATTAAAATTAAGATTAAGATTTCACTTGCATTATCATCATCTTAATAGATAGGCTTTTATCGTATGAGTTTTGGACTTTTTAACATCATTCGACTTCCGAATAGCCATATTTATCTTCTTTTTTCTCATTCTAAAACCAAGATTAAACTAGAAATTTTGTTGTTTCTCATATAGATATTTGATAATGTTTAATTTAAGTCATAAGGTTTCTAGTTATAAGAGTTATAGATAACTTATGTTTTATATGTGTTTACTAACACAAACGATAAAGCAAAAACACAGTTTTATATTCGTATTTTTGTTCATAAACGGTTTATTAAATAAACGAACAAAGATGAACCAATCGTATTCGTTTGATTTATTTACAAATATTGCATATTCTAATAAGTAGTGTAATATCCTTGGATGAAAAGAAAAACGGTGGTGATTTCCTCAAGTTAGGGGTAACTTCAGGGGTAAAGTTGGAGGATTATTGACCCTTAGATCAAAATCAATAGTCAAGATTCAATTATCATTTTTTATTTTCTAGAGATCAACTCAACTTTACCCATCAAGTTACCCCTAAAACTATCCGGAGTGAGGCGTGCTTTGACAATTTTTCAGCATAGACCGCCCGGGAACGCCCCAGAATGCCCTCCACACCGCCCCCGGGGGCGTTCTGGAGAGAAAAAAAGCATGACGCTTTCAATTTCAAGAAAAAAGAAGTATATGGCTCTTTTGGCTCACATTTTTTTAAACAAAGTCAAACCTAAAACATTAAAGAAAAAGAAAAAAAGCTTCCTATTAATGTCTCATTCCAAGAAATAATAAGAGAAAGCCCATTGCTGACTGGACTGCTACATGGTAGGAGATGCCCTTAGGAGGAGCTTTATATTAAGGTCTCACTCCTCATAGCTAACTACCCTAACTTGAGGCCAGGGTTGTAAAACTCGGCCAACTCGGAATCGGGGTTAAACGGGTCGAGTTGGCCAGAATCGGGTGAAAACTCGGTCAACGACTTGATCGCGTGTAAAACTCGGTCAAACTCGCCTGGATCGGGTCGAAACTCAGGTCAACTTTGATCAAACTTTTTTTTTTTTACTTCTAATAAAATCCTAAATTGATTTAAGTTTATGTTTCTAATTAATGAAGTTTTGAAGTTTATTACATATAGTTTCAAAAGTTATAAATTTTCTATATGAAAACCTAATCCAGGTTTCCACGATTTTGATTCGAGTTTTTAAAAACTTACTACTTCTCCGCTCATTGATCCGATCACGAGTTACGAGTTCCCAACGATAATGCTTGCCCAAAGGAAAATAGATAAGTTGAGGAACAGCTACAGGGTCTGAATTAAAAACTCTAATAAAAAACTCGTGAATAACCTAGAATAGCAAGATAAACATGCCAGCAGGTAGCAGATCCTCCATGGCTGAAGAACCAGAAGAAGTGTTTGTACATCTAAAATGCCTACAACAAGAAGAACAAGAAAATGAAAATGATGAAGAGATTCATAATATATCAACAAAAGATGTTAAAAATTGGAACTTCTCATCAATCCTTCAACACCCAATTATTATTATTCATGCTCACAAACACACCCTTGTTCAACATTCAACATATTTCCATGCTCTCCTTGCTGAACAATACTTCAGGTTTCTGTATATCATTTTTACTAAAAATTAGGATGCTTTTAAGTGCAAACAATAATTTTTTATAGTTAGATGTTAATTTTATAAAGATACTTGCTTTATTATGACTCTAAAATTGGCACCAAAACATATTTTAATGACTCAATTGGATGTAAATTAGTTGGATAGTACTTATTACTTATTAGTCATATGTACTAATAATTTTTTTTTTTGTGTGGAATTATGTTATTTATGATCAGTGATCCAGACTGTGAAGTGTTAGTTAAGTGGAATCAGACAGCATTTGTAATTCTTGTGGCTTCATTGTTTGGTTATCCGCTCGAGTTTACCTCGGAAAATTTTCTTCCGATTTTCGAGGTATAGATATATGTGATTCTTTTTTGACATGGGTTTAAGTCATAAAATGCGAAGCTACCATAGACGATGCAAACATGTACTTATTTATTTCGTAATCAAACTTGTTGTTCCATATCCTCTGCATACTTTTATTCTCCGTATTACACATAAATAAATGAGGTTAGGCTAAACAGGGAAGGCGAGTCTTTTTGACTCAAATGTAGCTATCGGAATTCAAACCTTAGACCTCTTGTTAAGAAGTCCAGTATGTTAACCACAAGACCGCCTTAGAGGTGAAATGTTGTTTCGACATGGTACGTGAAAATGATGACCGTATATAAAGCCTTTTCCCAAAACGTGATCGTGATGACTATATTGGTTATCTTGCGATATGACCCTTGAAAATAAGCTATCTATAGAATCTCATATATTTACCAATTTTTTTTTATATTTCGTATTCCAAACTTGCCCAGCTTTGGTTTTAATTAGTAGTATCATTGCTGCTTAGTTTTTTTAACAAATAGCTGATGCTCTGCTTGACCATTTGCATTTTCTTGGATTCTCGGGAGATCATGAAATATCTATAACAGGCTGTATATAATATATGATATAGCTGTTGTTTTTCAGGGTGCACTTTATTTTGGTATGGATATGATTCTCTCAGAATGTAAGACGTGGCTGACTAATGCCATGTTGGTAAATGGAGTTCCTTCGGTACAACTTAAGGATCTTGTCAATATCTGGGAATTTGGGTCTGAAATTGGTGAGTTTACTACTAGAAACTAGAAAGTAGGCTTATTCTATAGCTTTACCAAATCCTGGCATTGATTGCTTTTGGGTGCCTTCTTTTTATGGAGCGTGCTTGACCACAAACTTATAGGGAATCGAAAATGGCATTATGCAAATGAAAGTTTTCGACTTTCTTTTATATGAAAGTATGAAACAGAGTTGAAATGTTGAATCATTTTTAAATAGGAAAAACATAATACTTTCCTAGTAGTCTGGAATGGGTAGTGTATGGATTTACTACCCAGTAAGATAAGACATAGGTTTTACCAATTTATTAATTTGATTTTAGACTTCTATATGTAAAAGCACACCCTATCCTTTAGTTTATAGAATCTCTAGATACCCATCCATGCATCAGTATTGCTGTAACATTGTTTTCCAGCTTTTGATATCGATAAAAATGATAATTTTCAGTTTGTAAGTGAAAATATATATTGAAAATATTGTTTTACAACATTTTGTTGGTCTTATGCCTGATATGCTGAAATGTTGTGGATTGCAGTGAGCTATATTCCCGAACTATGTACAAGCTATCTTGCTAAAAACTTTGTACGTATATCAGTCACCTTATCTACATGTTATTGACACTTTTTGTTGTTAGATGGTAATGGTATTATTTGAGTTTGGTTGATTAGTAATGCTGGTAAACCCACATTGGTTGAGTTAACGAGGAAAACACCCATTTGTTTAAATAAGGGAATTATAAACATGATATTGGGAATTAGAATCACTAGCTAGCAGATGCCAATGTTTTTTGACAAGGGATATTTGATTTGATTCTTCATCTTATTTGAAGTTTCTACTACCTAAGAAAAGATGCCCACAAACAAGGGATATTTGAATTGATTCGTCTTATTTGAAGTTTTTAGTACCTAAGAAAAGATGCCCACATGGAATGCTCGGGATCTTAATTGTATATATTAATAATATATCTGTGATTCTCCTTAGATATGTGGACAGAATATGGCCATGACTAGGAATTATGGTAGTCTCCAGCATTAAAGAAGTCATTTATTTTAAAACCAAAAGCTACTTAAGAAGTGAACAATCATTTCCAGACTTGTGGGATAAGCCACTATTATGTTAAGAAAAACGTTTTAGACTTTTAGCTTTGATTTTGAGTCACTTAGCTAAATTTGATTCTACATGATGATATTTGTTGCGACATATTGATCAATCATGCTGAACTACTTTATCATCTATGAAGCACTTGCCAACTTTAAGATTATGGAGTTCTAATAGCTAGGCACCACATCACCATCTCTTCACCACTCAACTTCAATGTGACACATCACCCTCTCTACCCTTCTCCCATCACCACCTCTGGCGAATTTTACGACCGTTAAAGATCACCGGAAACCATTAATTGAAAATCTGCCTGAAACTATTCCCTGGCGCCCATTGCGCAGGTACCGTCCTAGTATTTCTAAATAAAAGAAGGCTTGTTTGTGCAGATTTGGGCGATGTCCTGTAGCTCTTTTGATGATGTTTCACATGATTTGTTGCGTTCTACTATAAATCATCCCTATTTGACTGTTGATAGGTTTGTTTTTATTTGCTATAGACTTACTGTTCACTTAATGTAAAAGTAAAACAGCACTTATGAATGTTACCAATGATATTCTCAGTGAAAAACAGCTTTGTGATGCGATTCTGGCTTGGATTACTGCCAACAAACAACAATGTACTGAAGATGTTTGTATCAACCTTCTGAAGCAGGTACACAATGACAGCTTAACATGTATTTGATGATAATTTTTTACAATGAACTATTGATTTATGCTAAATAACATTTATCGAATTATCATCAAATGTTCAGAAACTTCTAGGATCAATCCTGATATCCTGTCTTTTTTTTTTTGAACAACAATTTGATATCCTATCTTCTTAAAGTGGTTGTCTTGCATTCTTTCATGTTAATTTCCTTATTTTATCTCCGTGTCTACTTCAATTCGGTTTCCCACTTAATTATTGGTTTTGTTTGCAATTTAATATTCTGCAAGTTTTATAAGAGAAATTTCATGCCACGCTTTCTATCAATTAGTTTTTGCATGCTCACGAAAGTTGCTTGTTCTCTACATCCTAAATTTCTTGTTTACAATGTGAATCTTTCAAGAAATATAAAGTCTTATTAAGTTAAGGTCTCCTTTTACATGGCACATTTTCAAAATCATCTTTCGTTATTTGTTCTCTCCAAGAGTAAATATCATGATATGCCATCTTAGTATCTTACTTTCAAATTTGCTGCGATATCATACTATGGTTCACGTATGTACATGCTATTATGGTACTTGTGAGTTATGTTATCTGTGACTTGCTAAATGGTGACATTTATATATTTATTTTGGTGTGGTATGCCACGTCAGTAGCCAAAAAGACAATAGATGCCATGTCAGCCATCAACCAGATATAGGTGGGCTTGGCAGATTACATCGCATCATGTCACTCTGATTGTCCTGTTAGAAGCTAACATTGCATGCCACATCACCATTTAACCTCTAGATCACCATTCTGCAGGTCACCTTTCAAATTAAATACCATAATAGCACTTACATTGAAACTTTAGTAACAACAAAGGGAAGTATACAGAGACATATATAGGTGAAGGTTAACCTCTATCTAATTCATGTTCAAGTATAGCATTTTTCTCATTTAAAGAGCAACTATTTAACTACTTATATTATGACATGTATAGGTGAAGGTTACCCTCTATCTAATTCATGTTTAAGTATAGCATTTTACTCATTTAAAGAGCAACTATTTAACTACTTATATTATCTTAAGGTTATTGTGTGCTTAGTGGAAGAAAACGTAGTTATGAGTCTTTTACGCAAACCCCATAGTGTTGAGCTAAAGAGGCTGAAGTGGCTACTATTCCCCGCATGGCAAAGTCATTTTACAACTATGCATACTATTTAACGTGATACATTGCATGAACTTTTTGCATATCTTATTGATCGGTGATTTTGTATATGTTGGCTATTTGAACATAATGGACGGTCCTAGAGTTATAAAGTGACAGAAATATATGAAATGTTTACTTCGATTGGTGACATAATCCATGACACTGGGTTATATGTATGTTTGCGTATATGATTATTTTATAATGTATATATGTTTCCTGATGCACCCACCATTTGTGTGCTTACAGATCCGTATTAGTCTTCTGCCACTGTGGTATGCTGCTGGTATGTTCCAAACTTCCATGTTTGCTTACATATAATCTTTTTGGCAAACACTAACAGGCCCAGTGACTGATAGATCTCTTTGTAAGATTGATTGAACTTTTATATGTGTTGTAGGAAAATACAACCATCCCTCCTTATCCATTTGTTTCACTGAAAGCTCCTGTGGAGCCGTTAGCCTTCTGAAACAACCTTTTGGTCGTTGTATGGATGCACTTGGAGATGTTGACTTGCTAGTTTTTAGAATTCGTTTGTCAGAGTTCACTCAGGTGTGTATGCAACATCCCCCTTCCTTCTGAATGAATTTTTACTCTGCTTTATGCGTTAAGGTATCTTTGTGCACTACTTCTTCCCCACTCTTTTGATAAACAATAGTAACCACTGCTTAGAAAGAAACTCATCCCCAGTCCTCATGAAGCTGATAGTCACTCATTGTATTGGTTACCCTTTAAGGTAGAAATGGTCTAAAACTGAAGGTCTACTGTAAGAACCGATTATATCTAGTGCAACCTCAATGATGTATAATGGATGCTTAGGTATTGTAAATTTGCCCACTTTTACAAAGCGGGGTTGTTATCTGTTCATATGGCAAGAGAATGCAGATGTTCCGACTAACTTGTTCGTTAGTTCAGTTCCATATAGCATCCTATGATCTCTGATAGGAAATTTCTAAAATATTTTTCGTACTCATGGGCACAACATAACTTTCAATATTTTCTGCCTCATTAAATGCAAGAAAAGGGGCCAATATCTTTTTATGGCCTACTTTGTTATTGCCTACATTGTGTTTTATTTGTTCTCTCATGATGGTTGGTGTCGTTATTTTTGCTTCTTATAAGTAAAGAGATGTTTTGTAGTGAGCAGTGGAAACAATAAGAACAAATTGTTTATTGGTTGGAAGGACCTGAAAAGTGCATATATATATAATATATATATTTGTTTATAATATATATAAGTAAGTAAAAATTAACTCCCAGTGCCGTCTTCCACGGGTTTTGGGTCCCAATACCACGACGGTTTATGGGGAGGTTAAGATATAAACAGCCTTACCCCTACCAAGGCAGAGAGGCTGCTTCCTGGTTCTATCTAAGATAGAAAAGGACCTTAGGCCTTGCGAGGCATGAGGATAGAACCCTTGACCTTTGTCTCCAGAGGCAAGGGTGTTAACCAATTGATTTAACCTTGCTGGTTTTGCATATATATTTATATATATATATATACACCCTTAACAGTCAGAAATTTGTGAATGCCATAGAAAAACCTCCGGAAAATATACCATTCTTCAAGGATGTGCAAAGACACAGAAAAGAAAAATGTGAACATTCACCACCAACCTGACGATCTTGAAAATGAGGAAAATAAAAGAAGTTAAAAAGCTAGTTACACTTTTGTGTTAAGCTGATACTGAAAGGGTGTCTCTGTTACTGCTTTGAAGATTGGATTGCTATTTATGTCAAATATATAACACCGAAACTTCTTAACCTCTATTTGACTTAAATTGATATGTAATTTTTAATCTCATTAAATACTTCATTTCCTTATGTTCTCATCATGATATAATTAGAGTATAATCTTATATGCAATAAAACATGTGAGTTTTAATGATGTCTCATATTGAGATCTATAGCAACCACTAAACCTAGCATCAAAGCCGCCAGAATTCCTTAACGTAAAAAATAAGAAAAATATCGAGTTGCACATTCTGTTCTCTTGTAACAACACTCCCTCTCTAGAAAAGGGATTAGATGTGACTTTGTTGGAATCATTGATGGCTGTTGACGTCGTCTATTTATTACTTCACAACATTTTTGCATGTTCACATCGTCGTCTAATATAGATGTTTGTGATTGCTGTAGCGAGTGGATCTCTCAGGTTGTCCACAGATAAAACCAGGGATTCTTCTCTTGTCCATAATTCCATATTCAATTAGCTTTGAACCCCTGTGGAAACAAAGAGTTGAGCAGCTTTATATGAATCATGGACGTCTTAGTGGAAATGCTTTTAGGAATTCATACGAGATTTTTCCAAAATTGACCTTTGAAGCAGTGCGTGAGATAGATATCTCCAATTGTCCCATGCTACATCTTGAGGTTGCCATTGAGTGCTTCAGCAAGTCATTTCCATCCTTGAAAATGCTGAAAGCAGTCAATCATTTAGACTTCAGGACAGCAAATTTAATGCTGCTGGTGAAGAGATGTCCGTTACTTTGTGATATTGACTTAAGTGTCGATGTCCCTCCAACAATCCCAACAAAAGTCTCAGTTTTATCCTCATTTGGGTCTTTAGACTCTGCTGGTCCATCTTTGCATGTTCCCTGGCCTTATATGTCCAGACCATCACCATCCAGTATTACAAAGCTCACAATCGAGGGACGAAATGATTTTAGTGGTATAACCCTTTCTATATCTTAACTTAAAATTGTCATAGTCAGTAGCCAGGGTGTGGGATATTCTCATTTAGGAGCAAATTAAGAAGGGAACCTTATGCAGAGTGGCCTGCTATTTACAGTATGCTAAGTTGAACACTACAAAGAACTTTTGGAGATCATTGGAGTGCTCATGCATCTCTGTTACATAGGTATTTGAGAGATGACAAAATGGGCGGGTTGGGTAACGAGTCACTTTTAATATGGGTTGAAAACACCTTTGTATTGAATGAGTCCAAATACAATATTATCTCTGAAACAATAATCTAAATCTTTGAACAAATGAAATTACAAGATTATTAAAAATACACACGGTAATTTTCAACTTGTTAGACCCATTGGTCCTTTTGACATGTTCTTTTGTTAGCTACAATTCTGTATCTGACCCATTTGAGATTAAAAATAACCCAAATAGACCCGTTCATAACTTACTGGGCCCAAGTTCCATCTCTATTATTTTTCTTCCAATGTCTATCCATTTCTGGCTCTCTGCTATAGGGAACTTAACACACGTTTTGTATTTGGTTTTGATTTTGATCCTTTGGCCGATGTGCTTACTTGTCATCTTTACTCTTGCGACAGATTTTGATCTACGGAGTATATCTGATATCTGTGTTTCCTTAACTCACCTAAACCTTAAAGGCTGTACCTCAGTGAGTGATGCTGGCATATCTTCTCTTATATGCAAATGTTTGAAGTTAAACTCCATTGTGGCATGTGATACGTTTTTTGGAGAACAATCAGTTCTGGCTCTTTGCTCTTCAAATACTTGTCCTGATCATGTCACAACAGAACATACTGGAAAGATCATTCCCTGGGGTTCTAATCTTAAATTGCTATGTATGGGTGGCTGCAAAGGTGCACTAGCTATTTCTTTTGTCATTTTAGACTTGTCCGTTCAATTTTGTGACTAATATTGATCTGTATAGGCATGTATATCTTGGCTGCCACCTATTGACCTGTTAGGCATGTATTGAAAAGGCTCTTTTTCTCTCTGTAAAGGAAACATTAAGTAGGAAATTATCAACTTCTTATATCGTTAAAATTCTCTCTTTTTCTCTCTGTAAAGGAAACATTAAGTAGGAAATTATCAACTTCTTATATCGTTAAAATTTTCTGGATTAGTGTGGAAAGGTGAACCTGAGATACATGACTAGATTGTTGATTTCTGTGTTTTTTCGTATCAAGATCCTTCTTACTTGTGCTTTTCATCTTCTCTCTCTTCTTTGTATGTGAGTATGTCTGTGTTATATATTTATATACATTACATACATAGTCACATGCATATATACATATTGCTACATACATGCATACATACACACACAAAAATATGCTGATATGTTTATGTGTGTATCTATGCATAGGTTTTTCCTTTGTTTTATATATGTTTACACCATTTTTACTTCTCGAGTTCGGACAAAATTGATTCTTCTGTCTGAGCAGGAGTCACCATGGCTACTTTTTCCAAGCTTATGTCTGGAGCATACATGCTAAAGCACCTGTCTTTGAGAGAAACTCAAGTGGTTGATGGTGGCCTTTTAAGTTTTCGTGGGTCTTTATTGGAGGTGCTTGATGTTTCCAATAGCAAGGTATGTATACATTCTTATGGGAAAATGCATTCTTCAACTTAGCAGAGTTATTTTGTGGATGTTAATCTTTTCTTTATAAAATTCGTTGTTTAAATCTAAGTTCTCATTCTTTAGTGAAGTCCTAAACACCGAGACATAACTCACTTGCAAAATTCAGGTTTCTGTTGCTGCTCTAGCTCATGTCATTGGCAGAAATCCTGGTTTGAAATGTCTAAATGTAAGAGGATGTTGCAATTTGCTTCAGAAAGATTGTAAACCCGATGGAGACGAAATTTCTAGCAGTGCCATTTACATGGAGCTTAGGAAGTCTTGCAAATTAGATGAATTTAGTGTTGGATGGGGATTTTCATATTTGTCCCTCGAGACTTTGAAGCCTGCCATTTCATTGCTTAAGACAATAGAAGTGGGCTTAGGTGGATCATTAGGTCAGGACGGGCTGAAATGGCTACCTGTAATTTGTCCTTTACTGGAATCGGTAGTCCTGTATTATCAGGTATGCAACTTGAGGTATGGTGTGAATGTGTACATATTTGTGTGATTTTCTTCATTTTTTTGCTGAGATTTCTCTCTTTTTCTCTGCGTATAGATAGAAAAATCAGCATCATTATCTTTCTGAATATTGCAGGTGATCTCTGATGATCTCATAGTAAATATGATGGAATCTCTAAAAAACCTCAAATCTTTTTCGCTGTGCCATTGTCTTGGCGAAACATCTTTCCTGAGTTATAAAGTCAGTATGCCAAACTTGAAAATTTTGAGACTTGAAAGGGTAGCATCATGGATGAACAATGCTGATTTGATTAACCTAAGTCAAAAATGTGCAAACTTGACTGCACTGTCACTGGTGGGATGCAGACTTCTGAATTCAGGTTTGTATCCATCATCTGCTTATGTGATTTCAAGCATATTTACTTGCCTACGTACCATAAATAGGAAATTGTTTAGGAGGTGATTGTAATACGTGTTTATTGATATGCCTTTTAGTGGATGAGTGGATGAAGGTATCATATGTTGGACCAATCCTCAAGATTAAATGAGTAATCTAAACTTGTAATCAAGATTTGGTTGAGATATAAGGCTCAAGTTTATATCTGTGAACTTCTACTATAACAAAACTTAAATTGTAAATACATAATGTTCATAAATTTCTTTAGATTATACATACACAAGCATATTACCAATTTTTATTTTAAGCTTACTCTCAAGTTTTAATGTGATAGGTGTAGCTTAGTAAAGCTAGGGCTAAGTGCCCCATATATGGGAACATGGAATACCCACTCTTTTACATGCATGGTTAGGGTCTTGAATTGGATCATTAAGTGCAATGATCTTTGTTTTTGTTTCAAGCAAACTATATTCAATGGGTTAATCTTTGTTTATATGTTTTGTTTCATGTCTGATGTCCATTCTCCGTTTAAAACTAGTTACGAGTTATATTATGTTCAATAACATCTTTAATTTTTGCCATACTTTGGTTTTTGTGCATGTAGAATCACAAAAGATCATATCAAGTGGTTGGCCAGCCTTGATCTCTATCCATCTAGAGGTTTGCACCTTGATTTGTCTCTTTTTTTTCACCTGAAAATATGCTGATGAAATCTATTGCTTTGATGTATACATAGATGGAGCCATGCTTTCTATGTCTTTTGCTGACTATGTTTTTGTCCATGTATTTCATGTGATGAAATTTCAATCGAGCACAACTGGGTTTAAATTTTTTTTTTTACTAGCCACATCTACTAATGTGTAAATTTAAAAATGAACGCTTCTTTATTGCCTAAAGCTTTAAATACTCTATACAAAGATCATGTAATTATTAGTGATGAGTTCATAAAACTTTTAATGGATTTTCCCGCAAGGTATGAGTAAGATATCTTGCTACAAGGGAGAAGTCTCGATATATCTATTAGTTCATCATCTGTAGAGTTTCTTGACCTTTTCCATTGAGATATTATCCTTCTACCGGAGTAAAATACAAAAAAATCTCTCGATCATAAGATAACCGTCCACAAAATAAAATCGAACAATTTGGAAAAATCTAGTTATTAACGTGTCCTTACTTAAATGACTGTTTTACCATTTACCTTTCCTTCAAAATTTCTCTATTTTTTATGATCCGGTAATATGAGAAAGAGAATCGATTATAAAAAGCATGGACAATTATTTTGGGACGGATGGAGTATCATTTTTTTTGTCCATCATTTTATTTTATTTTATTTACTTGGTTCGTTTAAGTTCTCATGCATATAGTACTGACAAAGCATATTTGCAATAGCTCAAGACTCAACTGCGAGATACATACCTGTAATCTTTTATTGACTTTCTTTTTTTCCCCCCAACTGCTCTTGCTTTATCTTGTCAATGTATGTATGAGTTTAATACTCCTCAACATCATTATTGATTATCTCACCTTTCTGGATGTTTTTTGCTCATGGAAAACCAGATACAGTATTATTTACTTGTCATTTATTCTTCTCCATTCGTTTCCAGGAATGTGGAGAAGTGACCAGCAACGGTGTTGTTTCTTTCTTTGAGTGCCATGCCCTTGAAGACGTCTTGTTGCGCCACAACGTGAGCATCCTTCAACCATTCTCCTCTTCCCCCCTCTCCCTCTTCTAAAAGAAAATAATTGTATACGGGAAAATGATGCTACTTCAACAAGTAGGTTATTCTCACACACACATGTATGTGGGCCACACACACGTTCATGTGTACATATATATATACCAATACATACATACAAAAAAAAAAAAGGGGTATACATACACATATATGCATTTATATGTATTAATAACAGTAATAGTGTCTATCTTTTGTAACTAATAAAGAAACCATTAAGAGAGAAAGGAAAAGGTGTTTTAATTATATTTACCCTTTCCATTAGGTATTTTGTATTGTTTTGTGACTTTGCTAAGCTGGTCCTCCTATTTTATGTAAAGTTTGGTACAGTGTTGCTAAGAATGCAATGATGGCTTGTGATATATAGATTTTACAAATTGTATGTATAATGTTTCCGGAGTCATGTATGTTCTTATTACAACACCACAATTCTAAATGTTAACATGAAAATGTCACTTAACTACACACTTTACTTCTTGAATCTTCTGTTAAGTTTAACCTTTACTTGCAGGGTTCTGGGATTCAGAAAAGTTTTGTTACTGATGCTGTAATGAAGGTAATTTCTAGCACCTAATATCACCATCTTTTTCTGTATCATAGTATGGACTTTTTACTTGTAATTTTTGATTAAAGCAGCTGCCAATGCTTCGAAAAATATCTCTTGATATATGTGATGCAAAGGATAGAGACTTTGACATTCCAGAGGTAAGTTATAGTACATTCTTTGTTCCTATCTCAAACCTGTTGTTCATATCCATTAAATAATATGCATTTGTAGGTTACGTGATTAAAATCAAAATGAAGTTTTATGTAACGTGACGGAACACATAGTTACTTAGATGTACACTCGTAGCGTAATATTGATCTCAAAGTCTACCTCTTTTAACCATGTTTCTCGTTTTCAAACAATAAATTCATGCAACATCCCCAAATACTTTTTTTTTACAAATAATGAGGAATAATTATCTCTAATGTCAGAAGTTTTATGGTAGATGCTAGATAGTACGTTTCAAATTAGGAAGTGTCGATTATAACATGTTAGAAATTTTATTTCAATGAAGTGTTGGCTTAATGAATTGTTGGTTTCATGAATATGTCACAGTTTGATGAAAGGTATTTTTTAAGCCATGTGAAAATAGCAAGATGTAGATCTCAGAGATGCTCTTTCGACCCGAACCATGTTGTGGCGCTTAGGCAGTCGATACACAGAGAAACATTGGTTCTAGTGTGGGATAGCAAACAGTTGACCAAAACCGTAGTCAAAGAAAGATTGTAGCATTTCAGAGAAAAAAAAAGTGATGTGCGGTTTGTTTTCAACTTAATGAGCCGACTTCATACACAAAGTTTCCCAATTCTTCACTAATGAAAATCTATTGGTGTATGTATAATTTGTATATCCAACTTTATTCATAAAAAATATACTTCGTAAATGTTTGGAAATCAGTCAATCTAGTGGATTTTAATGCAATATGGTATGGGTACGTATGGCACATCAAAGATTGAAGGCTGCAAGTTTTAAAGGAAGATTGGTACTATCGAACCAATTCTTTTTGTCCAATTTTAAATTGCTGGCTCTGTTCATCAATTGGGTGCAAGTGAGACCTGCACATGGATATTCCCTGGCTAAAGAAAAAAAGTAAAGTAACCCCCAATGCCGTTTTCCACAAGTTTTGGGTCCCAACACCGTCTTAGACAGTGTATAGGGGAGGATGAGATGTAGTCAGTCTTACCCCTACCAAAGGTAGAGAGTTTGTTTTAGGTTCCACTAAAGGTAGAAAAGGACCACCAGTCTTGTTGAGCCTTGTTGAGTCTGAGGATCAGACTCTTGACCTCTGTCTCTAAAGGGCTCCAATGATTCAACTCAATTGGTTACGGATATTGCCCGGCTGTTCTTTCATAAAGATAGATCCCCGTGTTATTGTAAAATCATACCAAAATTGAAAATCGAATACATTTGTACAACTATGAATGTAAGTATAAGTATGTAAACTATGTAAGTTGAACTTTTTACAGCCCGAAATGTTTTTGGTCTTGTTTACACCCATGTGATTTCGTATAGGTTTATGAACCTGCGTTGATTTTTGTATGCTCCCGCAACATTTTTGTGTATAAAAGTGTGTTCTAATTGTGTTGTCCTGAAAATAACTCATTACATTTTTTCAGAAGTTTGAGGGGGTGTTTTTCAGATCTACCAGTTCTCTAAATTCATGACATAATGATGACTCTATATATTTATACTGCAAATACTCCGTAATTTATGTTTCTTAAGACTATAATTAACTATTGTGTTAGGCTTATAGTGGTTTGGTTTTTTTTATTAAATTGGTTTTGGTTTTTTTTTTGTTGTTTTACAAATGAAACTTTTGACTTCAATTGAGTAAGCTTCGTTTTAAAAAAAAACTAGACCATAACCAATTTTCAAAATGAAGAAAGAAAAACTTAAAGTAACCTTCATCGATAAATTATGAACCTTGTAGTTTTTGATGCTCTAAATAGATTATGAAAAACTAATTTTTGGTGTTAAATTACCAATGAGTAGTATAATGTGAAGTGTCAAAATCCAACCCACTAACAAAACACATATACTTAGCTTCATCGATATCGTGCCCCTCTCCTCAACGATAGTCTAGTCGTGATCGTCGTGCCAATTCCATTCAAACACTAGTAGATATCGTGCCCCTCTCCTCGACGATAGTCTAGTCGTGATCATCGTGCCAATTCCATTCAAACACTAGTAAAAGGTGCAACTGCATTAAGCTTGTTTTAACTACTTTCAAAAGCAGAAAGGGCTCCTCTATACAAATAATAGATGCAAAATTTACATGCCCATAGAAAACATTTGTGGTGACAGCTAAATGAGTGCATTTATTCCGCCCATGTATATCGATGCTTTGAGAAGCATTTCATTACTACTCTAGTTAATTTGAAACTATCGTTCGTCCTCAACCACATTTACATTATGTAGTAGAAACTACAGCAATGAAGACAAGTGAACCGGTAGTATAGCTACAAATATGATTCCCTTGTGCTAGAATAGCTCAAATTCCAAGTTCCCTCCTGCAGACCCGTTGTAGTCCAGGTACCTCTTTGCTTTCTCCGTTGACATGGATTTATCCAAACCAATATCATAATTCTCAGGCACCTCTGGTGGAATTGCACATCGTATCAGAGCCCAATTTAGATCGTCAAAGAAAGGGTGTTGTTTGATCTCAGCAGCCCCTCTTTGTGAGCCTAATCGGTTTTCAGGCTCCTTTACTAATAACCCTTTGATAAGATCTCGTGCTTGGAAACTTACAAGTGGGGTGTCAGGAAACTTAAGGTTCTGTAGAACCACATTGGCCAAAGTCTCGTCGTTTCCTGAACCTTTAAAGGGTGTCTTCCCATATAAAAGCTCGTAAAGGAAGATGCCAAACGTCCACCAATCAACAGCACTTCCATGGCCATCTCCTTTGATGATTTCAGGAGCAAGATACTCATGGGTCCCCACGAATGAATTAGAACGGGCTTCTGTCGGCTCAGCCACAAGCTGTGGTAACGATCTGTGAAGTGATGCAGGGTTGGGTTTCGTTTTTCTGGTTCTGTGTGGATGTAAAACTCTAGGGCTGAAACACGAGACTTTACATGAGGGATCAATGCAGAACGGGTCTATGCAGTTGGAACCAGCACACGGGCCTGACATCCTTGGAGGCTCCATTGCAGCTGATGAAGGCGATTGCAGGAGAGTGGGGTTCACAGTACAACGAAGAGATAGATCAAAGTCTGTGAGCATTATGTGACCATCTTGCCGTACTAGAATGTTTTCTGGCTTCAAGTCTCGGTATATAATTCCAAGCATATGCAAGTATTCCAAGGCAAGAAGAACTTCAGCAACATAGAATCTGTGAATGCATCGAGTCCAAGTTAGTACAGAAGCAGCATAACTCTTAAAAATGTACAAAATTTTCAACGCAACTGGATTCTAAATGCAGATTCTGATCAAGTTACTTCAAAAATTCCAAAATCTCGGTTTTCTGTTAAGCTTGATGATAAAATATGAGTCTGGTTCCTATTCTTAATCAATGATGCATTGACGAATGAGTGCCTCGTATATATTCATAGTGAAACTATCAACATTTAAACTACAATCCATTAGACAATGGTCAGGATAAGTATGGGATGCAACAGGTAGTTGTCACGAGTTGAGGGAAGTTAAGTAGGCCCAAATATTTTTTGTCCAAAACATATAGATTTAATATAAAGAAATAAGCCTGTCAAAAATGATTACAACAAAGTATAGCATTCCAACAAGGCAATAATCCTTTTCAGAAAAATATGAAATTTAGGAAGACTGTATTTTGATAAAGTTCGGTTCACCTTCCAACTGTTCAACCAAATTGAACCATTTTCTTCAGCTAATACAATTTTTATATTACCCGTTAAGAATGAGACATAAGTTTTATGCTAACGGTGTAGATATTTGAGTATAATGAAAACTTAATATGAATAAAGAAATGAAAACACAGCTAATGAATGCATGATTATGCCTAACCTTGCTGCTTGTTCATTATAAAATCTGCCAGGTTGCTTCTGTCTAAGAACATGCAAATCACCACCCGGGCAATACTCCATAACTAGACATGATAGGCTCTCAGATACAAAATGGGCATAAAGAGTTGGTAGAAAAGGATGATCTAACATTCTCAAAATTTCTCTTTCGGTATGTGCTCTAGGCATCTTTTTCCTTCTCTCCAAGAACTCATTGTCCATCACTTTTATGGCAAACAGACAGTTTGTACCCACTAATTCAGCTAGATACACTGTACCGATGTCACCACAACCCAGCTTCTTCAAGAGATTAAAATGTCTCAGTCCCATAAACCCATTCTGTTTCATCATAGCTTGAATTGCCTGCCATCTCATGTCCATTGACATATGAGGCCTATTCCCAATGCTACACCTGCTCATATTGCTATCTTCACTAATACTAGTGCTACTACTATATTCACCAATACTGCTGTTTGAACTTTGGGTGAACTCCGATTTATCTCCACTTTTTGATTTCGTGTTACTGTATACAATAGACGCATTTGTACCACAGCTTGTAAGGGTAGAGCCATGTTTTACCACACCATTATTTCTCTTGAGATAATGAACCTCACTCCTGGTACTTGTACAGGAAGGTGAACTCGGTTCCTTCTGTTCATCCTTTAGAGCACAATGACATCTTTGACATACTGGCTGACTTGTGTTTGTAACTGACATAATATTTTCCATGCCAGCTGAAGGTGACTCCTGCTTAGACTTCTTTTTCACGATGTTTTTGTTCCTGATTACGGTCTTGACTCGTGTTGACTTAACTAACTTACTATTGCTGGTAGAAGTACATGATGGCATATTTTGCAGCTTCCCTTTTCGCCTCAACTTCATGGTCGCTTTATTCACCGACTTAATTGGCATATCTTCAGAACCATTTGTAACTGAATTTGAAGACTCGGCGGCAGCAATATTACTAGATCCAGAACTAGAAGAAACAACCTTTTTCTCTTGTACAGGCTCAATCGTTGACGGATCATCCCCGGTTTCTGGTTCTTGTAAAATCTGATTCAGCCGAACTGCAATTCCCACTTTCTTCGTTGACATTGGACTACTGTTATATGATTTTAGCTTGGGCTCTTGCGGGTACTGAAGTGTCTTTCTTGAAGACATCGATGTGCTTTCTTCAGAAACAACAACTTTAAGCTCTTTAACTTCAGGTACAGAAGTACTACATTCACTTGCTTTAACCGCTTTGTACACATTTGGTAGCCTCCCAGAGTCGGAGAGAGCAGGAGAACCGGGAACCTTTGACAACCTTTTCATGGCAGCCATTTCAGATGCCTGAGAAATGCAAAGTCCCCGTAAAGCCTGCTTCAAAGATACAGGCTCAGGGTATCCAATCCCAGAGGTAGATGAGGTACTCATCCTCATTGGTTTCTTTGATGGATTCCTTCTTGGTGTAACACCACCCATTTCATCAGGGTGGGTGAAACCATGGAACGAAGTTCTTACATTTATCCCCTCAAATAGCTTATTAATATCGTCTTCAATAGATTTACTCCCTTGAGGATTTTTCCCTTTATCATTCACCTTTGCTTGGTGAATTTTCTTAAAACTATCACTTAACTTAGGCTCGTCGTCCAACTCAACGATCTCACAAGTGCCATAATGTGAACCCATCTAACAACTTGGGATCGATTACCAGTCCTTTCCTACGGCCAGAACTTACATATAAATAGATTAACTTAAACACTTACAAAACGCTTAAAAACCCTTCAGCCTTCTATCATGGGTTACAAATAAGAACCCCGAATCAATCATATCGTCCAAAATTCTTTAAGTTAATTCATACATGCACCAAATCCTGCAATACGACCGATTCAGAAAATAAGTTAGCCCCGTCAATGCAACTTCCTTAAAGATCCTTACCTCATTATGTTCATACTATGAATAAAACTAATACAGCTCACAAACATTAAATAATTCAATATATCTAAAAAAGCTTTTCCCTTTAACATACTCATTTGATCAATATACCATCAGCAAGAAAGATATCTTCATAAAGATAGAATAATACATAATTTATTTTTTAAACGACAAAATCTACTCCTACTCCTAAACTACCCCAAATAATCTGAATTCACTTATGCCCAGGATTGAACCCAAGACTTGTGACATAAGCCTCTACCAAGTGAGCTAACTCCGCATTTGCAGAATATATATACATATATATATATACACTATGCAGTAACATAGGTTTCTCAATCTAAACATATAACATAATAATTCACACTTATGAGGCAATAATAATAATAATAATAAAACCATATATGTTGACAACTACTAAATATTTATTATACTATAATAATTAATATAATATCGAAATATATATAATTACTATATGTAGTAATAAATATTATTGGCATCTTTTTTACTAAAAGATTATAATGGTAAGCACCAACAGATCTACTAATTTTAGAAATTACCAATTCTCATTTCCATCCATCAATAATCATAATATTATTATTACATATCAATAAATCAAAAAATATATAAAAACATACAACACCCATATAGCAATAACAATGATAATTCAAGATAAATAACAAACATTTTATATAAATACAAAATAAACTAAAAGTATCTAAAATAGTACTATTTTGAGTTGAAGTTGATGAACAAATTTAAAATCTTGAAAAAAGTGGATCTTACATGAAATAATAATTGAATGCTGATCTGCTAGGGTAGATAAAAATAATACAGTAAAAAAGTTAAAAGATTTTGAAATGAAGAAGAAAATGGGAGTTAGGGAAAGAAGCCCTAGGGAAATGTGTGTGTGTGTGTTTTAGAGATTTTGAGGAGGGAGACAAGAGCAGAGAATCTGAGAGATAGAGAGAGATAAAGAGAAAAAAGATATGTGAAAATGTGAATATTTTATTGTAAAGTGTAAAAAAGGAGATATGTTTTGTTGAGTGTGATGTAAGTTGAAGATATATGTATAGACATTACATTCTATTGTTTAACAATCCAACATTACACCATACCAAATCAATATAGAAATGTTTTAATGTTATTAATTTTATATTAAGTAAATGAGGTGATAAAATAATGGTAATTGAATGCGTGTTTATGGATTTTTGTTTGTTTGGTTACTCTCTCATGAATAAATTCAGTGTTTATTTTGAACAAGTTTTTTGACCCCGGGCGTTGCCCGGGATCGACGTTGCGTCATGCAAACATATATACATACAACATTATCTAAAAGTTTGGACATTTAAAGTTTATTATAAGGGGTAGAAACTAAAAAAATTGGTGGTCAAAATCAAGAGTTTGATGGTAAAAGTTAGAAGCCTTAAAATACGAGATAGAAAGTAAAAAATAAAAAATAAAAAAAAGATTTGATGATTAAAGTTAAAATCCAAAGTTAATTGATAAAAATTAAAAACTTTAAAAGTAAATTATACTTGTATACAAAAAGTTAGACTAAAGTGATAAAACCTAAAAGTTAAGTGGTAAAAATAAGAAACTCTAAAAGTATACAATCGTAAAAAAAAAAAAAGATTTGATGATTAAAGTTAAAATCCAAAGTTAATTGATAAAAATTAAAAACTTTAAAAGTAAATTATATTTGTATACAAAAAGTTAGACTAAAGTGATAAAACCTAAAAGTTAAGTGGTAAAAATAAGTTTGAAGCGTTAAAATAAGAGATAGAAAGTAAAAAAAAAGAAAAGATTTGATGATTAAAGTTAAAATCCAAAGTTAATTGATAAAAATTAAAAACTTTAAAAGTAAATTATACTTGTATACAAAAAGTTAGACTAAAGTGATAAAACCTAAAAGTTAAGTGGTAAAAATAAGAAACTCTAAAAGTATACAATCGTAAAAATAAAAAAAACAAAAAAAAAACAAAAAAACGACAAAATAAGAATAAGACAAAATTGCTGACGTCATGCTGACGTCAGCAAGGGGCTACAACGGCAATTGTAATATATATAATGTGTTTATTTTGCATCAGACTTTGTAATGTAAAAAGAATATTTTGTTAACACTAAAACAAATTCGTCTCCAATTTATAACATGAAATAGTTTTTCCGACATTTTATATATTTAAACTTATAATTACTATATTACTATGATTGTTTCACCATTAATTTAATTGTTAATTAAGTAAAAAAAATTAATAAAACTAATAGCTGGTATTAAAAAGGTATAATAAAAAATCAATATGGCACACGTTGTAACAATTTAAATGATATATATAAGCTAATTTAGATTTTATGTATATGATAGACTCTTAAAATAGGAGCTTCATCTTATAATTTTCATAAGTTAGAAACTCATAATCTTTATTTGGCAATCATATATTATAGCATAATCTTGTTATTCACATAATTATAAGTTACTTGATGAAACATACTTGAATATAGAAAAAGTAAAACACCTAAATATTGTGGTTCAGTTAGGGTCATAAACTAGCCATCTAAGGTTGAATTTAACCAGAATTGACTCTTGTTAGTTTTTGAAAGGATGTAATTTTGTGTACTTTCTGTTATAGCAAAATCCGAAAGTAGGTATTAAAAATATGTGATTAGATCTTTCAAAACATATAAGATTTGCTCAAAATGGATGTAAACTTCCCAAAACAGCTCATTAGAGCAATTTGTTAGTTTTTTAATAAGTTAAAATAGTCATAACTTTCAAACGGTAACTCCGTTTTTGACCAATGTTATCCACGAAAAGGGGAAAGAGTTTAATTTCTAATAGTTATGGTGTAAAAGTTTACATCAAATTTTAAATACTACTTAATTATATGACTATTGCTATAGTTGTTTGACGTTTTGAGTGTCTATAAGAGTCGGATTCTATCTTATACATATTGATTCATAAGAATATATGTATTTATGTTATTACACAATGTATTTTTATATAAAAAAATTGGGTGTCGTCAATGCATAGGTTGGTGGCCCATTGGTAAGGTCTTAGACTTTGATGAAATTCACCATGGTTCAAATCTCACTTCCTACATTTGTAGGAGTGGATTATTAGGGTGGTTTTCGAGAGTCATGGGTTTCATTCTTGGCATGTGCTTTTTGTAAATTAGCGGGGATTTACTTATTTCTCAAGAGTGGACTGGAGAAATGTGCTTGGAATCTTTTAGTCGACTCGGGGAAAGTTCTCGTTCTTTCACCTAGTCGATTAATGAGGTAAGCAAGAGTGTCAATAGACCAAAGTGACTTAGGAAGGGAGTCAATTAAGAGAGCCCGGGTTATTTCAAGAAGATACGATTTTTCCTTTGAATGACTAAAATAATATTCTTTTTGTTTTTTTCACTTTTTTATACCCGCCAATCAAACATCTGTCTTTTACTTATTAAATATTTCTACCTAATATAACTCATTCTTGTTATTTTTTATACCCGCCAATCAAACATCCTAAGATGTCTTTTACTTATTAAATATTTCTACCTAATATAACTCATTCTTGTTATTTTTTATACCCGCCAATCAAACATCCTAAGATGTCTTTTACTTATTAAATATTTCTACCTAATATAACTCATTCTTGTTATTTTTTATACCCGCCAATCAAACATCCTAAGATGTCTTTTACTTATTAAATATTTCTACCTAATATAACTCATTCTTGTTATTTTTTATACCCGCCAATCAAACATCCTAAGATGTCTTTTACTTATTTAAATATTTCTACCTAATATAACCCATTCTTGTTATTTTTTATACCCGCCAATCAAACATCCTAAGATGTTTCAAAGGAAAGGACTATGTAGTATGTACAAGTAAAAAATATTATAAAACTTGTCTCTGAAAAGCAGAAATCTCCAAGTAGCTCATTGTTGTGTTCAGAAATTTATCTACTGTTGTGTTTAATTAGATACTGAATGAGTGGTTGATTGCTTCAGGGATTCACTTCATTTTAGGTGTTGGTTGTTAATTGTTATGGAAAGGAAAAATACGTACTTTGTATAATATGCTGTAATAATTATATATATTGTGATATGTATTATGTAAATTATGTTGTGATATCAATACTAACTTTGCTAAGAAAAAAGAAGTTCATTTTCATTTTAAATAACAATACTTGTATAAGTGATGGTAGCATAGCTTTGACATGAAAACTAGAATGAAACTATTTAACAATGTTTTGTATGGCTATAATACAGCATTTTAACAACAAATTAAATATAAAGAAATCTATTAATTGTTAGAATGTGTGGGATCAGATTCAATATCATCACTTCCCGAGTCCAAGAGATCAAGACCTGAAGCCCAACTGATCAAAGTAGGCCCAAGTTTAGGCCCAGAATTAGTGTTGCCCTAAGTTTCCATAAACCGTGTTTTTTCTTTCTTATATAAACAGATCTTGTGTAATCGTTTGTAAGACAATTCAATAAGAAAACAATTATTCAGTTCTCTACTAATTAACATGGTATCAGAGACATCAATGTTCCTGGTCTCATCCTTTACCAATTAACGTATTTTTCTGCCTCATAACCGATCTCAAGCCACCATGGAAAGAACTTCCGGCGGCTATGGATCACAACTCACAATGAATCTCAGAGCCACCATGGAAAGTAATTCCGGCGGCTCTGGATCACAACTCACAATGAATCTCAGAGCCACCATGGAAAGAACTTCCGGCGGCTATGGATCACAACTCACAATGAATCTCAGAGCCACCATGGAAAGAACTTCCGGCGGCTATGGATCACAACTCACAATGAATCTCAGAGCCACCATGGAAAGAACTTCCGGCGGCTATGGATCACAACTCACAATGAATCTCAGAGCCACCATGGAAAGAACTTCCGGCGGCTATGGATCACAACTCACAATGAATCTCAGAGCCACCATGGAAAGAACTTCCGGCGGCTATGGATCACAACTCACAATGAATCTCAGAGCCACCATGGAAAGAACTTCCGGCGGCTATGGATCACACCTCACAATGAATCTCAGAGCCACCATGGAAAGTAATTCCGGCGGCTCTGGATCACAACTAGTAACCCAAACAAATATCAAGCAATACCCAAAACTCGCCGGTGAGATAAACCGCCGGTATAACAGAAAAAAACCCATAACCAAAACCGATAAATCTCACCTCAAATGTAACGAGTGCGGCATGAAAAGGCACACGAAGGAACAATGCTTCCAGATCATCGGGTACCCGGAATGGTGGTCCGACAATCACAAGAAAAACACCAAATCCTTCCCTACCGCTCAGACTAGCTCCGAGTATAAAAGAAATACTCATGATGATCGGCAATCGGTTGCCGGATTTAGAGGAGTAGTGGCGGCTGGAAGAGGAGAAGGGGAGGAAGGGGTTACGGTGGCAGAGAAAAAGGGAAAGGGAAAAATCCCTTTGCCTTCCACACGGTCAAACAATATTAGCAATAATAAGAATTTTCAAAAACAACCCCTAACTTGTCATGGAAATGCAAATATAGCCAACGAAGATACTTTAAAAGAAAATAATGGGGAATGGATATTTGATTGTGGTGCCACCGACACAATGACCTATGACTTGTCGGATTTTAAGGTCATAACGAAACCCAACAAAAATAAGAATTTTCAAAAACAACCCCTAACTTGTCATGGAAATGCAAATATAGCCAACGAAGATACTTTAAAAGAAAATAATGGGGAATGGATATTTGATTGTGGTGCCACCGACACAATGACCTATGACTTGTCGGATTTTAAGGTCATAACGAAACCCAACAAAACCCATATTAAAGCCGCAAATAAAGGGAAAATGGATGTAAAAAATGGTGGAACAATTAAATTCTCCACAGACATTCAATTGTCTAATTGTCTTTATGTGCCTGACTTATCACACAAACTTTTGTCGATAAGTCATGTGACAAAAGAACTTAATTGCTCAGTTCTCATGCATCCAACCTTCTGTTTGTTGCAGGACATCAGGACGGGACGGATTATTGGGCGTGGCACTGAGAAAGGAGGACTGTATTATGTTGATGAGGTTACTGAAAGTGGGAATGTCATGCTTGCTCATGGAACTAGTGAAAGAGAAGCATGGTTATGGCATAGAAGACTGGGGCATCCATCAGTGAGTTATTTGCATCTTTTATTTCCTAAACTTTTTCCGTTGAATAAAAAGATTGATTGTGAAACTTGCATTCTCGCAAAAAGTCATAGGCAACCTTTTAAACCCCGTAATAGTAGAGTTGAATCTCCTTTTTCATTGGTTCATTCAGATGTGTGGGGTCCTGCACCGGTTAGTGGAGGTCATAATTTCAAGTACTTTGTGATTTTTGTTGATGATTGCACCCGAATGACATGGATTTATTTTTTGAAAAATAAAGATGAAGTTTATGATAGATTTACTGTGTTCTATAACATGGTTCAAACTCAATTTCAAAAATCTATCAAAGTCATGAGAACAGATAATGGTGGGGAGTATGTGAATTCACAAATGAACCTGTTTTTTCAATCCAAAGGTATAATCCATCAAACCACTTGTCCTCACACCCCCGAACAAAATGGTGTGGCTGAAAGGAAAAATAGAATTCTTTTAGAGATGACTAGGGCACTTATTATTGAGTCCGTAGTTCCTAAAAGTTTTTGGCCCGAAGCTTTAGCTACTGCTACCTACTTGATCAACCGTCTCCCTACAAAGATTCTCGATATGAAAACCCCTTTGAAAGTCCTCTCTGAGTTTCATAAACTCCCATCAGTTCTTACTTTGCCCACTAGAGTATTTGGATGTACGGTTTTTGTTCATATTCCAAAATCATATCGTAATAAACTCGAACCGTGTGCTGAAAAATGTGTATTTGTGGGATATGGGGTTAATCAAAAGGGATATAGATGTTATAATCCTAAAACTCATCGTATGTTTACTACGATGAATTGTGATTTTTTGGAGACCAAGTACTTTTACTCTCAGGAACTCAGTGGTCAGGGGGAGGAACAAAGTGACACACTGAGTTGGCTTCAATATTCATCAGGAGTTCAGTCCACTACCTCATCAGAAGATCAGACTCCAGATAAAGATATACAGTCCTCCTCTCAAAGTGACAACCCAAATCCAGACCTGATATCCGAGGTAAGTAGTTCTGAGCCAAGCCATACTTTGAATAATATGGGTATTCCTGCTAATGAAGTACAGGAAAATGTTAATGGAGAGTCAGAAAATATAGAAGAAGTAACCCCTCCTGAAAATGCTCCAGAAAGTGCTCCAGAAAGATATGTTCTTCCGCCAAGGTCTACCAGAGGAATTCCTGCAAAGCGATATTCTCCAGAAAAGAGTTCTCGGTCTACTAAGTATCCAGTAGACAAATTTGCTAATATCGCAGAAGGTTTGTTCTCCAAAGAAGCAAAAGCATTTGCAGCAAAACTATATTCAGAAGAACTCCCGTCAGATGTAGAGCATGCCTTAAAATCAAAAAATTGGAAGGATGCTATGGATAGTGAAATGGAGGCTCTTATAAAGAATGATACATGGGAGAAGTGTATTCTTCCAAAAGGAAAGGATCCAGTAGGGTGCAGGTGGATATATACCATCAAATATAAACCAAATGGGGATGTAGAAAGATACAAAGCAAGACTTGTTGCCAAAGGGTACACTCAGACTTATGGCATTGACTATTCAGAAACTTTTTCTCCAGTTGCAAAACTAGATACCGTAAGGGTTCTTTTCTCAATAGCAGCAAACCAGGGGTGGTCTCTTCGTCAGTACGATGTGAAGAATGCGTTTTTGCACGGAGAATTAAAAGAAGAAGTGTATATGGATCCTCCTCCAGGTTTTTCCCGTAATTTTAAACATGGGGAAGTTTGTAGGTTGAAGAAGTCCCTGTATGGGCTTAAACAGTCACCTAGAGCTTGGTTTGGAAGATTTACTCTTGCGATGAAGAAATATGGATATCAACAAAGCAATTCTGATCATACATTGTTCCTTCGTCATAGAGGGAATCTAGTAACATGTCTAATAATTTATGTTGATGACATGATTATCACAGGAAATGATGAAAAGGAGATGGATCAACTAAAAACAGCTTTGTTTGCAGAATTTGAAATGAAAGATTTGGGAGATCTAAAGTATTTTCTTGGAATAGAAGTTTCAAGGTCTGAACGTGGAATTTTTATTTGTCAGAAGAAGTATATATTGGATCTTTTAGCTGAAACAGGAATGATTGATTGCAAGCCTGCAGACACACCCATGGTCATCAATCAGAAGTTGTTTATAAAGACAGATGCTAAAGCCACTGATAAAGATAGGTATCAAAGGTTGGTAGGGAAACTTATTTATTTGGCGCATACTCGTCCAGACATAGCATATGCTGTTGGAGTGGTTAGTCAATTTATGCACCAACCTCAGGAAGATCACATGGATGCAGTTCTGCGAATTATCAGGTATCTTAAAGGGACTTCAGGTCATGGGGTGTTATTTAAAGCTAATGGTCATCTCAAGATTCAGATATATACAGATGCAGACTGGGCAGGAGACAAAGGTAATCGAAGGTCAACTTCTGGATATTTTTCAATGGTAGGTGATAATTTGGTTACATGGAAAAGCAAAAAACAAAAAGTTGTCTCCTTGTCAAGTGCTGAAGCTGAGTTTAGAGGTATAGCTAGAGGATTAACAGAAGCATTATGGTTGAGAAAGCTTGTGTCTGAAATCGGTTTTGCTCCCAAAGAAAGCATTCGAATCATGAGTGATAATGAAGCTGCTATCCAGATATCAGAGAATCCAGTTCAACATGATAGAACCAAACATGTGGAAGTGGATCGTCATTTTATAAAAGAAAAATTGGAGAGTGGGATCATCAAGTTACCTTTTGTTAAGTCTGAAGAACAGCTTGCTGATATTCTAACCAAGGCCGTGGGAACATCTATGTTTCATAAGTGTCTAAGCAAGTTGAATTTCGGTAATCCCGATATTCAACTTGAGGGGGAGTGTTAGAATGTGTGGGATCAGATTCAATATCATCACTTCCCGAGTCCAAGAGATCAAGACCTGAAGCCCAACTGATCAAAGTAGGCCCAAGTTTAGGCCCAGAATTAGTGTTGCCCTAAGTTTCCATAAACCGTGTTTTTTCTTTCTTATATAAACAGATCTTGTGTAATCGTTTGTAAGACAATTCAATAAGAAAACAATTATTCAGTTCTCTACTAATTAACATTATAAGTACGTATAGATTATGTTTGGTTCATCCTTTTTTTTTTTTTTTTTTTTTTTTTTTTTTTTTTTTTTTTTTTTTTTTTTTTTTTTTTTTTTTTTTTTTTTTTTTTTTTTTTTTTTTTTTTTTTTTTTTTTTTTTTTTTTTTTTTTTTTTTTTTTTTTTTTTTTTTTTTTTTTTTTTTTTTTTTTTTTTTTTTTTTTTTTTTTTTTTTTTTTTTTTTTTTTTTTTTTTTTTTTTTTTTTTTTTTTTTTTTTTTTTTTTTTTTTTTTTTTTTTTTTTTTTTTTTTTTTTTTTTTTTTTTTTTTTTTTTTTTTTTTTTTTTTTTTTTTTTTTTTTTTTTTTTTTTTTTTTTTTTTTTTTTTTTTTTTTTTTTTTTTTTTTTTTTTTTTTTTTTTTTTTTTTTTTTTTTTTTTTTTTTTTTTTTTTTTTTTTTTTTTTTTTTTTTTTTTTTTTTTTTTTTTTTTTTTTTTTTTTTTTTTTTTTTTTTTTTTTTTTTTTTTTTTTTTTTTTTTTTTTTTTTTTTTTTTTTTTTTTTTTTTTTTTTTTTTTTTTTTTTTTTTTTTTTTTTTTTTTTTTTTTTTTTTTTTTTTTTTTTTTTTTTTTTTTTTTTTTTTTTTTTTTTTTTTTTTTTTTTTTTTTTTTTTTTTTTTTTTTTTTTTTTTTTTTTTTTTTTTTTTTTTTTTTTTTTTTTTTTTTTTTTTTTTTTTTTTTTTTTTTTTTTTTTTTTTTTTTTTTTTTTTTTTTTTTTTTTTTTTTTTTTTTTTTTTTTTTTTTTTTTTTTTTTTTTTTTTTTTTTTTTTTTTTTTTTTTTTTTTTTTTTTTTTTTTTTTTTTTTTTTTTTTTTTTTTTTTTTTTTTTTTTTTTTTTTTTTTTTTTTTTTTTTTTTTTTTTTTTTTTTTTTTTTTTTTTTTTTTTTTTTTTTTTTTTTTTTTTTTTTTTTTTTTTTTTTTTTTTTTTTTTTTTTTTTTTTTTTTTTTTTTTTTTTTTTTTTTTTTTTTTTTTTTTTTTTTTTTTTTTTTTTTTTTTTTTTTTTTTTTTTTTTTTTTTTTTTTTTTTTTTTTTTTTTTTTTTTTTTTTTTTTTTTTTTTTTTTTTTTTTTTTTTTTTTTTTTTTTTTTTTTTTTTTTTTTTTTTTTTTTTTTTTTTTTTTTTTTTTTTTTTTTTTTTTTTTTTTTTTTTTTTTTTTTTTTTTTTTTTTTTTTTTTTTTTTTTTTTTTTTTTTTTTTTTTTTTTTTTTTTTTTTTTTTTTTTTTTTTTTTTTTTTTTTTTTTTTTTTTTTTTTTTTTTTTTTTTTTTTTTTTTTTTTTTTTTTTTTTTTTTTTTTTTTTTTTTTTTTTTTTTTTTTTTTTTTTTTTTTTTTTTTTTTTTTTTTTTTTTTTTTTTTTTTTTTTTTTTTTTTTTTTTTTTTTTTTTTTTTTTTTTTTTTTTTTTTTTTTTTTTTTTTTTTTTTTTTTTTTTTTTTTTTTTTTTTTTTTTTTTTTTTTTTTTTTTTTTTTTTTTTTTTTTTTTTTTTTTTTTTTTTTTTTTTTTTTTTTTTTTTTTTTTTTTTTTTTTTTTTTTTTTTTTTTTTTTTTTTTTTTTTTTTTTTTTTTTTTTTTTTTTTTTTTTTTTTTTTTTTTTTTTTTTTTTTTTTTTTTTTTTTTTTTTTTTTTTTTTTTTTTTTTTTTTTTTTTTTTTTTTTTTTTTTTTTTTTTTTTTTTTTTTTTTTTTGTTTTTTTTTTTTAACCATTAAGTGACTGAATTAATAAGTAATGTCTATATGTATTAAGTCAACCTAGTTGTTTTTTGTTTATTAAGTCAAAGAAACAAACACTTTGATGACTTAATGGATTAAGTATTTTTGATTAAGTCATGCCTTTTTTATTAAGACCCTAATAAATACTACTTAATTATGTAAAGAGTCACAAATTGAATTTCTTTTGTTAATGAATAAAAAAACCTTTTTTTAATTATTTAGAATAAAGTTTCAACAGTTAAGGTTTACAATGTTGGATTCTAAAATTATTGCATAATGAAATAGTATTAGTCGATGATCGAAAACTGAATTCTAAAAACAGTTAGATTATGTTGTTAATTAAGCATGACATTCTATTTAATTCATTGATCCAGGGGTGGACTTTGATGTGAAAGATATAAATTTTGTATGCACGTGAAGTACAGTCTAAAGGTTGCATTCAACATTTTCTTTAATTTATAACCATATTAAAATCTAACAAGTCTAATTTTAATTTTAAAATTAAATGTTCTAGTTTATCAAATAAATCAAGCATCTATTTGTGACCGTGAGTAACAAAATAACAATAACCAATTTTGTGAGAAAAAGTGCAAAAGAAGTTATACGTAAATCGTCATATTAAATTTAGTTGATTAACGTATTCAAATCTCAATATATACCATTTTCTAGCGAAAAACGTTAATTGTTAATGTTAATTTTTTCAAGTTAATACTTGAATTTGAACTCGAGATTCTGGCAAAACCTCCCCCAAACAGAGCTTATTTCCCGTTTCAACTTTCAATACAATTTATGTCTTATTTTTCGTTAAACAAAGACACAAGTGATAATAATTGGTAATAGAAAATGAGATGGTGGTTTGTCGTATCGGACATAACATGTGGATGGCGACAGTTAAATGGCAAGATGTTTAATTAAATTATTAGGGGCATCCTTACGTTACGTAGAATCCTATGATGGTGTGTGTATATGCTTGTTTGCCTTTTCCTAAGTCTTAATCATTTGATTATTGTTTATTAGTTTTGATTAATATGAATTAATCAATTAATTAATTCATAATAAGTAGTTCGTCTTACCTTTACAAGACATAAGACCAACAAATTTATTTTAATGGGTGGGTTTATATACTGTAATCATTTGAAAACTAAAATTTTCTTGAAAACTAGAAAGCTGGCCAAAATACACTGTGATATTAATTTAACACAATGTGTTTTTAATGTGTTTTGTGTTAAGTTCATATCACGGTGTATTTGAACAATTTTTTGATTTTCACGCGCTATCAAAAACACACTGTGATTTAAAACTTAACACAATGTGTTTTTAGATTACACAATAAAAACACATTGTGTTAAATTCAGATCACAGTGTGTTTTCGCCAGTTTTATAGTTTTCACAGAAATTTAGTTTTCAAATGAACATTTCACATACCATAATTAAGTATACATCAATAAAAAAGAACAAAACTATACATCACTAACGCAGTTTATATGAATTTGTACAATACATTACAATTTTGTAAAAGTATTGTTTGAATGGAGGTAAGGAGTAAGCATGCTATACAAAACCTCCAAACCTTGTTTTGGTGATACATTAGATATATTTTTAAAATATAATAATTTATTAAATAAATGCAATAGAAATTCTTTATAACTACAAATTTTAAAATATAAGAAGATAAGTGATAGTTGATGTTTATCAAAAAATGAATTTTTTGATTATTCTAAAATTATATATATATATATATATATATAATAAAGAAGGTTTGACTTATGAATAGTAAGCCAAGCCTTCAACAGTAACCGGCTTGGCGGCTCGGCTCGTGAACAGTACCGGCTCACCGCTGACGTCATCATGACGTCAGCAAATTTGTCTTATTCCTATTTTGTCTTTTTTCATTTTTTTTTTTTTTTTTTTTGCGAATTTTTTCTTTTCTCTTTCTTTTTTCTTTGCTTTATTTTTGGTCTATTTTTTTCCCTTTTCTACAAAATCTCTTTTAAAAGAGAAAAATAATTATAATTGCCCTGATAATTAGACAAGCAACTGAAAGTCTAAAACAATTCTTTTTTCTTTACTTTATTTTTGGTCTATTTTTTTTCCCTTTTCTACAAAATCTCTTTTAAAAGAGAAAAATAAGTATAATTTTTGCCCTGGTAATTAGAAAGTAACTACAAAACCATTTTAAAAGAGAAAAATTACACTATTTTTTGCCCTGGTAATTAGACAAGCAACTGAAAGTCTAAAACAATTACACTTTTTACCCTGGTCCGTAACGAAGCAACCATATATTTCCGCGGCAACGCGCGGGTAAAATTCTTGTATACCAATAATATAGTATGTATTGAATGTGGGTATAGATTATTATGTTAATTAGATTACTATAATCAATCGATTGAAACATAGATAAGTTTTAGATTTTTTTTGGTAATATTGTTACAATTTATTTATGAATAATTTATTTATTATTGGGACGGAAGATAAGAATGACATGTGTATTGTGTTATACGATTGAAGAGACCTTAAAATTGATGTTTGTCATTTTTTATGTGTCGTTCATTATCTTAATGGCTGGCATAACCTGCATGGAAGGTACTATGAGGATCACTCATACAAAGATGTTATTGTAATATGTTGTTGTTCCAAAACAAAACAAAAAAAAATAAAAAAAATTACTGTGTTTATTGTTTAGTGAAATGCTAAAGATGCCGAGTATTTTGATCATTTCTAAATAATTTCTTTCCATTTCGATATAATAAGCATATACGACAGTAAAATGATAGCTTTTAATGTTTAATCAACGCGAAATGATGATAAAATCGATCATCAATTATCATGTAAATTCATTCCATCATCAACTTCCTTTTCCGACCCAATGCTCTCTAAAACTAGTGTGACAATGTCGGTGTCGTATCACACTCATACTTTCAAACTAACCTAGAGTTACTTTAAGCTTTGCAAGAATGTGGGATGATTCCATTTTCTATTATGAAACGAGAGATCTTCAAACTTTGAGACTAATTACCACTAGGAAATGAAATTAAGAATTAGGAACAGGAGACAAAATGCGTTACACAAATGATTACAAGTATTAAAATTTATATTGCATAGGAAAACATAACTACTTTAGCTTAAAATTCCTATTCTCAAAATATATATTCTTTTTGTGCTTCCTTTTTTATTATTCAAAAATAAAACCAAAGAAGAAAAATACACAAAAATATGACATCCAATAAATAACATTATTTTTATATTAAAATCAAATGGAAAAAGACAACATGCACATGGACGAATGTTCCGAGTTGGTTATATCCACGTTGTGTATTTTTGATATACGAGAATGATATCCGCGCGTTGCGGCGGTAATGGAGGTGATGGCGGGGTGGTGATGTAATGGCGGCGGCGGCGGTGATGGGATGATCTACCGCCCTCGGATTTAAAAATTCGTCGAAAGTATATCGAATGACATCTCTAATGAAAGAGCATGAAATTTTAAGAACACCCATATAATTTTTATAATTTATCGATGTACGGTTTTTGAGATAAAAGATTTTGAATGAATTGGAGAAATAAATGATTTATGGGGAGAGAGAAAAAAAAATGATTGGTTGAGATTTGAAGAGAGAGAAAGGGTAATATAGTTATTTTAGGTAAATATAGAATTGATAGGGGGCATTTTGGGAAAGTAAATGTTGAAACTTAAAATTTAGACAGGTCCTTTTTGCTTTATAATATAGTATAGATAAGTATTTTGTATTACACATAATAGATTATAATAAAAGAAAATAATTATATGGAAGTAAATATAAGTATTCTCTATATATTAAAGAGTTAAATGCAAAAATGGTCCCTGTGGTATGTCCATTTTTGCAAATGCAATCCCTCTCGTGAATTTTTAGCAACGATGGTCCCTGAAGACATGTTTCAGTTGCAACGGCAGTCCCTCTCTAACGGATCCGTTAATTAATGTCGTTAAGTTTCCCATGTGAGTAGCACGTGGGGGGTATTAATGTCTTTCCACCTACACAAACCTAGGGATGTTCAAAACTATCCATATGCGAACCTGTTATCCGAAAATCTGATCCGATTTTCTTCGAAAAGTCGGATATCCTATATTTCAGACTTAAATTCGGATAGTGACTTTTGAAAAAGTTTAAGAATTTCAATATTTTTTTTTCTTAAATCCAAAAATATCCGAAAATGCAAAAAAATATCGAAAAAGATTATTTCAATATTCGAAAATATTCTAAACTTTACGAAAATATCTGAAACTAATACGAAAATATCTAGGATATTTATTTTTTTTTCTAAAATTCGGATACTTCGGATATCGAAAAATTTCGAATATCCAAAATTTTGAATATGTTCGGATATTGAAATCCTTTGTCCGAAATTTTGAATATCTGAAATTTTGGGGGGATATCCAAGTTCCAGCTATCCGATTTTTGGATATTCGAACTTACGCATAGTGAATTTCAATATCCAAACTTTTCGAATATTCTTGGATATTTTCGAATGCCCGAGATTTTCAAAAATCATTATCCAGATCCGAAATTTAAGATATCCGAAGTTCGAATATCCGACTTTTCAGATAAATTCAGATCAGATTTTCATATTACAGGGTCGCATACGGATACTTTTGAATACCTTATGTTTGTGTAGGTGAAAGGACATTAATACCCCTCACGTGCTACTCACATTGGAAACTTAACGACACTAGTTAACGGCTCCGTTAGAGAGGGACTTCCGTTGCAACTGAAACATGTCTTCAGGGACCACCGTTGCTAAAAAATCAAGAGAGAGACTGCCGTTGCAAAAAGCGACAAACCACGGGGACCGTTCTTGCATTTAACTCTATATTAAAAAACACTGACTCATTCTAAAAATGTCCCTAAATTTGTGTAGAATGGTTTTGAACACCTGTTGAAGATGGACTAATTGTACAAAGCACAATAAATGTTTATAATGGGTGAACTAACTTTTGTGATGTATAAATCACGTTTCTTGCACTCATAGTACATGCAATTTACATATAGACATCAAATATGATTATTAATAGGGCTAAAACGTAACCTTTACTCTAAATATATATTTAAAAGATGTAAGAACACACCAATTTTGAGAACAATAAGCCCGTAATCTTTGTAATTTAGAACTACGTACATCATTTGGTCTCGTTTTTTTCTTCTTATTTTTCTTACATATGCAATCGTTATTACTATGGCATATCCAAATCAACGAGCGACTAATTATATTTTTGCTACAAATGATATTTTCTTATTTTATACACTGTTTTTTGGTCATATGTGACCAGTAAAGGGCTTCTAACAAGTTGATATACTAATATGTGTGTTGGATCATTGACCATGACGTTCTAGATTCAAATCTTGTATAAATAAATGTGTGAATTATCAATTATGTGATGAGTTGAATGTGCTTTTGTAAAAATAAAAAAAAAGATTTAATATGTGAATGTAAAAGGATGGGGATTCCCTCAAGTTACTTCCCTAACTTGAGTCAAGTTAGAGAAATCTTGACATTTGAATTAAAATTAATGACCATGCTTTCCTTCACCTACTATTGAAGAAAATGTAAGGACCATATGTATATTGATGGAAATAACAACAGATAAAGAATGAAAAAACCAAGTTCCCGTATAAACATGTAAAAGGTAAAAATGATATAACAGATATTTTGTGTTGAATAAGTTTTTGGGTTCAAAAACTGGTTAAAGACTATAATGGTTTGTATTGGGCCGACTACATGATTGTTAATTGTTATACAGATACGTTAATACTTAATAGAGAACAAAAGTAACCCAAAGGAATCACATATATTTCTGTGAATTGGGCCAAGTTTTTGGGTTTGTCTTTGTGAAACAAGTTGTTTCTTCAACTGTCAGTCTTCCGGCTTCCGCTTCACTTGATTGTTTCTTGTTCGCTATTGTTTTTGGTTTCTCAATAATGTTGATATGTAAGCTAAGTTACAGTTCAAGAATTACCCAAGTAGAACTTGCAAGTTTGACAAATACTTGCTTGTATCTTCTATTTCTAGTCTTACTCTTTGAAGCATCTTTTATCAAGTCCAAAAGAAAAATAAAAAAAACTAGGATAACCGAGTCTGCAACTGATCGATCCCATAACCAACATGAAAGAAGATAAATCGTGTAACCCTATATTTGAAGAACATGGGTCAGGACTTGAACAGTTGAACCCATGATCTTTGATTTTATGTACATCCACCATTAGACTACCATCATGAGAACTTGTAAGTCGGAAAGAATTATGTGCATAAAGTAAAAGATAGAGACAAAGAAAAAGAATTATGCACTTAAAGAAGAAAGAATTATGCACTTGCAAAGAAGAAAGAATTATGTGCATAAAGTAAAAGATAGAGACAAAGAGGACTGGATCAGGAAGTTGAATTATATAGACTAGAAATGACATTCAAAAGCTCAAGGGGTAGATGGTCAATTGGTAAAATGCATTTGTTGAAAATTTTGTGTAAACATTTGAAGCTTATGCTCAAGATGATATCCAGACATTTTCTTAATTGTTCAAGTATGTTTACATATGGACCTCGGCACTTCCCTTCCGCAAACACGTCACCATGTGTTGGTCATCTCACACAAATTGACCAAACCTGATTGAACGATCTACGGCACATAGAGAGACTTTCTTAAAAGCAAGATTACACACACACAAAAAAAAAAAGAAACTTCCCCAGAACATCTTTATCTCCCTTATCAATGCTATAAAATCATACCTTCAGGTACGTCTAAGTTCTCACCACATACATTGTAATTCTTCAGGAAATTAGACTACCGAAAGATTTAGTATATATGGTTAGTTGCTTATATCAACTATGACAAAATTGTAACTCAACTAAAAGAGCATTCGAGTAAATAAATAACCGTCTTCTAGATTTAAAGGTCACTCCTCTAAAAGCTCATATACAACAACTGATGCTTGAACATCTCGGTCCACCTTGAAATGAGAATTAAAGAATCTTTTTCTCTGCAATCATATCAGACTTTGAATTATGGGAAGTTTATAAACAAGGTGATTAATCAACATTAGTCTTAATGTTCTAGTGGAAAAAATGTACCTCTACATAAGAATTTGAGAAAATGAAATCTTTAAGATGTTTATCTTCATTGTCGAATAGTATGATATGACTTTGGTGGAGACAATTTTTTTGCAAATTCGGATATGAATCCGAATGGGTCCATTAAGAACCGGTCATATTCATCAAGAGATCCCTTCACTTCGCTGATAACAGAAACCAAAAAAATTTACAGATTAGTAATTAGTAGAGGTGGTAAATTCGACCTGTTTTGCTTATACATGGGTTGCTTCGGGTTATGTTAATAAATTCGACGGCCGATTCGGTTCAATCCGGTTCACTATCCGCTATCAAACCGGGGTCTATTGAACCGGAAATATTGAAAATACGGGCCGGACCGCGGTCCAACCGGTCGGACCGGCCGGTTTGAAAACATTGATCAACACGCAAGCCTCATTTCACACTCATCTCTCTTTGTCTTTCTTCTTTGAGTTCGACTGCAACAACAAAATAGCAACACCCACTTAACCACCATTTTGCTACAAATTAATATCACCATCAACCTTACACCCATACGGATCATTGAAGTAGTTGGAACGACCCTCAACAGTCCCAAACACGAGCCAAACAACTTTCATCTTCATTTTCGGATCATTTAAGGTTGCTCACAATACCTTTATGTTTAGATCTTCCGGCAACCTTCCTCTTATTCAATTCCAGTAGTTCCAACACCCTTGACCAACTTTGACCCGGTCCAAAACGGTTCGAATGCCGTTCCGGTTCCGGTCTGACCGGCCGGTTCACACGGTTCAATCCGGTTCACTATCCGCTATCAAACCGGTGTCTATTGAACTGGAAATCTTGAAAATAACGGTCGAACCGGCCAGTTTGAAAATATTGGATAAAACTGAAAGATAAGCTAAAGTGAAAAGCAAAAACGGGAGATGGGTCAAACTGTTTGCAGGTTACCCAAAAATTATTTGCAAGACATAAACCCCATTTTCACACCTCTAATTAGATACGTAAAGAAAATTTTGTACATGTGTTTGTCTTAGGCCAAGAAAAGAAAAGCAAAAAGGAAAATCAAAAGTCTGTTTGCAGGTTACCCAAAAATTATTTGCAAGACATAAACCCCATTTTCACACCTCTAATTAGATACGTAAAGAAAATTTTGTACATGTGTTTGTCTTAGGCCAAGAAAGAAGACAGCCAAGTCAGCCCAGTGTCCCATCTCAGACTACTCAGGCACCTCAGGCTAGCTAGCCAAGTCAATCAAGCCAGTCAATCATCTTTAGTACTCAAGTATGTTGCTAGTCCCCGTGGAGTTGCATGGACTGCATACAAACCATTTCTTCCCAACCAAAATCTAATCTACTCGAGGCCTTTTTCCTTTTCCATTGTCAACACCTTCATCATCAAGGTCTTCCCAAACCATTTCTTCAAGACGAGCACTTGAACCTTCTATATATGCACTTTCGGGATCCATGTCCCACCTTATGTGGGGCCTGATTTATAGGAATCTTGGAGACGGGATTGACATCGAATATTTGAGTGAATAAACACAAGTTTATCCGCTCTCTTGCAATTTAATCGATTCCTCTTCACGTTATGGATATGGGAGTATGTACACCAATTTCTCTCCGCCGAAGAGCTACTAATTGGTTGGGAAAGTATCTTTATAGCTACTTCGGCCAAATGAGGAGTTTGTGATCCGTTGTACTCCACCAATCAATTGGATCCATTGTCATGCCATGAGTTAGGGTTGATTTCTTAGAATAAATTCCTTTCTTCATATGAAAGAAAGCAAATTCATCTCGCTATATCTTGTATTCATCATCATCTTCAGTAATTCCTTGAAATGCTTCCATAACACCGTTGGCAAATTCTATGTCTTGGTTAGGCGCTTTTCTAGCCATACCACTAGGAGCCAATTTATCTAAGTAGGTATCTATCATAAAACTTTGAATATAAAGCAAAACCCAAACAATGAAGTGGGATTGTCATTTTTTCACACCTTTGGAGAACAATTTGTTCAATTTTAGAAAAATGCTTTGAGTATTTATTTTCCTTCATGGCATCTTGAATTTCTCCAAGCATGTTATCCAATATCTCATAAATTTCTCCCATTTTTGGAACCCTCGCCATCACAAAACTTAGCCATCAAAAAAATGGGTTATGTAAAAGCTAAAATATTTTCAACATTTTTCCAAAACACATCATTGTGAATCGTTTTGGTGACACCATGCCCGGTACCTTGCGTGGTTTCATCCATTTTTTTGAACCATTCCCGCCAGGAATTGAGAGTTATAGTTGTTGCAAGTGCCTCCCTACGATTCAAAAGTCTTCTCAAAAGTATATAATGTGATGCAAAACATGTTTTTGCAACCTTTAGCAACTCCAACTTTTAGTTCTCTCTAAAGAATGATAAGGCATGAGTGTGGTTAAGAAAATATTTTACTATTGCCTTACCTTTTTAATATGTAGCCAAGGCACTTTCCTTGCTAAGTCTTTGCAAATCAGATTCTGCGTGCGCTGAACAAGGGGACCAAAAGATATGCCTATACATCTTCTTGATTTCCATTCTGCCGCTTCTCTAAAATAATAAGCGTATACGTATTGGTACAAAACGTACCGAAACGCAATTCGAAAGCGTTCCAAACGATGGGAGTACGTCGAATTGTGAACCGAGTCGTCAAGGTATGGCTAACCGAATCGAGTTCCAATCATCGATTTTCCTCTTGCAATCGCCGAATTCAATTCGTTTTTTATCATTTCAATTTGTTTAATGGGCGGGAAAAACATGTCCCATGACTTCCAATCTTCCAATAAACAGGTTTTAGTTTTTTTCTTCAATTATCTCCAAAGGGTTTTGGCAACAAACGGAATAATACTCAAGATGATAATGAGACACATGTCCGCAACACACACCCGGTTATGTTGATATTGATGATGAAGATGAGACTCAATGCATGTAAAACTCAGGCCACAATTAAAAGAAAAGGATGATAACAAACCATTACTTCAAGAGGTTACTTTGATTGGTGCTGGTAAGATGCATTTATGATTCTGTTTATTATTATTATTTTTACGTATTTATTTGTTGTGCCATGTATAATAGTAGTAGCGATTTCTAAGTTCTTAATTAAGCCATCAGACCATTGGACCAACCAATGTGTTTAAAGTTGTAACTGATAACGCGGCTAAATGCAAAGCGGTTGGGATGGAAATCGAGAAGATGTACAGGCATATCTTTTGGTCCCCTTGTTCTATGCACACTTTGAATCTGGTTTTTAAAGACTTGGCAAGGAAATTGTCTTGGTTGTTCGATACATATCAGGAAGATAAGGCAATAGTAAAATATTTTCTTAACCACACTAATGCCTTATCAATCTTTAGAGAAAACTCAAAGTTGGAGTTGCTAAAAGTTGCAAAAACACGTTTTGCATCACATTATATACTTTTGAGAAGGCTTTTGGATTGTAGGAAGGCACTTGCAACAACTATAGTTCTCAATTTTTAATGGGAATGGTTCAAAAAACGAATGAAACCACGCAAGCAACAGGTATGTTGTCACTGAAACGTTGTCAGTGAAACGATTAAAACTGATGTGTTTTGGGAAAATGTTGAAAATAATTTAGCTTTTACAAAACCCATTTTTTGATGGTTAAGTTTTGTGATGGTGAAGGTCCCAAAAATGGGAGAAATTTATGAGAGAATGGATAACATGCTTGGAGAAATCAAAGATGCCATGAAGGAAAATAAATACTCAAAGCATTCTTCTGAAGTTAAAGAGATTGTTCTTCAAAGGTGGGAAAAAATGACAATTCATTGTTTGGGTTTTGCTTTAAATCATAAGTTTTATGATAGATACTACTTAGATAAATTGGCCCCTGGTGGTATGGCTAGAAAAGCGCCTAACTAAGACATAGAAGTTGCCAACGTTGTTATGGAAGCATTTCAAGGTATTGCTGAAGATGATGATGAATACAAGATATACCGAGATCAATTTGCTTTCTTTCATATGAAGAAAGGAATTTATTCTAAGAAAGCAACCTAAGCTGATGCCATGACAATGGATCCAATTGATTGGTGGAGTACATATATATATATATATATATATATATATATATATATATATATATATATATATATATATATATATATATATATATATATATATATATATATATATATATATATATATATATATATATATATATATATATATATATATATATATATATATATATATATATATATATATATATATATATATATATATATATATATATATATATATATATATATATATATATATATATATATATATATATATATATATATATATATATATATATATATATATATATATATATATATATATATATATATATATATATATATATATATATATATATATATATATATATATATATATATATATATATATATATATATATATATATATATATATATATATATATATATATATATATATATATATATATATATATATATATATATATATATATATATATATATATATATATATATATATATATATATATATATATATATATATATATATATATATATATATATATATATATATATATATATATATATATATATATATATATATATATATATATATATATATATATATATATATATATATATATATATATATATATATATATATATATATATATATATATATATATATATATATATATATATATATATATATATATATATATATATATATATATATATATATATATATATATATATATATATATATATATATATATATATATATATATATATATATATATATATATATATATATATATATATATATATATATATATATATATATATATATATATATATATATATATATATATATATATATATATATATATATATATATATATATATATATATATATATATATATATATATATATATATATATATATATATATATATATATATATATATATATATATATATATATATATATATATATATATATATATATATATATATATATATATATATATATATATATATATATATATATATATATATATATATATATATATATATATATATATATATATATATATATATATATATATATATATATATATATATATATATATATATATATATATATATATATATATATATATATATATATATATATATATATATATATATATATATATATATATATATATATATATATATATATATATATATATATATATATATATATATATATATATATATATATATATATATATATATATATATATATATATATATATATATATATATATATATATATATATATATATATATATATATATATATATATATATATATATATATATATATATATATATATATATATATATATATATATATATATATATATATATATATATATATATATATATATATATATATATATATATATATATATATATATATATATATATATATATATATATATATATATATATATATATATATATATATATATATATATATATATATATATATATATATATATATATATATATATATATATATATATATATATATATATATATATATATATATATATATATATATATATATATATATATATATATATATATATATATATATATATATATATATATATATATATATATATATATATATATATATATATATATATATATATATATATATATATATATATATATATATATATATATATATATATATATATATATATATATATATATATATATATATATATATATATATATATATATATATATATATATATATATATATATATATATATATATATATATATATATATATATATATATATATATATATATATATATATATATATCATTGATTGACCTAAATAATTTCTATGAAGATAAAGTTCTTAAAATTTTTAAAAGGTAAAAAAAAAACCCGTAATGCTTTACTAGAAAATAATACCCACGCAATGCACGGTGGCTGATGATTGAAATATTTAAGTTTTTGTAAAAATCAATTCATGAACTTCAATTAATATATGCATCTAGGTTGATGATGACCGCCAGCCAACTAAGCCGGCAGTCGGCTTTGATTTATCTGAATGTGTGTTTTTATTTGTTGATAGAATATCTGAAAAAATAAATAATTGACCAAGACTACTATAATACCCATACTAAATTAACTTTGTCAAACTTAAAGATTAATTTATTAATGATTGTGCTAAATATTTACTAAAATTAGCCTTGTTCTTAAAATTAGTAACTCGATCAATCTGATTAGTACAAAACAGATTAGTACAAAACAGACCCATTTTGTGTATGGTGCTCCCCTTGGTCTAGTTTATGGCTAACAAGATTTTCCTGGGTTCAAAAGTCTTAAGGGGTTGAATGTGATTTCATGGCAGCCCACTAGTCCCAGCCCTAAGTCAAACATCAGTTATTAGTGCCTTGAAATCTGCATTTTCAACATGAAGAGTTGTTTTTCATATTTATTATCCTCCTAGTTTGTTGTAGTTTTTAATGCTTCAACTACTTATCAGTTTTTCAAAATTTTATTGTCTTGAAATCTGCATTTTCAGCATGAAGAGTTGTTTTTCATATTTATTATCCTCCTAGTTTGTGGTAGTTTTTAATGCTTCAACTACTTATCAGTTTTTCAAAATTTTATTGTCTTTTTCCAAAGCAAGGATTAAATGTTTGCTTTGGTTACTTATTCCAGCCTATAAAAAGGCTTCCAAGTTGTATTAGAAGACATCATCTTCAGTTATGAAATAAACATCAGCTTTTGTGGCTATTCTAGAGTGTTCATACTCAAAAAGGAGTCAGATAGTTGATTGTTCTAGTGTGGTGCTGTTGCTTTATCACTAACAACATCTTCTTTCGCCAATTTGATTAATCTTGGTGGCGTTTAAGTACTTTATCCTAGATTCAATCTGATGGTTAGGCTTGAGATCCTTTCGATGACCTATGTTGTGTTGAAGGGTTGCGGCAACTTTATCCAAGTCATATCTATAGTTTCTTCATTTTACAATCTTATATCAGTTTCACCTATCAACCACGTATCAGTTTTCATACATGTGATGGTAGAATACAGTTTAGAGGTGAGAGGCAAAAGTGTCTTTTCTATTGACTTTTGTTGAAAGAGGGAGAAGGTTGCCTCTTTATGAAATAGTATAGATAAGGGAGTATAGAGGTGTAGATAAGAAAGTATAGATATAGATATAGATTTCAAATCAATAATAATGATGGAATATACCTTGAAATCTGTATTAACAGCAGCATTGTTATTATTATTAAGAACCTGGTGTTGTAGAAGAAGTAAGATGGTCCTTTCTCTGTCCTCAAACAGTTGCCTATCAGCCTCTAGCTTCTCTTTCTCTTTTTGTTCCTCCAATTGAATCCTGCGTAGAGCTTCCTCATCTGCACGTGCTTTCTCCGCTAATTCTTTTCTGATTTGCTTCTGCTTCTCCTTCTTCAAAGCCTTACATTTCTCCTTTCTTCGGTTTTTCGGTGGTCCTGTTTGGCCAGTGCTCGCCGGTTCAGTCATCTTCCACTATTGGATATGCTTTAGTATATGGGTTGTGTTTTAACCAGCTCTATTTTCCCAAAATAATCCACAAATGCTTTAATACATTAATTGATTAATACAATCTACTCTTTACCATATTCATATTCATAATTAGAATTCACAAATACATATATTACAATACTTACGCAATGCAGCAGGAAAAAATAAAGTATAACTTTTTGATTTTCTACAGTGAGTGTTCTTTAATTATATCTTTTATTTTGTTCTAATTTTGACCCGAATCTGACTTGAATATCCGAAACTAACAACTGTGAAATTTGCACAAACTTGCGAATTCAGTTAACAAACTAGTGACAAAAGAAGCAAACACCAATTCGTTCAGCCACAAAATTCAGTGATGAACTAAACACCAAATCAGTTTGCAAATACCAAATCTACGAAGCCACACATTTTAGACAAGTCACTTTGCAAATAGACTGACCAAAGCAAACAAACAAGCTAATATCAAGAAAACAAACACATACCACACACAATCCTGAATCACAACTATACCAGCAAACAAACTGAATTAAGCTAAAATGAACATTAACCCATACGGAACCATCTATGGACGAGCTAAGTGCTGAGCAAAAATAAAACTGTTTGAAGCTGAGCAACAAAACTACTGCTCAACCTATTAACTATGGACGAGCAAATAACTAGAATGATATATCAAATGGGCAAGTTATTCGACTGAGCAAGAACAAACTACTGATCATTGAATACCTAAAAACAAACACCACACATACACGTAACTGATCATTCAATATTTCTACCGCATAGAATACAAGAACGAAAGAACGGCACAAGTATATTATTGAAGATTACCGATTTCACACAACCTGAATTTGCAAAAAGAGCTTAATTTTCAACCGGAGATATACAATATGGACCGACCAATTTTAAATCCACTCCCATGGAATTTTCGGTCTCAAATTGCAACTTAAAACAGGAATGATATTGAAAAATCCACAGAAAACTTCTGCACACAAAATCTGCAAACTCAATTTTAAACTTGTAACAAGCAAATTGAAAGACCACCATATAAGCATGAATTCACATAGCAAACCATGAGCACTTATCTTAGTATGAATTAACCCCTAACCAATAAGCATCTACTTGCGAAACTACCAGCATTCAAGACTTAAACCACACAAAACTTAGCAGCTAGAATGAGTAACATAACGGACCGACCAAATATGCTTGTCAAACAAACATCCTTTCATTCAGGCATTTTAACAAACAGATTGTGTGCAAGCAATTAATTCAATTAAAATAACAATTTTATAGAATTTGAAGCCAATACTCGAATCATTCACTAAGCAATACAAAAATACAATCAGCATTCAAATAAGCAAAACTGATATAATCAAATTTAATATATTTCTAAAGAATTAAAAAAGGATATTTACCGGATTTAGAGGAACTAGAAGTGAGATGATAATCAAACATGATTTGGAGCTTAATCTTCACTTCCATAAGAACCTTTGAAATCTTCGAATCCAGAACCTGTAATCACTTCAAACTCAGGCTCTAATCTTTATATTTACATTAGGGCTCGGGGCTTGGCTTGGATAACTGCATCATTTTTTGTTACAGTTACCTTAAAAGGGGCATTTTTGTAAAATGATACAGTTACCTTAAAAGGGGTTTTTTTGTAATATATCAATCATACATTTAATATGTGTGTATGACTGTAGCTATCAATTTTACAGTTAATTGCATATTCAATTTTCCCTTTAATTATATTATTATTATATATGGGAAAAGTGAATATAAGGTTGGCACTAAACTTAGATGTGGAACCCCTCACATACTAATTTTTTAATATTTTTGTTTAATGAATAAATGTTTGAATTTTATGGATTAAAAATATATATATTTGTTTAATAAATAAATGTTTGGACCCCATTTTTATGGTTAAAAAAACAAATATGTAAGTGTTTCACACCTAAAATTAAGTATCTAAGAGCCTTATATAACCATCCCCGTATTATATTACTAGACTTAAACCCCGCGTGAAACGCGGGTTTATTAAATAGATTTATTTCCGGTATCTATAATGTTTAAACATTTCAGATATTTAAGCAATATGATAATTATAAAGATCATTTACTAAATAAGTTTTATGATGTACAACTCCATAAATCCATAAGTGCAATTAGCAACGAAAAATTATTTAACTCAACTTCATTAATCTAAAACTCCATAAATGTAATTAGCAATGAAACTAAAAATCCAAAAAGAAATTACACCTATGTAGCCAAATATTGGCTTGCCCATAATCTGAGCAACTTCAGCAAGATATGCAACCACCATTGTCCAATCTTTTTTGCAGGCCCACAATTTGACACAAGTTGGAGAAAGAATGACGAAGGCCATTAAAATTACATATTGCAAGTTCAATCCCTTTATAATTGAATGGGTCAAATAATGAGTAGCTTAAAAATAGTAATTATATATAGTCGAATAGATTAATCCATTAAGAGTAACGACTTCATAGGTATTCAAAGTCGTCTCAAATCAAAATCGAAAAAAAAAGCACTGTTGTTGATCACTTTTCAACAGCTTCCAAGCTACCCGATGCCCCATTGTCTATCGATAATGAAAGCTTACTTGCAGCCTTCGTTTTCTTCACGTCTTGACTCGAGTATATCAATATCCGTTTCACCATGTTACAGAACTCCCTGCATATTACTTTAATCATCATGAGTTCATGAGAACCCACCCTTAATACATGCTATGTGCTTGCAGAATATGTGCAGTAACAAATTAAACTTGGGCCTAAATTTACTACCAACATTATCACATAATCTTTTTGCTATACATTATAATACTCAAAACTCAAGTAAAAGTATATAAATGAAAAGATTGATAGTAAAATAATAATCAGTTTTTATGTATTATGCAATCCACCTTCAAAAACACATATACATGGATTCATAAAAAAAATATTACTAAAGACATAATGCATATACTCAAAGATAACATGTGTTTACGAATGAATGATCAATAAAAGGCTTACCTATATACCCAAAGAATACCAACAAATTCAGTTTTAAATGTCTTATTCCCCTGCACATAACACAAAGGATAACTATAAAAAGAACCCAAAATGTTCTATGAGATTGATCCTTTGTATCAGAAAACCACATATAGCCATTTACCATATCGTAGACATCCAACACGTTCTGGTCCTTATCACTTGCTGAAACCAATGACTTCCAAAAAATACCAATAAATTCAGTTTTGAATGTCTTTTCTCATGCACATAACACAAAGGATCCGATAAAACCTCAACTCAATAAGCCAAATTAGGGCGAAAAATTAAGAAACAACCAAATTAACTACACAATAAAGTTGAAGAAACAACCAAATCCGTACCAAAAACACACAGAATACTGATCACTCATTCATATATTATTAATACAAAAAGAGCACTAGTTACATATACTATTATGGAGGTTAGTCGTCTGCTTAAATCAACAAAAGACTATAGTTTTTTTACAACATTAAAATGGAAGTTTTAATGTCTATTACCAAAAAAATTCCAAACTGTTATGGTAAAAATACATGAGAATAAAAGATACATGGTAGAACAGACAATAAAACTACACAAAAACACATACATGCTATGCAACCACGAAGGCTCATTGGATACATAATAGTCGTTTATGACGAATACCTGAAACCATGAACTTCTTACCTGAACGGTCGAAAAAATCACGACTTGATTTAAACACACACCCCAACCTATTACCTTCTCGACCACAGATTTCTCAAATCACCTTGTTTCTTCCCCAACACCAATAATGTGCCTGTAAACTCAAACAATTTAAAGCATTAATACAAAACTTGTCTTTCAGTATTGCATTTCAAGTAAACTCTTTGAATTATCATAGTTGATAACTGATATTTATATTGCAACCAATTTTCGAGTTAAAATATTACCAACTGTGAAAGGAACAATGTAAAGCAAAGCATGTCCATCCATCATGTTCAGAGCTACATATGCAATTAGCAGACCTGCAGTACAGAAAGCACCACGATCAAGACTACAAAACCAAGAAACAAAACAAAACAAAAGAGCACGCACAAACATATTATCAAAAGCAGCCCATACCCAACTCAGATGAGGTCTTAATTTTCAGTTCTTTTTAAAAAGTGAGCTCTTCTTCTATATTGGAATGTAGATGCTAAAAAGAAGTTTCGAATATAAAAAGAAAAGAAACAGGGAGCTTCAGGTTACATGTTTACTGAAGAGGTTCATGTCTACTGAAGGGCTTCAGGTTTACTGAAAAATTTCATGTAAACTAAGGAGCTTCAGGTTACATGTCTACTGAAGTCCATCACCAGTTAAAGCCACAGTCCATCCACCAATTAAAGTCCCAGTCAAGGCACCAGTTGACCCACCATCTATGTAACACCCCAAGCCAAGGCTCGAAATATTACGGAAATCATATAGCACAATGTGGAATTAATGTAGAACATGAACTAAATGCAAATAAAGGATTCAGTGAATCCATACAATAAATAACAAGTAAAAATACATAAGAGCAAGTCATCATCAAAGATTACAACAGAACATCAAAGGTGGCTAACGGTTCTAAGTACAATGCAAAAGAAGGCAAATGGATCCTTGATCCATATAAGTCCAAGTCCGGGTTCAACAGCAAGCAAATAATCAGACTCCACGCCCTGGATTAACCTGGTTACCTGAAAAGTGTACTAAGCATAGTCAACACAAGGTTGGTGAGTTCAGTAATGGTCCATTAGAAACCATCGTCAATAATCATAATATACGAGTAGAGGCGAAACATGACTTACAGTGATCCTTTACGAAAAACACGACATCCACAACAAAATTACGCAAACAAGTAAGACGTGTAATAAACAATACACTCAAGTAATATACGTAACATCCATTCAAATCAAGTATCATTTCCTCTTCAGTGGGATTTATACAGGTCATATATCGTATCCTCTTCAGTGGGATTTATACACTACATATGTCATATCCTCTTCAGTGGGATTTATATACGTCATATCCTCTTCAGTGGGATTTATATACGTCATATCCTCTTCAGTGGGATTTATACACTACATATGTCATATCCTCTTCAGTGGGATTTATACACTACATATGTCATATCCTCTTCAGTGGGATTTATATACGTCATATCCTCTTCAGTGGGATTTATACACTACGTATGCATCAATCAACATCCATTCATCACAAGTCCATCAATCATCAAACATCAAATTAATTTAAACTATACGTACATACACTTAGGAGGATTCTACTTTCTTCGAGTCCCAGATGCTTATATATAGGGTCACCCGCAGCCTTCCCACCACATCTACATCCCAATGAAGGCATAACCGACTTCCATGTATGCACGTCTATCCTAACAGTAATAATAATAATAATAATAGTAGTATAAACCTATCGCAACCCTTTACGAAAATCAATCAGATGTGTCCAACAACTCATCATTCAATCATTCAGTCAAACATTCAATCGATGACCATTAATTCATAAATTCATCAATACAACGATAAAAGTATGAATAAGTACGTATCTCACAAGTCAAGTACATCAAGGCATTCATGTCTATCTCAAACGTATTCCCAAGTCCATCATTTACTCTAAACAACGCGTATATACACTTCGGAGGATTTTACTTTCATCAAGTTCTAGATGCTTATGTATAGGGTCATCCGCAGCCTTCCCACCACATCTAAAACTCTTTGAAAGTAAAACCGACTTCATGTATGTACTTCTATCCTAAAGAGTTACAATATCACAAACACACCTTCGTAAACCATCACACGATCAATCAAAACTGTCTACCAAACTACAATCAATCAGAAATTAACTAGACAGGCAATCAAGTCAACCAACCAAACAAACAACACGTATATGTACACTTTTCAGCCCGAATCTCTATTGAGTAGGGAGCTACGAAACTCACCTGATCGGCAAAGAAGTTAAGTTTGATATAAAGTCGCGTTATAGTCGTTCGAGGTTCACTTCACGTTCACCACCTAAATATCGATCATGTACATTCACATCAACATACATAAGCACGTATACATAACTTATCAATTTCTCGACAAAACCCTAATTAGGTTCCAAAGTGCTTCTCGACGTTAAATGACTTTTAAGACTCTTAATCAATGTTACATAAGATAAGAAGTGAATTAGATCAATGCTCGACGCGTAAAAAGGGTCCAGAAAGTCATTTTAGGTCAAACAAGGAATTCTGGAAAGTACAACTGGCGTAACCCTTATAAAATTTTTGGTAAAGGGGGCGTAAGGTACGGTGCTCTCAAAAGTGCAATTCTTTTGGCGTCTTGAGTGGCGTAAACAGGAGGTTTTGGCGTAAGATGGAGCATTCGGCGTAAGCTACGCCCCAAAGGGCCGTAACCTACGCCCAGTCAAAATATAAATAGCGTAACCTACGCCCCATAGGGCCGTAGGTTACGCCCCTTACTGGGCAGCAACACGACCAGCAGCAGTTTATGCAGAAAATCAAGAACCAAAACCCTATATCACTTGAACCACAACCCTAAATCGCATTGCAAGATTAAAGGACTCATTTTGAAGCTACATTTGACATTCTAATGCATAAATACACTTACCCAAACCCATATTTCCATCCATAACATTATCAAATTCTCCAAATCGATCAAAACCTAGCCAAACCCTAATTCGACCCAAAACTCATTTTAAGGCGATTTAGAACTTGTAAATGTACGAGATGACTAGAAACGAGTAAACTAACATAAATAGAAGTAAATGGGATGAATTAGACTTACCAAAACTTTCCTTCTTGAGCTCAAACCCGAAATTAGGTCAAATGGGTTAAAATCTTGCACTATGAACTTAAATCTTTAGGTATGAAGATGAGAAGGAGATGATAATGATTCTTATATTAAACAAATTTCACAACACCAATTAATCAAGAGTTCAAGAGAGAAAGATTGGAAGAGAGAGTTCTTGCTTTTGTTAGAGAGAAAAGAAAGAGATTAGGTTGTGTGGTGAAATGAAAGAGATAAGGGAAAGGGTTGGGTCTTGGAAGGCTCATGGGTCATGGGTAACCCATGGGTCGACCCGTTTCCCTTACAAGCTAATTCACAAGTCGTTTTACATTTAATCACCGAATAAGTCATACAATCGACCCGACGAACATACCACATTATCATTTAATCACGAAATGACCCAAATACTTCATTAACTCAAATTGTTAGTCAAATTGCACGTAAAGTCAAACGGTCAAAACTCACGGATGTTACAGTCTAAGCCCCGGTTTACCCACCAGTTAAAGCCCCAGTTCATCCACCAGTCAAAGCTGCAGTTGAGGCATCACTTCACCTACCATTTAAGGACCCAGTTCAGCTTATACACACTCATTTACGCAGTTCCAAAATGTTCCCTACGACAAATTCCATAAATGGAAAAAATAAGAAACAATATCAAGTAGTTAAGGACCGAAATTTCGGTGTTTCGGTCAAGGACCGGTATGCGAAATATCGATTATTTCGGTGGTATTTCGGTGGTATACCGGTAATTTTAATATTATGCAAAATATTTTGTATAATTATATTATAGATATATAATTATATATATACCAAACAAAAATTGCAATTATACACTAGATGCACCAATCATTATGAAATCTTCATGAATAAATCATATATTAAAGTTAATAAAATATCTACCAAAATAAAACTTAAACTGGTCAGTCAATAAATATCAATTGAATAGATAGTCCGTCCCTTGTTAAAAAAAACATCAAACCCATATGAAAAGAAATAGTGTTTGACAGGTGTTCCCCACTTTTCATTTTCTCTTTCTTATTAGTCTTGATTCTTGAAATCCCAACCAAGAACGTCTTTTATGTTTATCTCTTATACACACTTAACACTCACCGGAAAAAAACCCTACAACTAAACAGCCGCCTCCTCCTTCATCTGGATCAAAAAACGTGGGCACTGTAGCATTTCCTGTGACTATGGTTTGGCGTTTCCGTGTGTCATAGCTTGTACCTCTACCTGCCCTTAAGCTTTTCTCCCTTGTTTCCTTTCTTCTACCTTCTTTTCTCCCTTGTTTATCATGTTTGGCCCAAAATATTGAAAAATAAAAACAAAACCGATAAAACCACTGGTACCACCGAAATTGGAAAGTCCAAATTTCGGTCAAATTTCGGTCAATACCACCGAAAATTTCGGAAACGAAATCCTAACCGAAATTTGAAACCGAAATTAGGTCCAAGCACCGAAAACCGGTATACCACCGGTATACCACTGGTATACCACCGAAATTGAAAAATAAGAAACAATATCAAACAGAGAGAGCATGTTGTGCATCAACAAACATTCTCTCTAAAAACTAACTTATCATATAACAAATAAACACTTCAAATTTTAAAGAAAAGTAAGATAAAAGGAAAGGGCGCACTTGACAGTTGTGCATCAACTTATAAAAATTTTGATACACACGCACGACAACTACTTGTCACCCTACGATAAGGTTTGTTTTACAATGCTCACCTATCTTAACAATGGATTAAGTTCCATGGTCACTCCTGCATTATTATTTATTACCATTGTATCGCTCGGTGGATAATATATTAACAAACTCATAACCTTAGGCAACTTCAAATAGACCAAAACAATATAAAAACAAAGATTTACCCGGACTACAACAAATTAATAGCCAGTTCAGAAAATGGTCAGAAAGAATGTTGTTTCGCCATTATGAGAAATTTGGACAACAACCTCTACCATTTGTTATCACCCTAACCAAGCATGAAGCAACAATTAGATATACAAAGTCCATTCAAAATAGCTACTTCTCTCACAAACCATGAGAGTACCTTTAGTAAATTCTTATGTTGCACTTAAGATAACATAACAACTTCTCATGTTACAAATCTTCATGACATTTAATCAAAGATAACATTTAATCATCATCATCATAACCTATCTCATGTTCAAAAATCGTAAATCCTCCAAGTTGAGTAAGGAAGGACTTACCTTCAAGCCACACACTATCATATCTATATTATTTTATAAACCCTAATTATAAAATAAAGATAAGAAACAGCAGTATAACACAAAATAAGAATACGAAAAACTGACCAATAAGTTTGCAATAACTTATGACAGATGCATATAACTTATGACACTCTATGCTACATCAAAAAAGAGACGGCAGATAAGAAATACAAATAAGTCAATAATTCATTTAAAAAGTGACAAAGATAAAACTAACATGCTTTTTTCTTCAATTACAACCGCCACTTTGATGATCGTTTTTTCTTCAAAATCAGAAGTTAACTGAAGCAATTCTTCAGAATCAGTCCACCTTTCTGCAGTTTCAAAAAGAAAACAAAAATCATAAAACCTCAAAATTTGATAAAAAACCTTGTCGAATTAATAACTTGAAAATCCATTTAAAAGCTAAATCTAAGTATAGATCTAAATCAAAGAATATATAAAAGAAGAAAAGCCATGTATACATAAGTTATGACAAATGCATATAACTTATCCATATAGATCTATATGTCCTTTCTCTGTATCCATATATATACTCACATATATCACTATATATCTATACACATATATATCAGACATAGTAGAAACACCAAAGAAAACCTACCAAATTCATCATGCCATGACCTCATAATCCGATTTGAAAGAGCTATGGATAACCCCAAAATGGCAGCTTGCAAGGAATATGAACAACGAAATTCATAAATGAAGATTACAAAAAGCACACACAAATTACAAAACTTTATATATAAAGACTACAAAATATACATAGATTACAAAACTTGGAGATTAAAAATGGTGAGCATAATTGAGGGTAATTACCTGAATATGAACAAACTTCTTGCTTTACATTCCATTCTTCCTCAAACTAATTTAAGAGATCAAATCACACAAAAAATTCACTTAGGCATTTACACAAACAGTTTGTGAGCATCGTTTTTAACAGAAATCTAACCTTGATATTGAGTCAAATTAAAGTGTAATAAGGATAAAATATGAAGTTTATGATGCCTTTAACACAACCCACGAGTTTATTAGATCTGTGTGGAAAAAAATGAAGAAAGTGAAAAGAAGAATGAAAGGAAGCTGATAAAAGCTTTCTGATCTGACATCTGTTATAAATATAAGGGTCAAGTTATAACTCGTTTATTTGCAGGGTGTAAAAGGTAACTTTATTTCTTTTATCCTCTTTTGTTAGTTTGTTACTTGTGCAGGGGCTGTTATGTAAATTGGAGATTAGGGTTATATAAATACCTCTTTATCTCATACGACTCAAGAATTCCAGTC
>CM067167.1:133641184-133701276 GCA_034093135.1 Erigeron breviscapus
TGACAATGGATCCAATTGATTGGTGGAGTACATACGGTGGGACATGGATCCCGAAAGTGCATATATAGAAGGTTCAAGTGCTCATCTCGAAGAAATGGTTTGGGAAGACCTTGATGATGAAGGTGTTGACAATGGAAAAGGAAATAGGCCACGAGTAGATTAGATTATAGTTTGTGTTTCTTTTTTCTATTATATTTTCTTATGTTATGTTCTATCTTTTTATTGTTTAGTTTTGTTTACTTATGCTTTTATTTTTGGTACACTCACCGTATCATAGTACACCGTACCATTTTGTACCGCTTCGTACCGAAATGAGTATACCTATTACATACCGAATTCGTCACAATGAGCGAATTGCATACCTATATTGCATACCCGTACCATAGGGTACGGCGTTTTATGTGACTATGGATCAGCCATGATTTCTTCTGTTTTTCTACTAGAGTTGTTCTGATTTCTTTATTTTTTCTTACTAAATTTCTTATGCGATTTAACTGAATTCTTCTCGATTATCATTTGTTAGACAATGAACCCACATTTCAAGCCATTTCTCTATTGAGATTTTTATGCGGTGTTCAGGTTTAATGATTATTTGATAGAAAAGAAAACTAAGCATTTGATTGTTTGAAAAACTTGACAAAATACAGGACATCTAATCTAAAATATATATATATATATATATCATTGATTGACCTAAATAATTTCTATGAAGATAAAGTTCTTAAAATTTTTAAAAGGTAAAAAAAAAACCCGTAATGCTTTACTAGAAAATAATACCCACGCAATGCACGGTGGCTGATGATTGAAATATTTAAGTTTTTGTAAAAATCAATTCATGAACTTCAATTAATATATGCATCTAGGTTGATGATGACCGCCAGCCAACTAAGCCGGCAGTCGGCTTTGATTTATCTGAATGTGTGTTTTTATTTGTTGATAGAATATCTGAAAAAATAAATAATTGACCAAGACTACTATAATACCCATACTAAATTAACTTTGTCAAACTTAAAGATTAATTTATTAATGATTGTGCTAAATATTTACTAAAATTAGCCTTGTTCTTAAAATTAGTAACTCGATCAATCTGATTAGTACAAAACAGATTAGTACAAAACAGACCCATTTTGTGTATGGTGCTCCCCTTGGTCTAGTTTATGGCTAACAAGATTTTCCTGGGTTCAAAAGTCTTAAGGGGTTGAATGTGATTTCATGGCAGCCCACTAGTCCCAGCCCTAAGTCAAACATCAGTTATTAGTGCCTTGAAATCTGCATTTTCAACATGAAGAGTTGTTTTTCATATTTATTATCCTCCTAGTTTGTTGTAGTTTTTAATGCTTCAACTACTTATCAGTTTTTCAAAATTTTATTGTCTTGAAATCTGCATTTTCAGCATGAAGAGTTGTTTTTCATATTTATTATCCTCCTAGTTTGTGGTAGTTTTTAATGCTTCAACTACTTATCAGTTTTTCAAAATTTTATTGTCTTTTTCCAAAGCAAGGATTAAATGTTTGCTTTGGTTACTTATTCCAGCCTATAAAAAGGTTTCCAAGTTGTATTAGAAGACATCATCTTCAGTTATGAAATAAACATCAGCTTTTGTGGCTATTCTAGAGTGTTCATACTCAAAAAGGAGTCAGATAGTTGATTGTTCTAGTGTGGTGCTGTTGCTTTATCACTAACAACATCTTCTTTCGCCAATTTGATTAATCTTGGTGGCGTTTAAGTACTTTATCCTAGATTCAATCTGATGGTTAGGCTTGAGATCCTTTCGATGACCTATGTTGTGTTGAAGGGTTGCGGCAACTTTATCCAAGTCATATCTATAGTTTCTTCATTTTACAATCTTATATCAGTTTCACCTATCAACCACGTATCAGTTTTCATACATGTGATGGTAGAATACAGTTTAGAGGTGAGAGGCAAAAGTGTCTTTTCTATTGACTTTTGTTGAAAGAGGGAGAAGGTTGCCTCTTTATGAAATAGTATAGATAAGGGAGTATAGAGGTGTAGATAAGAAAGTATAGATATAGATATAGATTTCAAATCAATAATAATGATGGAATATACCTTGAAATCTGTATTAACAGCAGCATTGTTATTATTATTAAGAACCTGGTGTTGTAGAAGAAGTAAGATGGTCCTTTCTCTGTCCTCAAACAGTTGCCTATCAGCCTCTAGCTTCTCTTTCTCTTTTTGTTCCTCCAATTGAATCCTGCGTAGAGCTTCCTCATCTGCACGTGCTTTCTCCGCTAATTCTTTTCTGATTTGCTTCTGCTTCTCCTTCTTCAAAGCCTTACATTTCTCCTTTCTTCGGTTTTTCGGTGGTCCTGTTTGGCCAGTGCTCGCCGGTTCAGTCATCTTCCACTATTGGATATGCTTTAGTATATGGGTTGTGTTTTAACCAGCTCTATTTTCCCAAAATAATCCACAAATGCTTTAATACATTAATTGATTAATACAATCTACTCTTTACCATATTCATATTCATAATTAGAATTCACAAATACATATATTACAATACTTACGCAATGCAGCAGGAAAAAATAAAGTATAACTTTTTGATTTTCTACAGTGAGTGTTCTTTAATTATATCTTTTATTTTGTTCTAATTTTGACCCGAATCTGACTTGAATATCCGAAACAAACAACTGTGAAATTTGCACAAACTTGCGAATTCAGTTAACAAACTAGTGACAAAAGAAGCAAACACCAATTCGTTCAGCCACAAAATTCAGTGATGAACTAAACACCAAATCAGTTTGCAAATACCAAATCTACGAAGCCACACATTTTAGACAAGTCACTTTGCAAATAGACTGACCAAAGCAAACAAACAAGCTAATATCAAGAAAACAAACACATACCACACACAATCCTGAATCACAACTATACCAGCAAACAAACTGAATTAAGCTAAAATGAACATTAACCCATACGGAACCATCTATGGACGAGCTAAGTGCTGAGCAAAAATAAAACTGTTTGAAGCTGAGCAACAAAACTACTGCTCAACCTATTAACTATGGACGAGCAAATAACTAGAATGATATATCAAATGGGCAAGTTATTCGACTGAGCAAGAACAAACTACTGATCATTGAATACCTAAAAACAAACACCACACATACACGTAACTGATCATTCAATATTTCTACCGCATAGAATACAAGAACGAAAGAACGGCACAAGTATATTATTGAAGATTACCGATTTCACACAACCTGAATTTGCAAAAAGAGCTTAATTTTCAACCGGAGATATACAATATGGACCGACCAATTTTAAATCCACTCCCATGGAATTTTCGGTCTCAAATTGCAACTTAAAACAGGAATGATATTGAAAAATCCACAGAAAACTTCTGCACACAAAATCTGCAAACTCAATTTTAAACTTGTAACAAGCAAATTGAAAGACCACCATATAAGCATGAATTCACATAGCAAACCATGAGCACTTATCTTAGTATGAATTAACCCCTAACCAATAAGCATCTACTTGCGAAACTACCAGCATTCAAGACTTAAACCACACAAAACTTAGCAGCTAGAATGAGTAACATAACGGACCGACCAAATATGCTTGTCAAACAAACATCCTTTCATTCAGGCATTTTAACAAACAGATTGTGTGCAAGCAATTAATTCAATTAAAATAACAATTTTATAGAATTTGAAGCCAATACTCGAATCATTCACTAAGCAATACAAAAATACAATCAGCATTCAAATAAGCAAAACTGATATAATCAAATTTAATATATTTCTAAAGAATTAAAAAAGGATATTTACCGGATTTAGAGGAACTAGAAGTGAGATGATAATCAAACATGATTTGGAGCTTAATCTTCACTTCCATAAGAACCTTTGAAATCTTCGAATCCAGAACCTGTAATCACTTCAAACTCAGGCTCTAATCTTTATATTTACATTAGGGCTCGGGGCTTGGCTTGGATAACTGCATCATTTTTTGTTACAGTTACCTTAAAAGGGGCATTTTTGTAAAATGATACAGTTACCTTAAAAGGGGTATTTTTGTAATATATCAATCATACTTTATTTAATATGTGTGTATGACTGTAGCTATCAATTTTGCAGTTGCATATTCGATTTTCCCTTTATTATATTATATATTATATATGGGAAAAGTGAATATAAGGTTGGACACCTAAACTTAGGTGTGGAACCCCTCACATACTAATTTTTTAATATTTTTTGTTTAATGAATAAATATTTGGATATATATTTATATATAAAAATATATTTTTGTTTAATGAATAAATGTTTGGCCCCATGAATTTTATGGATTAAAAAAAAATATGTGAAGTGTTTCACACCTAAAATTAAGTATCTAAGAGCCTTATATAACCATCCCCGTATTATATTACTAGACTTAAACCCCGCGTGAAACGCGGGTTTATTAAATAGATTTATTTCCGGTATCTATAATGTTTAAACATTTCAGATATTTAAGCAATATGATAATTATAAAGATCATTTACTAAATAAGTTTTATGATGTACAACTCCATAAATCCATAAGTGCAATTAGCAACGAAAAATTATTTAACTCAACTTCATTAATCTAAAACTCCATAAATGTAATTAGCAATGAAACTAAAAATCCAAAAAGAAATTACACCTATGTAGCCAAATATTGGCTTGCCCATAATCTGAGCAACTTCAGCAAGATATGCAACCACCATTGTCCAATCTTTTTTGCAGGCCCACAATTTGACACAAGTTGGAGAAAGAATGACGAAGGCCATTAAAATTACATATTGCAAGTTCAATCCCTTTATAATTGAATGGGTCAAATAATGAGTAGCTTTAAAATAGTAATTATATATAGTCGAATAGACTAATCCATTAAGAGTAACGACTTCATAGGTATTCAAAGTCGTCTCAAATCAAAATCGAAAAAAAAAGCACTGTTGTTGATCACTTTTCAACAGCTTCCAAGCTACCCGATGCCTCATTGTCTATCGATAATGAAAGCTTACTTGCAGCCTTCGTTTTCTTCACGTCTTGACTCGAGTATATCAATATCCGTTTCACCATGTTACAGAACTCCCTGCATATTACTTTAATCATCATGAGTTCATGAGAACCCACCCTTAATACATGCTATGTGCTTGCAGAATATGTGCAGTAACAAATTAAACTTGGGCCTAAATTTACTACCAACATTATCACATAATCTTTTTGCTATACATTATAATACTCAAAACTCAAGTAAAAGTATATAAATGAAAAGATTGATAGTAAAATAATAATCAGTTTTTATGTATTATGCAATCCACCTTCAAAAACACATATACATGGATTCATAAAAAAAATATTACTAAAGACATAATGCATATACTCAAAGATAACATGTGTTTACGAATGAATGATCAATAAAAGGCTTACCTATATACCCAAAGAATACCAACAAATTCAGTTTTAAATGTCTTATTCCCCTGCACATAACACAAAGGATAACTATAAAAAGAACCCAAAATGTTCTATGAGATTGATCCTTTGTATCAGAAAACCACATATAGCCATTTACCATATCGTAGACATCTTTCACGTTCTGGTCCTTTTATCACTTGCTGAAACCAATGACTTCCAAAAAATACCAATAAATTCAGTTTTGAATGTCTTTTCTCATGCACATAACACAAAGGATCCGATAAAACCTCAACTCAATAAGCCAAATTAGGGCGAAAAATTAAGAAACAACCAAATTAACTACACAATAAAGTTGAAGAAACAACCAAATCCGTACCAAAAACACACAGAATACTGATCACTCATTCATATATTATTAATACAAAAAGAGCACTAGTTACATATACTATTATGGAGGTTAGTCGTCTGCTTAAATCAACAAAAGACTATAGTTTTTTTACAACATTAAAATGGAAGTTTTAATGTCTATTACCAAAAAAATTCCAAACTGTTATGGTAAAAATACATGAGAATAAAAGATACATGGTAGAACAGACAATAAAACTACACAAAAACACATACATGCTATGCAACCACGAAGGCTCATTGGATACATAATAGTCGTTTATGACGAATACCTGAAACCATGAACTTCTTACCTGAACGGTCGAAAAAATCACGACTTGATTTAAACACACACCCCAACCTATTACCTTCTCGACCACAGATTTCTCAAATCACCTTGTTTCTTCCCCAACACCAATAATGTGCCTGTAAACTCAAACAATTTAAAGCATTAATACAAAACTTGTCTTTCAGTATTGCATTTCAAGTAAACTCTTTGAATTATCATAGTTGATAACTGATATTTATATTGCAACCAATTTTCGAGTTAAAATATTACCAACTGTGAAAGGAACAATGTAAAGCAAAGCATGTCCATCCATCATGTTCAGAGCTACATATGCAATTAGCAGACCTGCAGTACAGAAAGCACCACGATCAAGACTACAAAACCAAGAAACAAAACAAAACAAAAGAGCACGCACAAACATATTATCAAAGCAGCCCATACCCAACTCAGATGAGTTCTTAATTTTCAATTTTTTTATAAAAAAAATGGGCTCTTCTTCTATATTGGAATGTAGCTGCTAAAAAGAAGTTTCGAATATAAAAAGAAAAGAAACAGGGAGCTTCAGGTTACATGTTTACTGAAGAGGTTCATGTCTACTGAAGGGCTTCAGGTTTACTGAAAAATTTCATGTAAACTAAGGAGCTTCAGGTTACATGTCTACTGAAGTCCATCACCAGTTAAAGCCACAGTCCATCCACCAATTAAAGTCCCAGTCAAGGCACCAGTTGACCCACCAGTCTATGTAACACCCCAAGCCAAGGCTCGAAATATTACGGAAATCATATAGCACAAGGTGGGATTAATGTAGAACATGAACTAAATGCAAATAAAGGATTCAGTGAATCCATACAATAAGATAAACAAGTATCAAAAATACATACAGAGCAAGTCATCATCAAATATTACAACGGAACATCAAAAGGTGGCTAACGGTTCTAAGTACAATGCAAAAGAAGGCAAATGGATCCTTGATCCATATAAGTCCAAGTCCGGGTTCAACAGCAAGCAAATAATCAGACTCCACGCCCTGGATTAACCTGGTTACCTGAAAAGTGTACTAAGCATAGTCAACACAAGGTTGGTGAGTTCGTAGTAATGGTCCATTAGAAACCATCGTCAATAATCATAATATACGAGTAGAGGCGAAACATGACTTACAGTGATCCTCTACGAAAAACACAACGACATCCACAACAAAATTACGCAAACAAGTAAGACGTGTAATAAACAATACACTCAAGTAATATACGTAACATCCATTCAAATCAAGTATCATATCCTCTTCAGTGGGATTTATACAGGTCATATATCGTATCCTCTTCAGTGGGATTTATACACTACATACGTCATATCCTCTTCAGTGGGATTTATATACGTCATATCCTCTTCAGTGGGATTTATACACTACATATGTCATATCCTCTTCAGTGGGATTTATATACGTCATATCCTCTTCAGTGGGATTTATACACTACATATGTCATATCCTCTTCAGTGGGATTTATATACGTCATATCCTCTTCAGTGGGATTTATACACTACATATGCATCAATCAACATCCATTCATCACAAGTCCATCAATCATCAAACATCAAATTAAATTAAACTATACGTACATACACTTAGGAGGATTCTACTTTCTTCGAGTCCCAGATGCTTATATATAGGGTCACCCGCAGCCTTCCCACCACATCTAAAGCCCTTGGAAGGTATAACCGACTTCCATGTATGCACGTCTATCCTAACAGTAATAATAATAAAATAATAATAGTAGTATAAACCTATCGCAACCCTTTACGAAAATCAATCAGATGTGTCCAACAACTCATCATTCAATCATTCAGTCAAACATTCAATCGATGACCATTAATTCATAAATTCATCAATACAACGATAAAAGTATGAATAAGTGCGTATCACGCAAGTCAAGTATATCAGGGCATTCATGTCTATCCCAAACGTATTCCCAAGTCCATCATTTACTCTAAACAACGCGTATATACACTTCGGAGGATTTTACTTTCATCAAGTTCTAGATGCTTATGTATAGGGTCACCCGCAGCCTTCCCACCACATCTAAAGCCCTTGGAAGGTATAACCGACTTCCATGTATGCACGTCTATCCTAACAGTAATAATAATAAAATAATAATAGTAGTATAAACCTATCGCAACCCTTTACGAAAATCAATCAGATGTGTCCAACAACTCATCATTCAATCATTCAGTCAAACATTCAATCGATGACCATTAATTCATAAATTCATCAATACAACGATAAAAGTATGAATAAGTGCGTATCACGCAAGTCAAGTATATCAGGGCATTCATGTCTATCCCAAACGTATTCCCAAGTCCATCATTTACTCTAAACAACGCGTATATACACTTCGGAGGATTTTACTTTCATCAAGTTCTAGATGCTTATGTATAGGGTCATCCGCAGCCTTCCCACCACATCTAAAGCCCTTTGAAGGTATAACCGACTTCCATGTATGCACGTCTATCCTAAAGAGTTACAATATCACAAACACCTTCGTAAACCATCACACGATCAATCAAAACTGTCTACCAAACTACAATCAATCAGAAATTAACTAGACAGGCAATCAAGTCAACCAACCAAACAAACAACACGTATATGTACACTTTTCAGCCCGAATCTCTATTGAGTAGGGAGCTACGAAACTCACCTGATCGGCAAAGAAGTTAAGTTTGATATAAAGTCGCGTTACAGTCGTTCGAGGTTCACTTCACGTTCACCACCTAAATATCGATCATGTACATTCACATCAACATACATAAGCACGTATACATAACTTATCAATTTCTCGACAAAACCCTAATTAGGTTTCCAAAGTGGTTCTCGACGTTAAATGACTTTTAAGACTCTTAATCAATGTTACATAAGATAAGAAGTGAATTAGATCAATGCTCGACGCGTAAAAAGGGTCCAGAGAGTCATTTTAGGTCAAACAAGGAATTCTGGAAAGTACAACTGGCGTAACCTACGCCCCATAGGGCCGTAGGTTACGCCCCTTATAAAGTTTTAGTGTAAAGGGGGCGTAAGGTACGGTGCTCTCTAAAGTGCAATTTTGTTGGCGTCTGGAGGGGCGTAAACAGTAGGTTTTGGCGTAAGATGGAGCATTCGGCGTAAGCTACGCCCCAAAGGGCCGTAACCTACGCCCCAAAGGGCCGTCTACGCCCAGTCAAAATATAACTAGCGTAACCTACGCCCCATAGGGCCGTAGGTTACGCCCCTTACTGGGCAGCAACACGACCAGCAGCAGTTTATGCAGAAAATCAAGAACCAAAACCCTATATCACTTGAACCAAAACCCTAAATCGCATTGCAAGATTAAAGGACTCATTTTGAAGCTACATTTGACATTCTAATGCATAAATACACTTACCCAAACCCATATTTCCATCCATAACATTATCAAATTCTCCAAATCGATCAAAACCTAGCCAAACCCTAATTCGACCCAAAACTCATTTTAAGGCGATTTAGAACTTGTAAATGTACGAGATGACTAGAAACGAGTAAACTAACATAAATAGAAGTAAATGGGATGAATTAGACTTACCAAAACTTCTTCTTGAGCTCAAACCCGAAATTAGGTCAAAATGGGTTAAAATCTTGCACTATGAACTTCAATCTTTAGGTATGATGAAGATGAGGAGGAGATGATAATGATTCTTATATTAAACAAATTGCACATCACCAATTAATTCAAGAGTTCAAGAGAGAAAGATTGGAAGAGAGAGTTCTTGCTTTTGTTAGAGAGAAAAGAAAGAGATTAGGTTGTGTGGTGAAATGAAAGAGATAAGGGAAAGGGTTGGGTCTTGGAAGGCTCATGGGTCATGGGTAACCCATGGGTCGACCCGTTTCCCTTTACAAGCTAATTCACAAGTCGTTTTACATTTAATCACCGAATAAGTCATACAATCGACCCAACGAACATACCACATTATCATTTAATCACGAAATGAACCAAGATACTTCATTAACTCAAATTGTTAGTCAAATTGCACGTAAAGTCAAACGGTCAAAACTCACGGATGTTACAGTCTAAGCCCCGGTTTACCCACCAGTTAAAGCCCCAGTTCATCCACCAGTCAAAGCTGCAGTTGAGGCATCACTTCACCTACCATTTAAGGACCCAGTTCAGCTTATACACACTCATTTACGCAGTTCCAAAATGTTCCCTACGACAAATTCCATAAATGGAAAAAATAAGAAACAATATCAAGTAGTTAAGGACCGAAATTTCGGTGTTTCGGTCAAGGACCGGTATGCGAAATATCGATTATTTCGGTGGTATTTCGGTGGTATACCGGTAATTTTAATATTATGCAAAATATTTTGTATAATTATATTATAGATATATAATTATATATATACCAAACAAAAATTGCAATTATACACTAGATGCACCAATCATTATGAAATCTTCATGAATAAATCATATATTAAAGTTAATAAAATATCTACCAAAATAAAACTTAAACTGGTCAGTCAATAAATATCAATTGAATAGATAGTCCGTCCCTTGTTAAAAAAAACATCAAACCCATATGAAAAGAAATAGTGTTTGACAGGTGTTCCCCACTTTTCATTTTCTCTTTCTTATTAGTCTTGATTCTTGAAATCCCAACCAAGAACGTCTTTTATGTTTATCTCTTATACACACTTAACACTCACCGGAAAAAAACCCTACAACTAAACAGCCGCCTCCTCCTTCATCTGGATCAAAAAACGTGGGCACTGTAGCATTTCCTGTGACTATGGTTTGGCGTTTCCGTGTGTCATAGCTTGTACCTCTACCTGCCCTTAAGCTTTTCTCCCTTGTTTCCTTTCTTCTACCTTCTTTTCTCCCTTGTTTATCATGTTTGGCCCAAAATATTGAAAAATAAAAACAAAACCGATAAAACCACTGGTACCACCGAAATTGGAAAAAAAAAAAAAAAAAAAAAAAAAAAAAAAAAAAAAAAAAAAAAAAAAAAAAAAAAAAAAAAAAAAAAAAAAAAAAAAAAAAAAAAAAAAAAAAAAAAAAAAAAAAAAAAAAAAAAAAAAAAAAAAAAAAAAAAAAAAAAAAAAAAAAAAAAAAAAAAAAAAAAAAAAAAAAAAAAAAAAAAAAAAAAAAAAAAAAAAAAAAAAAAAAAAAAAAAAAAAAAAAAAAAAAAAAAAAAAAAAAAAAAAAAAAAAAAAAAAAAAAAAAAAAAAAAAAAAAAAAAAAAAAAAAAAAAAAAAAAAAAAAAAAAAAAAAAAAAAAAAAAAAAAAAAAAAAAAAAAAAAAAAAAAAAAAAAAAAAAAAAAAAAAAAAAAAAAAAAAAAAAAAAAAAAAAAAAAAAAAAAAAAAAAAAAAAAAAAAAAAAAAAAAAAAAAAAAAAAAAAAAAAAAAAAAAAAAAAAAAAAAAAAAAAAAAAAAAAAAAAAAAAAAAAAAAAAAAAAAAAAAAAAAAAAAAAAAAAAAAAAAAAAAAAAAAAAAAAAAAAAAAAAAAAAAAAAAAAAAAAAAAAAAAAAAAAAAAAAAAAAAAAAAAAAAAAAAAAAAAAAAAAAAAAAAAAAAAAAAAAAAAAAAAAAAAAAAAAAAAAAAAAAAAAAAAAAAAAAAAAAAAAAAAAAAAAAAAAAAAAAAAAAAAAAAAAAAAAAAAAAAAAAAAAAAAAAAAAAAAAAAAAAAAAAAAAAAAAAAAAAAAAAAAAAAAAAAAAAAAAAAAAAAAAAAAAAAAAAAAAAAAAAAAAAAAAAAAAAAAAAAAAAAAAAAAAAAAAAAAAAAAAAAAAAAAAAAAAAAAAAAAAAAAAAAAAAAAAAAAAAAAAAAAAAAAAAAAAAAAAAAAAAAAAAAAAAAAAAAAAAAAAAAAAAAAAAAAAAAAAAAAAAAAAAAAAAAAAAAAAAAAAAAAAAAAAAAAAAAAAAAAAAAAAAAAAAAAAAAAAAAAAAAAAAAAAAAAAAAAAAAAAAAAAAAAAAAAAAAAAAAAAAAAAAAAAAAAAAAAAAAAAAAAAAAAAAAAAAAAAAAAAAAAAAAAAAAAAAAAAAAAAAAAAAAAAAAAAAAAAAAAAAAAAAAAAAAAAAAAAAAAAAAAAAAAAAAAAAAAAAAAAAAAAAAAAAAAAAAAAAAAAAAAAAAAAAAAAAAAAAAAAAAAAAAAAAAAAAAAAAAAAAAAAAAAAAAAAAAAAAAAAAAAAAAAAAAAAAAAAAAAAAAAAAAAAAAAAAAAAAAAAAAAAAAAAAAAAAAAAAAAAAAAAAAAAAAAAAAAAAAAAAAAAAAAAAAAAAAAAAAAAAAAAAAAAACGACAACTACTTGTCACCCTACGATAAGGTTTGTTTTACAATGCTCACCTATCTTAACAATGGATTAAGTTCCATGGTCACTCCTGCATTATTATTTATTACCATTGTATCGCTCGGTGGATAATATATTAACAAACTCATAACCTTAGGCAACTTCAAATAGACCAAAACAATATAAAAACAAAGATTTACCCGGACTACAACAAATTAATAGCCAGTTCAGAAAATGGTCAGAAAGAATGTTGTTTCGCCATTATGAGAAATTTGGACAACAACCTCTACCATTTGTTATCACCCTAACCAAGCATGAAGCAACAATTAGATATACAAAGTCCATTCAAAATAGCTACTTCTCTCACAAACCATGAGAGTACCTTTAGTAAATTCTTATGTTGCACTTAAGATAACATAACAACTTCTCATGTTACAAATCTTCATGACATTTAATCAAAGATAACATTTAATCATCATCATCATAACCTATCTCATGTTCAAAAATCGTAAATCCTCCAAGTTGAGTAAGGAAGGACTTACCTTCAAGCCACACACTATCATATCTATATTATTTTATAAACCCTAATTATAAAATAAAGATAAGAAACAGCAGTATAACACAAAATAAGAATACGAAAAACTGACCAATAAGTTTGCAATAACTTATGACAGATGCATATAACTTATGACACTCTATGCTACATCAAAAAAGAGACGGCAGATAAGAAATACAAATAAGTCAATAATTCATTTAAAAAGTGACAAAGATAAAACTAACATGCTTTTTTCTTCAATTATAACCGCCACTTTGATGATCGTTTTTTCTTCAAAATCAGAAGTTAACTGAAGCAATTCTTCAGAATCAGTCCACCTTTCTGCAGTTTCAAAAAGAAAACAAAAATCATAAAACCTCAAAATTTGATAAAAAACCTTGTCGAATTAATAACTTGAAAATCCATTTAAAAGCTAAATCTAAGTATAGATCTAAATCAAAGAATATATAAAAGAAGAAAAGCCATGTATACATAAGTTATGACAAATGCATATAACTTATCCATATAGATCTATATGTCCTTTCTCTGTATCCATATATATACTCACATATATCACTATATATCTATACACATATATATCAGACATAGTAGAAACACCAAAGAAAACCTACCAAATTCATCATGCCATGACCTCATAATCCGATTTGAAAGAGCTATGGATAACCCCAAAATGGCAGCTTGCAAGGAATATGAACAACGAAATTCATAAATGAAGATTACAAAAAGCACACACAAATTACAAAACTTTATATATAAAGACTACAAAATATACATAGATTACAAAACTTGAAGATTAAAAATGATGAGCATAATTGAGGGTAATTACGTGAATATGAACAATCTTCTTTTAAGAGAGAAAGAGAGAAAAAAACCAAAAGAGGCTTATGAAGTATCTGCTATCCAAATTCAAAATTTAAAACAACCGCCTTTTTCTTTTATCTATATCCTCTTCTCTCTCTTCTATTGTACTGTAACATATAACATCTATCTATACATATAGTAAAGCACGGTTTTTGTTTGCGTCAGAAAATCCGATTTGGCAGATAGTCGGCCTATCCACATCGATTTATACACACTTTGGCCTATGTCATGTGAGTGTTTCCGTATATACGGTGAGCTGTATGTATAACCAGCAAGAAAAAGAAAGGACAGACAATATCTTGTATATGATTTTGTGCAGGAAAATATCTTACTGTTTGTTGTATTACCCTTATTTTAATTCGTAATTCAAATGCCCCTTTTTTGTCTATATATATACATTCCCTTTCATCGCAAATTTCACTTACATTCGGTTTTGTACCAAATTCCGAATTCAATTCTCTTTCATCCCAAATTTCAATTACATTCGGTGTTGTCTCACCAATTTCAGAACTCAGTTCTCTTTCATCCCAACTTTCAATAACATTCGGTGTTGTCTCACCAATTTCAGAATTCAATTCTCTTTCATCCCAAATTTCAATTACATTCGGTGTTGTCTCACCAATTTCAGAATTCAATTCTCTTTCATCCCAAATTTCAATTACATTCGGTGTTGTCTCACCAATTTCAGAATTCAATTCTCTTTCATCCCAAATTTCAATTACATTCGGTGTTGTCTCACCAATTTCAGAATTCAATTCTCTTTCATCCCAAATTTCAATTACATTCGGTGTTGTCTCACCAATTTCAGAATTCAATTCTCTTTCATCCCAAATTTCAATTACATTCGGTGTTGTCTCACCAATTTCAGAATTCAATTCTCTTTCATCCCAAATTTCAATTACATTCGGTGTTGTCTCACCAATTTCAGAATTCAATTCTCTTTCATCCCAAATTTCAATTACATTCGGTGTTGTCTCACCAATTTCAGAATTCAATTCTCTTTCATCCCAAATTTCAATTACATTCGGTGTTGTCTCACCAATTTCAGAATTCAATTCTCTTTCATCCCAAATTTCAATTACATTCGGTGTTGTCTCACCAATTTCAGAATTCAATTCTCTTTCATCCCAAATTTCAATTACATTCGGTGTTGTCTCACCAATTTCAGAATTCAATTCTCTTTCATCCCAAATTTCAATTACATTCGGTGTTGTCTCACCAATTTCAGAATTCAATTCTCTTTCATCCCAAATTTCAATTACATTCGGTGTTGTCTCACCAATTTCAGAATTCAATTCTCTTTCATCCCAAATTTCAATTACATTCGGTGTTGTCTCACCAATTTCAGAATTCAATTCTCTTTCATCCCAAATTTCAATTACATTCGGTGTTGTCTCACCAATTTCAGAATTCAATTCTCTTTCATCCCAAATTTCAATTACATTCGGTGTTGTCTCACCAATTTCAGAATTCAATTCTCTTTCATCCCAAATTTCAATTACATTCGGTGTTGTCTCACCAATTTCAGAATTCAATTCTCTTTCATCCCAAATTTCAATTACATTCGGTGTTGTCTCACCAATTTCAGAATTCAATTCTCTTTCATCCCAAATTTCAATTACATTCGGTGTTGTCTCACCAATTTCAGAATTCAATTCTCTTTCATCCCAAATTTCAATTACATTCGGTGTTGTCTCACCAATTTCAGAATTCAATTCTCTTTCATCCCAAATTTCAATTACATTCGGTGTTGTCTCACCAATTTCAGAATTCAATTCTCTTTCATCCCAAATTTCAATTACATTCGGTGTTGTCTCACCAATTTCAGAACTCAGTTCTCTTTCATCCCAACTTTCTAACATTCGGTGTTGTCTCACCAATTTCAGAACTCATTCTCTTTCATCCCAAATTTCAATTACATTCGGTGTTGTCTCACCAATTTCAGAACTCAGTTCTCTTTCATCCCAAGTTTGAATTAAATCCATCGGTAGAGGCTTCTTAAACAGTCTTTGTTTTACGGCTTTGTAAACATACAAACCTGCTGACAGGATATTCGTGTCTATGAGGCAATAACGGCTGATTCTAAGTTTTGATGGTGTGATTCGTAGTTTCTTTTATTGTTTTATTTCTTTTTTTTGGGAATTCTAAATGTATTAAGAGTAACGTTTAATGAAATGTATTTGTAAAAAAACAAAGCTGCTGACAGGATTTTCGTTGTCTATGAGGCAATAACTGCTGATCCTAAGTTCTGCTGGTGTTATTCGTAGTTTCTTTTATTGGTTTTTCTTTTTTATTTTTGTAATTCTAAATGTATTCAGAGTAACGTTTCATGAAGTATATATTATAGATTTAATGTATCTCGTTTTGTTATCGTTCGTTTTGGGTGTTTGGTTTCAAAATGATATTTGTAGATTAAAATGTTGTAAACTGATTCATTAACTGTATAATTGATATAAAACACGAAACTGATCATACATAATGTCGAAGCTGAATTTAAAGTAAAATTCTTAATACATTCAGTGTAAAAACTTGATGACGTATATAAAAAAAAACTTACTCAAACACAATATAATAAAAAACTTGTATAGAATTAATGTATCTCATCTTGTTATCAATCAGTTTGTGTGTTTGGTTTCAAAATGATATTTGTAGATTAAAATGTTGTAAACTGATTCATTAACTGTATAATTGATATAAAACACGAAACTGATCATACATAATGTCGAAACTGTATCCTCCATTCTATCGATTGTGTTTTTTTTTCTTGTTAATACTATAACCGATAAAGCTAAATCTATGTCCTATTTATTTTTTACATGTAAATTGCATAAATTACCATGTGCTTGGTTCATTCATGGCGTCTATAATGATACAAAACACTAAAGAGGGTTACAACGTTTAATAAACAACACTGTTAGGGAATTGGAAAAGGTCATGTGAATGCTTTAGGAGTCCTTTATTATTATGTAGAACACGTTTTCAAAATTTGTCACACCTGATTGTTTCAGTTTCCAAGCATAATTTAAGTTATTTTTTTCAAATTTTAGTTTTTGTTTAAATTAAATACTCCACTAATAAAGAATCAAAATGAAGAGACACCAGATAAATGGATAGTTGCAATGTTTCGGGTTAGTATGTTTCTGGCCCGTTATATTATTGGTGGGGAAACTTAAATATATTATCTTTGCAGTATATACTTTTTGTTCATTTCTATTTCGATTAGTTCCCATAAACATCAACATGTCAGAAGTTACTACCGGTGAATCACATCTCCAAATTCATGATCCTCCAAGAGTAGATTGGGGAGTCAGTAAGTCAGAACGAAGACTACTTCAGGTAAAATAATTTATTTTAAGGTTATTCATCTTCTTCACTCTAATATTCCTTTTTCGTTCAACAGTGTTTCTCTCAAATGAGATATGCTCACATGGAAGTTGCAAGAATCAAAGATGAAAAAATAAGGAGTAGAGACCGAATCATCCAATCACTTTTGGAAATTAGGAAGGCTGAAAGGGCAAAAATACAACAACTCGAAGAAGAATTGGCAAGGACCAAGGAGGAACTCCAACTGGCAAAAGTGGATCTGGTTTATGCCAGAGTTGCCAAAAAATTGAAACCTAATTCCTTTTCTGATTGAAAAAGTTATTATAAACAGTATTTCTTTTACGCCTTTGTAAAAATACAAAATTGCTGACAGGATTCTCATCGTCTATGAGAGGGAAACTGCTGGTTCTAAATTCTGCTGGTGTAATTCGTAGTTTGCATATTATTGTTTTGCTTTTTTATAAATTTTTTGTAATTCTAAATGTATTCAGAGTAATGTTTAATGAAATATATTATAGATTTAATGTATCTCATCTTGTTATCACTCGTTTTTTGTGATGGTTTTCAAAATGATATGTGCAAAAAAAAATATACACACAAAAATTTTACTACAAATCAGATCATAATCCTGTGAAGGTTGTAAATCTTGGAGTAACTGGGCTAGAAAATTAAATAGTTCTGTAATAAACAGTGAATATAAAAGGACACCAGATAAATGAAGAGTTGCATATTATATTTGCAGTATATAAAGCTACACATTGTGTTCAATCGATAAGTCAAGTTCTTCTTTAACAATTAGGGCTATAACCATTTTAAACAATTAAAATTTGTGAAAATAATGGCTCGTTTGTATGGTTGGACAGTGTCATCAATTGATCGAAGCTGATGTGTCGTATTTTATACCCATTTCCCACATTGTATTTAGTTGATTTAGCATGGTTTATGAGTCGTTTTAGTATACATTTGGTGCGTTTATGGTATTTGTTAGTGTTTCAGGTTACTGACAGGTCTTTAAGCGTAATTCTGGTAAAAACGACATTGTTGAGGTGAAATAAGTGCTAACGGAGGATTTCGGAAGCATTTGGATGAAGATTGCAGAAAGTCAACAAAAGTCAAAGCTGGAAAAAGGTTAATTGCGCCGCAACTAGATGTTGCGCCGCAACCAGAAAGCAGAGTGTTAAGTTGCGCCGCAACGTAGCTCGTTGCGCCGCAATGCCTTCAATACCCAGCCAGCTTCGGTCAACGAAAGTCAAAGTCAACGTTCGAGTCAAACCTAATTGCGCCGCAACCAGGAGAATTGCGCCGCAATGGATTTCCAGAAAGTTAAGTTGCGCCGCAATGATCTTCATTGCGCCGCAATGTCTTCAAGTTTAAGCCAGCCACGAGTCAATGGAAGTCAACGGTCAACGCGGTCAAAGGCCCATTGCGCCGCAACTACCCTAGTTGCGCCGCAATAGGTGCCGATTCTGGACAGATTTTAGGGAAGTATAAATAGCATGCAAAAACATCCCAAAACCTTCTTCTTTTCTCCCAGCCGATTTTGAAGACCTTTTTTCAGATATTTTCATATTTTGAATCATCTTTAAGGAATTCAAGCACGATTGGATCAATTTCGTTATTAGCTTTCAATTCTTTGTATTCGGTAACAATGAATTCTTCTATTTTGATTTGTTCTTTCATATTTAATATGAGTGGCTAATCACTTTATCATCCGTCTTGATAGAGTGAGACAATATGTAAGGATTGCACAATTTTAATAATTCAATGTTGATTTCATTTAACGTTATACCAAGATTTTAGCGTATTTCTCTCTTTTAATTTATCTTGGGTTGATTGGTGATATATGTGCGACTTTAATGGTAATTATTGATTGCGTATATGTCATTTTGATTATTTGGGTACAAATAATTGGATCTATAACGGGTACGGTAGATAATCATTCAAAGATAATAGGGGGAAATGTGTTAACGGTTGGGTACAATCGATAGGTATAATTGTTATTTCAATAACCAAAACAATTGTTTGATTAGGGAAGTTATAAAAGATGTCTTGGGTACCGGTCTTTGTAATGAAACTAATTTAAGCAAGAGAGTCAAATGATGTCATTAACTTGACGGGTACGGGGTTGGTGCTTTGTTTGAGTCTCGGTTATTTAATCAACTTAATTTGGATTTGAACTTCATTTATGTGCAATCTGAGCGTATTGTTGAGCGAAATCAAGATGGATGCCTTTTAATTATTATTGTCATACAAATTATTTTTACTTTCGTCTTCAGACGAACCCTGCCCCGGTAATACCGGATTTAATTATTCTTCTTTTACTTTAAGTTGAGCAAAGTGACAATTCGGTCACCAAACCCCCATTTCTATTTGAACTACTTTATTTGAACAATTGCTTACTTAGTCCCTATGATCCTGACTTACCATTTATCTATACTATACACGAACGGGTCCACTGCCCGAGAGTGTGCATTAGGTAGTAAAATCAGTATTTCTTGTTTATAAATTTAAAACTCGATTTTGCACATCAAGTTTTTGGCGCCGCTGCCAGGGACTTTTGTTTAAGTAGTTGTTTTATTTTGTAGTTCGATCCTTTTTCACATTCATTTGTGAGAAAGTTATTGTTTTACTAGATAGATTGTATTTTATTTTCTTTTAATTATACCACATGTGCGGTTGACGGTTTGTTTGTGGTGATTGTGCAGGTTCTTGCTAGTTGATGAACACAAGAGCTTCTGGCCGACCTTTGCTTAGCCCATTATCTAATTCAGGGAAAGTCAGACGTCGACTTGTGTAAAGAGATAACCAAGAACCATCCACACCAGTCAAAATAGATTCAGAAACCGCAGATCAAGTTCCACCCGCACAGTATTCAGAAGATCAGTTGGTTAATAGGTTGAAAGAAGCATGTAGAGTGTTTGGGATAGGAGAAGACTCAAACTCAGATACAGAAGAGAAAATTCAAACACCTGAACCGAGCAGTATTGTCATACCTCGAACCAACCTTAATATTAATCAACAACCGAGGAGAAACGGAATGGGTGATGAACAACCGTTAGATCCGAACGCCCGTCCTTACGGGGAATGAAGAAGAAACATACTGAATAACCGGGGCATAGCTATTCGCCCTCCGGCTATTTCAGTAGATTTCTCCTTGAAAGGAAATCACCTCAAGAGTGTTGAAGAGGACAAGTTTGATGGGATTCGAATAACCGACCCTTATGCACATCTTGAGAGGTTTGAGAAGATTTGCAGGTTATATCAGTATGGTCAAGGGCAAACTGAAGCTGTTAAACTTGAGCTATTTCCATTAACTCTCATTGGAGATGCAGCTGCTTAGTTTAAGGAGTTACCCGATAACTCATTCACCACTTGGGCCGAACTTCGTGAAGGTTTTATTGATGAGTTCTATTCATTAAGAACTCAAAGGCAACTGGAAAATAAAATCAGAGGATTTACTCAAGACAGTGGTGAGGATGTTGTTGATGCATGGAAACGGTTCAAGGAAATGCTAAGGAATTGCCCCGGACATAGTATGGGTACTGAAGAAAGTTTTGAGATTTTCTATGATGGACTGGATAGAAAGACTAAAAGGGAGCTCGGTTATGCATTTGGGGGTAGTCTAAACAACATTTCCCCGAATGAAGGATACAAGATTCTTGAAGATATGGCGAAGGAGTATTCAACCAGAGATGAGGACCGAGACAAGAGATCCAGTAGAAGCACTGTGGCTAAGGTGGAAAGTAGTGAGGACTCAAAACTTGTTACTGAAGTCAAGGCTCTCTCGAAGCAAATGAATGAGAGGTTTGATAATCAAGATAGCAGATTCAAGAGCCTTGAAAGAGATGTTAAGGTTATGGCTGACGGTTGTGATCATTGTGGGGACTTGCATTATATGGAGGATTGCCCGGATAAACCAGTTCAAGATGTTAGTTACGTTCAGAATCAAGGGAATTTCAACCAAAATACCGGTTATCAAAACCGGCCATCAGGTAGTTCTTACCCTACTTCTTCTTCTTTTAATACTAACAGTTCTGGTTATGGTGGTAACAGGTTTAGCAGGTTCAACAATCAGCGAGGCGCAGATTCAGAACTAAGAGAGATAGTGAAGGACTTTATAGGTGCCCAGAAGGCAACCAATGAACAAGTTGCAGAAGAGTCCAAGAAGGTGATTTCTGTGTTGACTACTCGATTGGATGGGCTCGGACATAAGTTGGATCAAGGAGCAAAGAATCAACAAGCCACTATTAAAGATTTAGAAGGAAGGATTGAAAGGCTAGGAAACTCTAATAGGCAGCCCGGTACACTACCGATCAACACTCAGCAGAACCCTAGGCCTCAGGCAAATAATCAAGGATCAGGATAGAAGTACACCCCTCCTAATGCTCGACATGAGCAAGTGAATGCCATCACTACGAGGGCAGGTAAGACTTATAATTCTGCAAACCCTTTACTTGATGATTCCACTCCACTTGTGCAGGTTAATGAAGCTGATGAAACTGTTGATGATGAGATTGAGATGGAGCCGAACCCAGCCGTGCCGATACCGGCTGTTCCATCTAAACCAGTTGAGAAACCGACGGTGAAGCCTTATCAACCAAAAATTCCATTTCCTCAGCGGTTGAGGAAAGAGAAGATCAAGGAAAACTTCAAGAAATTTGTTGATTTGATTCAATCGGTTAACATTACGGTTCCTTTAGTTGATTTGATTGCAGGTATGCCCAATTATGCTAAGTTCCTCAAGGAACTTGTTAGTGATAAGAAGAAGTTGGAAGAGGCGAAGACTGCAGTCATGAGTGCCGAATGTTCTGCTATCATCCAGAATCAGATTCCTCCCAAGTTGGAAGACCCAGGGAGTTTTCTAATTGCTTGTTCTTTTGGTGCATACTTGTGTGAGGCATTGGCCGATCTTGGGGCCAACATTAATTTGATGCCTTATTCTGTGTATAGGAAGTTGTCCTTAGGAGAGTTGACCCCTACCCGCATGAGCATTAGGCTCGCGGATCGTTCTTTCCAATATCCCATGGGGATAGCGGAAAATTTGCAAATTAAAGTAGGGCACATGATATTTCCGGTCGATTTTGTTATTCTTGAGATGGAAGCGGACGCTAAAGTCCCTCTCATTCTTGGCCGACCATTCCTTATGACCGCGGATGCTATCATCCGAGTTAAGGCTAAGGAGATTTCCTTAGGGGTCGGTGATGACCGAGTCATTTTTAATGTGGATAGAGCACTAAAGCATCCTTACTCTTGTGATGAAACTTGTTTCAGGTTAGATGTGATTGAAGAAGAAGATGCTTTGGAGAAGGAGCTCATGGATTTCTTGGACATGGAAGAAGGTGAACCATTGCTAGCTTGCAGTGAAGAAGAGCAAGAGTTGGTTAGAGAGATGATGCAAGAGATCATGGCGTTAAGTATTGATGAAACGCCTCCGGAAGATGAAACTTTTGAAGAGATCACCACTAGTGATAGCACACGGGTGCTAACCTCGGTAGAGAATCCTCCTACCGACTTGGAACTCAAACCGCTTCCGGATCATCTTGAGTATGCATATTTGGAAGGTACATCTCTTTTACCTGTTGTCATCTCGTCCTCATTAATGGAGGATGAGAAATCTAGACTTATGACCGTCCTAAAGGCCCATAAAAAGGCCTTTGCATGGAAAATTTCTGATATTCCGGGTATAAGTCCAGAATTTTGCAAACATACCATAAACTTTATTGATAATGTTAAACCGGTTGTGCAAAGGCAACGAAGGTTGAATCCAAATATGAAAGATGTGGTTAAAAAAGAGATAATCAAATTGCTTGATGCGGGAATCATATTCCCCATCTCGGATAGTTCATGGGTAAGTCTAGTACATTGTGTACCGAAGAAGGGTGTAATGACCGTAGTTTTAAATGATAAAAATGAATTGGTTCCCACTAGGACTGTCACGGGGTGGAGGGTATGTATATATTATCGGAGATTAAATGATGCTACCCGCAAAGACCATTTTCCCTTGCCCTTTATTGATCAAATGCTCGAACGGCTCGCCGGTAATGAGTATTTTTGCTTTTTGGATGGGTTCTCCGGGTACTTCCAAATACCCATTGACCCCAAGGACCAAGAAAAGACCACCTTTACTTGTCCCTTTGGCACTTATGCCTATAGGAGGATGCCATTTGGTCTTTGCAATGCCCCTGGAACTTTTCAAAGGTGCATGATTGCAATATTTCAGGACATGATCGAAACTTCCATGGAAGTTTTTATGGATGACTTTTCAGTTTTCGGTAGTTCTTTTGAAAGTTGTCTAGATAGTCTTGATAAAATGCTTGAAAGGTGTGAAAGGGCACACTTGGTTTTGAATTGGGAAAAGTGTCACTTTATGGTGAAAGAGGGGATAGTGTTGGGACACAAAGTTTCAAAAGCGGGATTAGAGGTAGATAAAGCAAAAATTGATGTTATAGCTAAATTACCTCCACCCACTAATGTTAAGTCAATAAGAAGCTTTTTGGGTCATGCCGGGTTCTATCGTCGGTTTATAAAAGATTTTTCAAAAATCACCCGGCCAATGACCAAGTTGTTAGAGAAAGATGTCCCATTCAATTTTGATAAGGAGTGTTTAAATGCATTCAACTTACTTAAGGGCAAATTGACCAATGCACCCATTATGTCTCCACCTGATTGGTCACTGCTATTTGAGTTGATGTGTGATGCTAGCGACTTTGCTTTAGGGGCCGTGTTAGGCCAAAGGGAGGATAAACATTTCCGCCCTATTTCCTATGCTAGCAAGACCCTTAATCCGGCCCAACAAAACTATACAGTGACCGAGAAAGAGTTGTTGGCCGTGGTTTATGCTTTTGACAAATTTCGTCCCTACTTAGTTCTCAACAAGACTATTGTTTACACGGACCATTCTGCCTTAAGGTACTTGTTCTCGAAACAAGATGCCAAGCCTCGTCTTATTCGTTGGGTCTTGCTTTTGCAAGAATTCGACATTGAGATTAAAGACAAGAAAGGGGCTGAGAATGTGGCAGCCGACCATCTAAGTAGGCTCGAAAACCCTCACCTTGAGGAGTTGAAAGAGCATGATATTGATGATGCATTTCCTGACGAGTATCTAATGCAGGTTGATGTTGAAGAGGAACCATGGTATGCAGACATTGCTAATTATCTTTGTGCAGGGGTTCTTCCTAAGGAAATGTCTTATCAACAGAAAAAGAAATTCTTTTATGAGATTAAGCATTATTTCTGGGAAGAACCATATTTGTTTCGAATGTGTGCAGATGGCATGATCAGGAGATGTGTGTCCGGTGCTGAAACCCGGAAGATTTTGGATGCATGCCACTATGGACCAACCGGTGGTCATTATGGACCATCTATAACCGGTAAGAAGGTTTTCGACGCAGGATTTTATTGGCCTACAATCTTCAAGGAAGCTCAAACATTAGTGGAGACGTGTGAAGTTTGTCAACGTCAAGGTAACATTTCAAAGAAAGATGAGATGCCATAGAACTTCATTCAGGTTTGTGAGGTATTTGATGTTTGGGGAATTGATTTTATGGGACCCTTTCCGCCTTCAAATAAGTGTCTTTACATTTTAGTGGCGGTTGATTATGTTTCGAAATGGGCCGAGGCTAAGGCCTTGCCAACTAATGATGCAAGGGTTGTCATAGATTTCTTAAAGCAATTGTTTTGTCGTTTTGGTTGTCCTAAGGCCTTAATCAGTGATCGTGGAACTCATTTCGCGAATCACCAACTTGCTAAGGTGTTAAAGAGGTATGGTGTTCATCATCGTTTCTCTACGTCTTATCACCCGCAAACGAGTGGCCAAGTAGAAAATACTAATAGGGCTTTAAAACGAATTTTAGAGAAAACCATAGGTGATAATCCTAAAAATTGGTCTAAGAGGTTGGATGATGCGTTATGGGCTTTTAGAACCGCATTTAAGACTCCAATTGGTACTACACCTTATAGGTTGCTTTATGGGAAGACATGTCATTTGCCTTTAGAATTAGAGCATAAAGCTTATTGGGCTCTTAGGAATTGCAATATGGACTTAGTTGAAAGTAGTGAATTGAGAATGTTGCAATTACATGAGTTAGATGAGTTGAGGTTGAATGCTTATGAGAATTCTAGGCTCTACAAAGAGAGGACTAAGGTTTGGCATGATCGTAGGATTAGAAAGAAGTATTTTAAAGCCGGTGATAAAGTTTTGTTGTTCCTTTCCAAGTATAAGTTCAAGCAACCCAAGTTGACTTCTAGGTGGACCGGCCCTTTTGTGATCAAACATGTCTATCCGTCTGGTTATGTTGAATTGTTTAAATCGGATGGAGCTACTTTTATTGTTAATGGTCACAGGTTGAAACTTTATTATGAAGAAGAGGAAAATGTGGGAGTCGTCGTTGACGAGCTTCCATTTTTCGGAATGGATCAATGAAAAAAAGGACTTTGAGTCGAGCTAAAGACTCGTTAATAACTTAAGCGCTTCGCGGGAGGCAACCTGTGTTTCTTGTTTTCATTATTTTGTTTATTTGTCATTTGTAATGTGTTTTTAATAAGATTTGCAGGTAGAAGCCGCTCTCACGCCTTCTGGTAAGTCGTTTTCAAGGAGAAAACAAAGGTAAGTGGGTGGGGGGGGGGGTTGTTGCGCCGCAACTACATCTTCTGTAAATTCATTGCGCCGCAATGTGCCTCATTGCGCCACAATGGGATTGTTCTGTTGCGCCGCAGCATCCCAAATTGCGCAGCAACGTAACTCTCTGCATTTCAATTGCGCCGCAATGAAGGTAGTTGCGCCGCAATACGTATTATTTCAGAAAATCAAAAAAAAAATATCGAAATTCAAAATAAAAGGGGCATTGCGCCGCAACTTGGCTAGTTGCGCCGCAACCTGGGTCAAACCGGGTCAACAGATATTAATACAAAGGGGATCGGGTTTTTTTTGTTTTCCACACACACACATAGTCAATTATTGAAGCCATCTCTATCCTCTTCAAAATACCCAACCGAACCCACCCTCTTTTCTTCTATTTTTCTTTGATTTTAAATCTTAATCCTTCTCTTTAATTCTCACAATGACAAGATCGGGAAAGGTTAGTGTTTCTTCATCCTCTCTTTTTGATTTTGATTGGTTAATTTGATAATGTTCTTGTCTAACTTCGAATTTATGCTTAAATTGCTTGATTATTTTCGAATTTGTGATTAAGTGGGATTAAGAACATTGAGGGTTTGTTGATTTGTGGAAATAATTGATGTTTTGTTTCATGGATTGGGGTAATTGAATTAATTAGGGTTTCATTAAGTTTGTTTAATTCCTTGTATGATGAACCCTAGATTAAATGAGTTCCAATTATTGTTAATTGATTGTTGTGGGGTTTTGTTGTTCATCACTGCTGCTGCTCGAACCCAACCCAGAAACACCCTCATTGCACCGCAACTATCCTAGTTGCGCCACAATTGAAATATAGTGAGTTTAGTTGCGCCGCAACTAGAGACGTTGCGCCGCAATTACTCAAATTCAGGCCCTGACTTGTTTATCTTTATATATATGTATGCTCAATGGGGTTTGATTGTTTCAATGTTTCTTGTATGTGTAGGAGCCCGCTAGTTCCAGCCGTGCAGGAAGAGGCAAAGCCAGAGCCTCAACTGCTGCTGCACCTGTTGAAACCGGTCTTACTGATGAGGCCGTTGCTATGGGCGACCTAGCCCACGCTTGGCTTCGATTTACCCCATGCTGCTTTTAAGCCTAAGACTAAGTACACCAATCGGTTAGCCACTTTGTATCTTAAAAAGATTATCGAGCCCAGGTATATGGATACTACCATGCTTGATGTGCTTAATGTGAGTAGAGATATTAATGGTTTTATGCAATTGATGGGTAGGGGCACTGATCTAGATGGTAATAGGTTTGACCGGGAATATGGAATGTGGTTTGATATCTTTAGGAATAGGGAGCGTGTCTGTAAGGAATGGTGTTTGGAGGTGTATTCCATAATTAATGTTGATAAAATTGATTCAACCACGAATGTCCATGATGATAGAGTAATCTTCTTTCGCTGTGGGGGTTTGAACCGCCACCTGACTATTGCTGAGTTTGGAGTGTGCACGGGTATGTACACTCAGGAGACGTTGGATGATCCTATTTTTAGGAATGTTTTGAGTTATGCTATTAGGAAGACTCAGGGGTTTCCTAATGATTTGGGTGATGAAAGAGATTACTACAGTAGGATCTCAGAAAGGGGCTTGTGGGGCGAATACAATTCAGTCGCCCATTTTGAGGTTGTTCCACAAAATGCTCATTTATTTCTTTGTCCAGCGGACTAATCACCCGAACAAACTTTATATTGATGACTTGTGGTTATTGAGGTTGTTTCAGGAGGGAGATGTGTATAAGACTGCTTGTGCTCCGTATGTGCTTGCTAAACATATGGGGACTAAGGGTGTTCGAGACAGGGGTTTGGTTTGTGGCCATTTCATCACGAAAATGGTCAAGCATTTTCAGTTAGAGGATGATAGAGCCAATGTTGGGGTGAATTTGCATTGGAAACCGATGAAGGCTTTCACTTTTAATGATTTACATCGGTTTGGTTTGCTTCGCCCTAGGAGACACAAGAATGAATTGTATCAGTTGGTTGCTTTTGGAGAGGGAGATGATGATGAAGATGAGGAGGAGTCAGGTGACGATGATGATGATGATGATGATGATGATGATGATGATGATGAGATGGAAGAAACACCACAGCAGGCACCTGAGGAGCAACCAGAGCCCCCACGACGTACTAAACGTCGTGCCACCACTACTCCTACTGCGGGGGCATCTTCTGCCGCCCCTTCAGGTACTTGGGACTTCTCTTCTTTGGGGACTATGGTTAATAACATGTGGGAATCTCAGCAGCAGTTTCAGCATTCCCATGAGCAGTTCCAGCAGAGGATGGATAGTGATTTCAGATGGGTTGGTTCAGGTGTGGGGCGTGTGATGCATGATCAGCAGCGCTATCAGCCCATGTGGGAGGCCCAGTATACGGGTCAGGAGTTCCATCGACCTGATCCTATTCCCGACTACCGCCCTCCCAGTATATTTATTCCAGAGCACAGGGCTGGTGGTGGTTTCTTCTTTCCACCAGAGCGTCAGTTCGAGGTTGCTCCTTCCCATGATCTTGGGGGAACAGGGCCCGATAACCCTGTTAGTTTTGGTTCATTTGCAGGTACTCAGGGAGGAGATGCGGCTGCTGGTGGTTCAGATACTAGGAGTTATGCTGAGCAGATGGCTGATCAGTTATTTGCACCAGGGCCTATGCCTGGTTACCCTCCTCAGTGATGTGCTTGGAGTTGATGATGGCAGCCGTCTGTTGGTTGTGATGGCTTGCATTCTCATTTGTTTGAACACTTTTATTTCCGTACTTTTATTTATTTCTATTTGTTTTGTTTGTATCCGCCCTACGGGGTGATGAGACATCGTATTTTATTTTTCCATTTCCGTTTGAATAAGTAGAATTAGGATGATTGCATGCTTTATGATATATTATGTTGGCTTTTATTGTGTGTTCATGTTGAATAGCAAGGTTGTCATATGCATATGCTGGCAGTAAGTTCAGCGCCTATTTTCTTGTTGGCATCATTCAGGCATGGAACACACATCATACCCGACAAGTTTTTCTTGTTCTTGATTTTGTTTTTGTTTACTTTCCCCTATTTCCCATAGTTTGCCTTAGTTCATTGGACATTGAGGGCATTGTCCAACTCAAGTGTGAGGGGGGTGGTAAATAGGAAAAAGTCGGGTATTTTTAGATGAATTTTGAACTTTTGCATGCTTGTCCTTGTAGTTAATTGCTTTTGTCACTTAATTATAGATATTAATAAGCAATTTGACTACACCCTTGGAACAAAGTTTAATTTGTGGAATGTGTTTTGACTGATTAATTAGGCAATCCCTTCTGGATTAATAATATGGCTAGCACGCTCAAAGCACCAAAACACCCAAATTGTGAGATTATTGATTCATTGCTAGTTATGATAGGTGTTACGGTTTTGGAATTATTAGCCTTGTAAATTTGTCCCTCTCATAGGCTTTTGGATTTATTCAAGAGTAAGGGTTCTATTTAGAGCTCTGAACTATGATGTGCAAGTTTGAGGTTGATTTTCCATTTCCGGATTATTTCATTTACTATGAGTGTGCCGGTGATTGCGTTGATTCTAGAACTTGTCCTGGTTGATCGTTCCGTGTTATTTATCAGAAGAGGCAAACTTAGGATAAAACCATTTGTTCTTTGTATGTTCACCCCTTGTTTCGTAAATAATTGTTATGTGCATGTTTTGTTAATGTGCTTAGTAGCTAACTACACTGGTTAGTGAACCACCTGTTAAACCCTTATGTTGCACTCACTTTTAGTGCAAGAAACAATAGAAAACTTGTTGTCACTAGCCTGTTCTTTGTTATTAAATCCACCCTTAATATACACCTTTTCCTAACCATACCGATAGTCGAAGTCCTGGTGGGTCATTGGTTGCCTATGCTAGTGGATGGTTTGGGGTTGTCCTTTATGTCAGGTTGGGATATTCTCGGTACTGAGAATAGATTGATTTCGTCATGTTTGTTTGGATAAAGTCTGGATCGTTCATTTGAGCATATGAGTATATGATTTGTCGCTGTTTCAATATTATTTAAGAGAATACCAATTAGTCAGAGTAAAAGTAGCTTATAAAAAAAAAGAATAAAAGAATTGAAAAACAGAGAAAAAACAGAAAAAGAAAAAAAAAAATATAGAGGAAAAAATGAAAAAGAGCTTGGGCTGTCAGTTGGTATTTCTCAATTTTGGTCAAATCATTTTTATTAGTTGGTTCGTCAATTATAACCAACAAAAGGATCTTGGAATGCTATAATTTTAAGTTGTTATTCGTGGGTTGGCAAGTTCGTTAAAGCCAACATGGTTAGATTGGGTTGATTGAGTTGTTTAGTGTCATACACCACAATGGTGTCGTTTTTAATCGTCTATTGGGGGTATTGTCTGGACAGCTTCTCGGGTTTTGGACCGTTGGTAACTAATGACATGGGATTTAATGGATTAGACTATTATGTAAAACTTTGTTAAATGTTGTGTCATTTCTTTTTAACACCCTTTGTTATCCCAAATTTCCATACCCTTTTAAATACCTTGTTTAGCCTCATAGTTCATTAAAACCCTTAAAGACCTCTTCTGATTAACGTTGTGGTGCTTGCATCATGATGGTGAAGGAACGAACCTAGTACAAGCCTATGGTAAAAGAGTATGCATCACGACTAGGCAATGAGTGATTATTCAAATATTCAACCCCAAAAGTAAGTTAGTTGGAGTAGGATAGACGAGATATCACTGATTCGATTCTTTTGTGCTTAGTCGTGTTATTGAGGCTTGTGTATCAAGTATTGTCAAACATTCCAGTTTTCATTTAAGATTAAAACTGCCTAACCATCTCGTTTCATTTTCAATGATGGTTTAGCTTCTTTTTGATTACGGTAATGTTATTCCCATATGTACCAAGGTAAATTGAGTTTTGAAGTTTGGAATTGCTTGAGGACAAGCAAAGCTTAAGTGTGGGGGATTTGATGTGTCGTATTTTATACCCATTTCCCACATTGTATTTAGTTGATTTAGCATGGTTTATGAGTCGTTTTAGTATACATTTGGTGCGTTTATGGTATTTGTTAGTGTTTCAGGTTACTGACAGGTCTTTAAGCGTAATTCTGGTAAAAACGACATTGTTGAGGTGAAATAAGTGCTAACGGAGGATTTCGGAAGCATTTGGATGAAGATTGCAGAAAGTCAACAAAAGTCAAAGCTGGAAAAAGGTTAATTGCGCCGCAACTAGATGTTGCGCCGCAACCAGAAAGCAGAGTGTTAAGTTGCGCCGCAACGTAGCTCGTTGCGCCGCAATGCCTTCAATACCCAGCCAGCTTCGGTCAACGAAAGTCAAAGTCAACGTTCGAGTCAAACCTAATTGCGCCGCAACCAGGAGAATTGCGCCGCAATGGATTTCCAGAAAGTTAAGTTGCGCCGCAATGATCTTCATTGCGCCGCAATGTCTTCAAGTTTAAGCCAGCCACGAGTCAATGGAAGTCAACGGTCAACGCGGTCAAAGGCCTATTGCGCCGCAACTACCCTAGTTGCGCCGCAATAGGTGCCGATTCTGGACAGATTTTAGGGAAGTATAAATAGCATGCAAAAACATCCCAAAACCTTCTTCTTTTCTCCCAGCCGATTTTGAAGACCTTTTTTCAGATATTTTCATATTTTGAATCATCTTTAAGGAATTCAAGCACGATTGGATCAATTTCGTTATTAGCTTTCAATTCTTTGTATTCAGTAACAATGAATTCTTCTATTTTGATTTGTTCTTTCATATTTAATATGAGTGGCTAATCACTTTATCACCCGTCTTGATAGAGTGAGACAATATGTAAGGATTGCACAATTTTAATAATTCAATGTTGATTTCATTTAACGTTATACCGAGATCTTAGCGTATTTCTCTCTTTTAATTTATCTTGGATTGATTGGTGATATATGTACGACTTTAATGGTAAAGGGGAAGAATGTTAGAAATCCAAAAATGGTGTTAAAATGCAATTATTTTAATAATGGAAGGAGTATTAGTGAAAGTTAGTCAAGTGTATAAATACTCCTTTCCATACCCAAAATTGTAAGCTTTTCCCATTTTCCATAATTAATCCCAACAATTCCACCTCAAAAAAAAAAAAATAATAAAAAAAAAAAAAAAATAATAAAAAAAAAAAAAAAAAAAAAAATAAAAAAAAAAAAAAAAAAAAAATACAAAATTTGAAAAAAAAAAAATAAAAAAAAAAAAAAAAAAAAAAAAAAAATAATAAAAAAAAAAAAATAAAAAAAAAAAAAAAAAAAAAAAAAAATAATAAAAAAAAAAAAATAATAAAAAAAAAAAATTGAAAAAAAAAAAAAAAAAAAAATGGTTAGTGTGTGAAAAGGTGTTTGTGTGTGTATGGAGGTCAGGGATGAAGATGAGAGAGAATTAATGTTGAATTGTTGTGATTAATTAAGGAAAATGGGAAAAAGCTTACAATTTTGGGTATGGAAAGGAGTATTTATACACTTGACTAACTTTCACTAATACTCCTTCCATTATTAAAATAATTACATTTTAACACCATTTTTGGATTTCTAACATTCTTCCCCTTGGTGTTGAAATGTAATTCATGCATGATATCATCTATAAATACGAATTTGTTGATGAAGGTCTTTGAAGCTTTCTCATTGTCTTCAAGATCTTCCATCAAACTTGGCTTTACGTCTTTAATCTTCACACCTACCTTAAAGATGTATCTTTAAGTCTTGAACTTCTCAGAGTATGAGCATTGCGGAAACTTGATCTTGGCTCTTTAGATTTGAACATGAAAGCATCTTCTTGACAATCTTAACTTTGTCACACTTCCCCTTAATTAATGAATCTTTCTCTTGAAGCATTTGGACAAACATCTTTTTCATCACAAACTTCCCCTCGATCAAACAATCATATTTGCGTACCACCAACGCTTATGTATAGGGTGTACCCGCGGCGTACCCACCACGTTGGCGATAACTATCTTCAAAGAAAAATTTGGGGATCACTTTAGTCAACAATTAATTTGGGGATCACTTTAGTCAACAATTTATCTTTCTTCCCCTCAAATGATGAATTCTTCTTTCTCCCCATCAAAATTCAAGAAAGCACACACTTGTTCGACTTCATTATCCTCTTTCTTCCCCTCATGATGAATGTGTGACAACATGTTCATCATGTCTCTTTGAAGTCGAAACTGGGGAATCAACCATTATGAAGTAGTAGTCCAATAAACAACATCTTTAGCCCGGGTTATACACTGACATGTGTATAAGCCATTTTCATCGAATCACTTATGAACAACCTTTGGGACCCATTTTTGTGTAGGCCCAACGGTTTTTGTCTTGACATTCCAAATGTACGTGTCATCGATTCGACGAATAGAATCTGCAGTCCATGGTGGGTGAAAACTCGAGGTTGTTGAAAAGTTGAGTTTTTGTGGACGCAGTGGAGATGCAAAGACATTCACTTTTGCACGGTAATTGGTTTTGGTGCAAGTTCATAGAGTTGCCAAAGTGAGTATTTGATTGTCTTTGACTCAGTTGACTTTGGTTTGTAGACATGTTTCCATTTGATCTTGGTCAACTGAGCTTTTGCTTGAGAGATGAACTTGGTATTGTCTTCAAATGACAAGAATGGAATGAGAGTCTGTGTTCCATCTATAGTAGGCTTCGACGAATACTTTCTATCCTTGAATAAGGCATAGTTAGTAAATTGAGAAGCTTTATGTTTAGCAGGAGATGAAACTTTGATCTTTGAGCTCTTTGGGATGGACTCAGTGCAAACTTTCTTTGAGCATCAAGTTCAGTTGGAAATATTGGACTTGCATCATGATAAACTGAGCCATCATCACTTTGAGTGTCACAAGATGTTGATTGTGTTTGCAATTCCATCTCAAGTTCAGAGATTCTCTTTCGTAGAGATGTTTCATTTGATTGATATTGCAAACAATTCTCTTCAAGAGTCTTGATTTTGTTGCAAACATCTTGTCTCTCTTTCTCAACTTTGTTCATCTCATCAATAAACTTGCTCTCCATGGTTAAGAATATAGATGTCTCATTTTTCAACTGAGATTGAAAACTTGAAATCTTTTCTTGCAAAATAAGTTCTCTTGATTTGCTTTCCAAGATACTATCATTCAGCTTCTTGTTGGAAGTTTTCAATTCTGTTTGAAGTTCTTTTATCGCAGCTTTCATTTGTGACTTCAACTCATCATTCTTCTTCAAAGTTTGTTTGTCAATTTCATTCCAAACTGCAAGGTCTCCAAATTCAACTTAAAGTTCTTTCATCTCATTTGTAAGTCTCACATTTCCAGCTCGATAGTAGATCATTTGTTCTTTCAGTTTGACATTCTCAGCTTGTAACGTGACTACTTCCTCTTGAAACTTGACATTTTCAGTGGCAATCGAATGAATCAATATCTTCATCACTTGACAAGGAGTGTTTCAGATCGCAAATGAGTAGTCATACAACATGAGCACAGTCCACCTTTATGAAGTTTCTCTTCAGATGAAGTAGGTGTCTTGGGTGAGGAAGTTAACCACAAATTGAAGACGAAATCATTTTTGACTGAATTTGAGATACTTGGAATTGACATTTTGTTTAGCAAAGGGTGAAATGAAATGAAAAGGTAATTGTGATTGAAATTGAAGTGAAAGAATTAAAATTGAAATTTGGAGATTTTGTACTTCAGGTTTCCCTCCAAATTTTTCCGCCGAAATATGTTCTCACGAAACTTAGAATTTCATGTAAACTTTGGATATCATGATCATAGGAAAAATTTGATAATTTCTAAAAATTTTTCGCCAAAACCGCGTCGATAACGGATGAAAATTGGCCTAAAATTTTTTTAATGCTATCAAATTTTAAATCTTCATGAATTATCCCTTTTTAAGATCCTGGGCAAAAATAATTTTTCCCGCCAAAAGACTTTTTTTTTTTTATATTGGAATTGGAATTGGAACGATCTTGTGAAGCAGAAAATGAAACGATCTTGGAAGAAGCAGAAAATGAAACGATCTTGAGAAGATCGTCCTGGGTGAGATCGTTTTAGGTAAGATCGTCCTGAGCAAGATCGTTCTAGGAGTTTGATGAAAATTTGGTTAAGTCTAAAAAATGAAACGATCTTGGAATAATGAAACGGTCTTGAAGAACTGGGACGATCTTGATTGAAGATCGTCTTGGAAATTTTGGTGAAATTTGGCTAAGTATGAAAGTGAAACGATCAGGAAATGAGACGGTCTTGAATTGAAGATCGTCTTAACTTAAAAAAATGAAACGATCTTGAGAAGATCGTCCTGGGTGAGATCGTTTTAGGTAAGATCGTCCTGAGCAAGATCGTTCTAGGAGTTTGATGAAAATTTGGTTAAGTCTAAAAAAATGAAACGATCTTGGAATAATGAAACGGTCTTGAAGAACTGGGACGATCTTGATTGAAGATCGTCTTGGAAATTTTGGTGAAATTTGGCTAAGTATGAAAGTGAAACGATCAGGAAATGAGACGGTCTTGAATTGAAGATCGTCTTAACTTCAAAAGAAATGAGACGATCTTGTTGAAGATCGTCTTGGTTTCAGAATAATGAGACGATCTTGGTGATGAAGATCGTCTTGTTTTCTTTTCAAGAATTTGTATTGACCAAACCAATCCTTCTGGATTAGTTAGCCAAAAACAATACTTCTCAACTCAACAATCCACACAGCACAGGTATTACAATTAACTTTCAAATACCAAAACGATCTTATGAAGATCGTCTTAGTGAAGATCGTTTTAGGTTCATCTTCATCATTTTACCAGTTTTCCATGAAAACTCCATTAATGACTTTAAAAGCTTCAATAACTTTTGAATTAGTGGGAGTTAGATCACGAAATAACTTGCAAACTGTTTGTTTTCACCTCCGCAACAAATCTATGAACAAAATTCAACACCAAACACAACAGATTCAAAACCCAAAAAAATCGCGCCAAAATCAAAAAATTCAATCTCGAGATTTAGATCGAATTGGAACTTGAAACTTGACAGGATTATGTTTACAACTATCACGAATCTATTGGTGAACAAATAACTGTGATTTTATGTGATTTGAGAGTGTGAATTTTGATGAACAGTGAAAACGATTTTGAAAAAAAAATTCGAAAATTGAATGAAAATTGCAGCAAATCGAGCTATGGATCGTTCAGATTAACTGATTTTGCTCTGATACCAATTGTTAAGTAGAAATTTAAGCTCGATTTGTGCAAAAATGGAGTTAGTGTGTGAAAAGGTGTTTGTGTGTGTATGGAGGTCAGGGATGAAGATCAGAGAGAATTGAGGTTGAATTATTGTGATTAATTAAGGAAATGGGGGAAAAACTTACAATTTTGGTTATGGAAAGGAGTATTTATACACTTGACTAACTTTCACTAATACTCCTTCCATTATTAAAATAATTGCATTTTAACACCATTTTTGGATTTCTAACATTTATATTTAATGAATAATAAAATTTGATAATGACATACATTCCCTGATAATTTTGTTTATGCATACATTGGTAGAGAAAATCTTTGATCTGTCACTGTTTACAATATGAAAATGGCTAGCGGTTTATCTATTCAACACACTTAGAATATTTGCAAGGCCATCATATACCCATGGTTCATGTTCTCCAGACACAAGAAAGAAAACTAGTATTCATTTCGCAGTGTACTTCATCACAGAACAAACTTACATAGCGCCAACCCAATTGCATCTTCTAAGACAACCACCAATCTGGTCCTCCAGGCTTCTTCACAAGGATCTGATTATATTCTGGTCTCGATGTCTGTAATCTTTGAAGAGGATAAAAGAGATGAGAAAAAAGAGAATGAAAAGGATCTCAAACTCAGCATATCGAATGAATCTAAATACTGAGTCAACACACCGATTTACTAACGATTCCTCTTCTCTTCTCCCTCTTCCCGCCCCACCTCCACCTGATGACAATCTCTTCGCCATTCAAAGAGACATGATGAACATGTTGTCACACATTCATCATGAGGGGAAGAAAGAGGATAATAAAGTCAAACAAGTGTGTGTGCTTTCTTGAACTTTGATGGGGAGAAAGAAGAATTCATCAGTTGAGGGGAAGAAAGATAAATTGTTGACTAAAGTGATCCCCAAATTAATTGTTGACTAAAGTGATCCCCAAATTATTCTTTGAAGATAGTTATCGCCAACGTGGTGGGTACGCCGCGGGTACACCCTATACATAAGCGTTGGTGGTACGCAAATATGATTGTTTGATCGAGGGGAAGTTTGTGATGAAAAAGATGTTTGTCCAAATGCTTCAAGAGAAAGATTCATTAATTAAGGGGAAGTGTGACAAAGTTAAGATTGTCAAGAAGATGCTTTCATGTTCAAATCTAAAGAGCCAAGATCAAGTTTCCGCAATGCTCATACTCTGAGAAGTTCAAGACTGAAAGATACATCTTTAAGGTAAGTGTGAAGATTAAAGACGTAAAGCCAAGTTTGATGGAAGATCTTGAAGACAATGAGAAAGCTTCGAAGACCTTCATCAACAAATTCGTATTTATAGATGATATCTTGCATGAATTACATTTCAACACCAAGGGGAAGAATGTTAGAAATCCAAAAATGGTGTTAAAATGCAATTATTTTAATAATGGAAGGAGTATTAGTGAAAGTTAGTCAAGTGTATAAATACTCCTTTCCATACCCAAAATTGTAAGCTTTTCCCCCATTTCCTTAATTAATCACAACAATTCAACCTCAATTCTCTCCGATCTTCATCTTCAACCTCCAAAACACACACTACACCTTTTCACACACTAACTCCATTTTTGCACAAATCAAGCTTAAATTTCTACTTAACAGTATATATGTCGTTTTGATTATTTGGGTACAAATAATTGGATCTATAACGGGTACGGTAGATAATCATTCAAAGATAATAGGGGAAAATGTGTTAACGGTTGGGTACAATCGATAGGTATAATTGTTATTTCAATAACCAAAACAATTGTTTGATTAGGGAAGTTATAAAAGATGTCTTGGGGTACCGGTCTTTGTAATGAAACTAGTTTAAGCAAGAGAGTCAAATGATGTCATTAACTTGACGGGTACGGGGTTGGTGCTTTGTTTGAGTCTCGGTTATTTAATCAACTTAATTTTTATTTGAACTTCATTTATGTGCAATCTGAGCGTATTGTTGAGCGAAATCAAGATGGATGCCTTTTAATTGTTATTGTCATACAAATTATTTTTACTTTCGTCTTCAGACGAACCCTGCCCCGGTAATACCGGATTTAATTATTCTTCTTTTACTTTAAGTTGAGCAAAGTGACAATTCGGTCACAAAACCCCCATTTCTATTTGAACTACTTTATTTGAACAATTGCTTACTTAGTCCCTGTGATCGATCCTGACTAACAATCATATTGTCATCAATCATAACCAACAATCAATATACGATGAACCTGAGTCAACAATCAATATTCGTCAAACATAAGCCAACAATCAATATTCGACAAACATAAGCCAACGATCAATATTCAACAAACATAAGCCACTAACCACAATTTAAACCAACTATACGTACATACACTTAAGAGGGTTATCCATTCTTCGAATCCCAGATGCTTATATATAGGGTCATCCGCAGCCTTCCCACCACATCTAAAGACCTAATGAAGGGATAACCGACTTCCATGTATGTACGTCTATCCTAATATTAATGAAATACTTAACCAAACATAAACCAAGTCAATCAAACGAAAAGAACCATCACATCAATCCAACAATCAAGACAATCAATGAATCAATAATTGCAAGTAAACAAGCAGGGTTTACACTTTTCAGCCCGAATCTCAAGCGAGTAGGGAGATACGAAACTCACCTTGTCCGGGAAAGAAGCTAGTATAAGATTACAAACGAGTAATAGGATCCACACGTCCACAACCTATAATTATACATCATAATACCGTAATGTCAACTCTACAATCATAAACAAGTTGGTTTAGCACAATTAAGTCAAGTCACAAACCCTAAACACCTTTACAACTTTAACGAGTAGGAACAAGACGCATTCGACTCGACCTTTTTAGAAATGAGATAAGATCCATACAAAAAGAGTGTTACTACTAGAAACTAGACTCTCTTACGATTCCAACTGTAACACCCCAAGCCGAGGCTCGGAATATCACGGAAAACACATAGCACCAGGTGGAATTACAATAGAACAATCTAAATGCAAATATAGATTCGGTAAATCCAAAACATAACGAAGCAAGTATCAAAATACAACAGGAGCAAATAGCCATCAAAGTTTACATAATAACATCCAAAGATGGCAAACGATCCTAAGTATAATGCAAAAGGCAGGCCAATGAATCCTTGATCCATGAAGTCCATAGTCCGGGTTAAACAGCAAGCGAAGCAACTAAACTCCACGCCCTGGGGGAACCTGATTACCTGAAAAGTGTACTAAGCATAGTCAACACAAGGTTGGTGAGTTCGTAGTAATGGCCCACAAGGAACCATAGACAAAGTCATAAGCACGAGAGGAGGCTAATCCTGACATACAGTGAGCCTCTACAAAACACAATAATGTCCAATAACAAGATTACACAAGCGTAACGCGTGAAATGAGAAATGCATAAATGATATGAATATCAATGCAAATGCCGGAATGCATGAATAAGCCAATATGCCTATCCTGTGCGTGAGCTCAAGTCACCAATGCAACGATACCCTTCTGTCATCGCAATGAACAAGGCTGTATCTCAAAATCATCGAGATATATATGTCTATATACTCGGAGTCAGGTCTACATCCAAAATGGGTGCATACATCTATGCACCAGGATGCCGGCAATCCCCTGCCGAGGGTCCAACAATAATGTATGCAATGCTTACAATCCAATGTAAATGCATAAGTCGTAAACCAACAATCGATATACGATGAATATGAATCAATAATCAATATTCGCCAATCCTGAGTCATCAATCAACAAATCAACAATCATAAATCAATAATCACCATTCATCAACATCAGTCATTAACCACAATTTAAACCAACTATACGTACATATACTTCAGAGGATTCTACTTCCTTCGAGTCTCAGATGCTTATATATAGGGTCACCGCAGCCTTCCCACCACATCTAAAACCCGACGAAGGCATAACCGACTTTCATGTATGTACATCTATCCTAATATTACTAGATACTTAACAAATATAAACTAAGTCATTCAAACGTGATAATCATCTCAATAATTCAATACTCAAACCAATTTAACAAATCAAACGAAAGGAACCATCACACCAATCCAACAATTAAAACAATCAATCAATCAATCAATCAATAAATGCAAGTAAACACACCAGGTTTACACTTTTCAGCCCGGATCTCAAGCGAGTAGGGAGATACGAAACTCACCTTGCCCGGCACAGAAGCTAGAATAAGATTACAAACGAGTAATAGGGTCCACACGTCCACAACCTATAATTATACATCATAATACTGAAATGTCAATTATACAACCTCAACAATTTGAAAATCGACTCACATATAATCACAGTGACCATCCACTGCGCCGCAGTGGGCCAGAACTATGCCCACTGCGCCGCAGTGGCTAAACTGAACCAGGACCAGAAACAATGCACTGCGCCGCAGTGGGCAAGAACCATGCCCACTGCGCCGCAGTGGCTAAACTGGCCCAGAACCAGTACTAAGGCACTGCGCCGCAGTGAGCCTTTGCCAAGCTCACTGCGCCGCAGTGAGCTAAATTCCAAACTGACCAGTCCCTAGCCACTGCGCCGCAGTGGGCTAGCCTAAGCCACTGCGCCGCAGTGGCCCAGTTCTGGCCAGAAACATCAGCAGCAAGAAACAATACCAAAAACCCTAAAACACGACCCAAACCAACCCAAATCGATTTGTAAAGCCTTGTAACTTGATTTGAAGCATAAATAAACACCACTAACCATAACTAAACATAACCCCATCCACAAACTTGACCCAAAACATCAAAATCATACTCAAATCTTCAAACCCTAATTTAAACCTAATTTTCCATTTTTACCATTTTTAAGTCTTGGAATCCCATAAAAACGACTAGAAACATAAATACAAGCATGAATAGGAGTAAATGGGATGAATTTAACTTACCAAAACGTCTTCTTGAGCTCAAACCCAAAATTGACCTAATTGGGTAAAAAGGATGCTAGAACTTGGTTCGATTCTTTGATAAGACAAAAGTGAGGTGAAAGTGACTATGATTTCTATGTTATAATCGATCCAACACAATTTTAATGCAAGAAATGGTGAAGGAGATTGAAATGGGTCTTGCTTTGCTTTTGAGAGAAAGGGAGAAAGAGATAGATAGATAAGAGAATGAGAGGGGGAAAGAAGATAAGGGGGGGAAATGGGTCATGGGTGGCTGGTGGGTCTTGGACTACCCACGGGCCGACCCGTTTCTCCCACAAGCCATAAAATAACTACTTACACGTTTAAATACCGACTACACATACAACGACCCGACCAACACACATTGTCATTTAATTCACCCAACGACCCACTTATTTCATTAACCAAGATTGTTAGTCAAATTTCACATAAAGTCCATGGGTCAAAATTCACGGATGTTACATTATTCCCCCGTTGAAAGAATTTCGTCCCGAAATTCAACAAAACCCTAATTATCAAATAAATGCGGATACTTAGACTTCATATGATCCTCTCGCTCCCAAGTGAACTCGGCTCCACGTCTAGCGTTCCATCTTACCTTCACAATGGTGTAGCGCTTCTTCTTGAGTTTCCTTTCTTGACGGTCCAAAATCTCTACCGGCTCTTCAACAAAGTTCAAATTCGAATCAACCCTAATTTCGTCCATAGGCACATGATGTGTAGGATCCGCCAAACACTTGCGCAAGTTACAAATATGAAACACATCATGCACACCGCTAAGCTCTTGAGGCAATTCTAGCCGATAAGCAACCTTCCCAACCCGTTCAAGAATCTTGAATGGACCAATATACCTTGGTGCAAGTTTTCCCCGCTTCACAAAACGTACGACTCCTTTCCAAGGTGACACTTTCAAAAGTACAAAATCACCAACTTCAAACTCTAACGGTCTCCGCCTCACATCGGCATACTTCTTTTGACGTTCACGGGCCAATTGCAACTTCTCCTTAATTCGAGATATTACCTTAGTTGTTTCAATCACAATTTTCGGCCCGATAAGTTGACTTTCTCCAATTTCCGCCCAAGCTAGAGGAGAACGACATACTCTACCATACAATGCTTTAAAGGGTGCCATTTGAATGGTAGCATGATAGCTATTGTTGTATGAAAATTCTACTAGCGGCAAATGGTCTTCCCAACTCCCACCAAAATCGATTGCACACGCCCTTAACATGTCTTCGAGTGTTTGGATGGTTCTCTCGGTTTGTCCATCCGTTTGAGGGTGAAATGCCGTGCTCATGTCAAGTCGAGTACCCATGGCTTTTTGAAAGGCTTCCCAAAATTTTGATTTGAAACGGGCATCTCTATCTGAAATGATAGAAATCGGCACTCCGTGCTTAGATATTACCTCCTTGATATACAATCGAACCAAAGTGTCAAATTTATCGGTTTCACGAATGGCTAAAAAGTGAGCCGATTTCGTTAACCGATCTACTATCACCCAAATCGTGTCTCGGCCGCTTCTCGTCTTCGGTAGTTTAGTGATGAAGTCCATTGAGATATGTTCCCACTTCCATTCGGGCATCTCCGGTTGTACCAACAATCCGGGTGGCTTCTTGTGATCGGCTTTGACTTGTAAGCAAGTAAGGCACTCACTCACATACCTTGCCACATCACGCTTCATGCCCGGCCACCAATACAATTCCTTCAAGTCAAAGTACATCTTATCCGACCCGGGATGGACCGAATAAGGCGATAGGTGAGCTTCATTCATAATAAGCATTCTTAAGTCGCCGAAATAGGAACCCAAAGTCTTTCAACCATGTATAGCCCATTATCATTCTTTCGGTCAAATAGTTGTTCCATGCCATCTAGGTTTTCGTTTCCAAAGTTTTCCGGTAGGGTGGCTTGAATTTGGGCTTCAATAATCCGATCACGAATACTTGGCCCTACCGTGAGGCTCATAGCTCTAGCCCGTCTTGGCTTCACTCTCTCCTTTCTGCTCAAGGCATCGGCCACTACATTTGCCTTGCCCGGGTGATAACGGATGTCACAATCATAATCACTAAGTAGTTCTAACCAACGCCTTTGCCTCATATTCAATTCACTTTGGTTGAAAATGTGTTGGAGACTTTTGTGATCGGTATAAATCACACATTTGGTGCCATAGAGATAATGCCTCCAACACTTCAAAGCAAACACAACCGCTCCCAATTCCAAATCATGTGTCGGGTAGTTCTTCTCATGCACCTTCAATTGCCGAGAGGCATAAGCAATGACTTTACCCCTTTGCATAAGGACACAACCCAACCCTTGCCCCGAAGCATCACAATAAACAACAAAATCTTCGATCCCATCCGGTAATGCCAAAACAGGAGCGTCACACAACAAATCTTTAAGTGTTTGGAAGGCGTTCTCTTGTCTTTCGCCCCATTCAAAATTTCTCTCCTTTTGAGTCAAGAGGGTGAGTGGTTGTGCAATACGGGAGAAGTTTTCAATAAATCTTCTATAGTAACCCGCCAATCCAAGGAATTGGCGGATCTCGGATGGCGTTTCGGGTCTTCTCCAATTCTTGACCGCTTCAATCTTGCTTGGATCCACATGAATACCATCCTTGCTCACTACGTGACCAAGGAAGTGGACCTCTTCCAACCAAAACTCGCACTTGGAGAATTTTGCATACAATTTCTCTTTCCTTAGTAATTCAAGCACTTCACGCAAGTGCTCAACATGCTCCTCTTTTGTCTTCGAGTATACAAGTATGTCATCAATGAACACAATGACGGACTTGTCTAAATATGGTTGACACACCCGGTTCATCAAGTCCATGAACACCGCCGGTGCGTTAGTCAACCCGAAAGGCATCACGGTGAATTCAAAATGACCATACCTCGTGCGAAAAGCCGTTTTGGGGATGTCATCTACATGTACTCGGAGTTGATGATAACCCGAGCGAAGATCGATTTTTGAGAAGTGCTTAGCACCTTGAAGTTGATCAAACAAGTCATCAATTCTAGGGAGAGGATATCGGTTCTTCACGGTGAGCTTGTTCAATTCCCGATAATCAATACACATTCTGAAGGATCCGTCTTTCTTTTTGACGAAGAGAACAGGAGCACCCCAAGGAGATTGACTAGGGCGAATGAAACCCTTCTCTTGGAGTTCCTTGAGTTGAGTTTGCAATTCTTGCATTTCGGTTAAGGCTAGTCTATATGGGGCTTTTGCTATGGGCGCGGCTTCGGGAATAAGATTGATACGAAAATCAAGTTCACGGGGCGGAGGTAACCCCGGTAAGTCGTCCGGAAAAACATCGGGAAAATCACAAACGATAGGGACGGTCTTCAATTCTACCTTTGAGATGGTAGCACTAAAGACTTTAGAAGTTGAAGAATCGGAGGTTTCACCTTGAACCCTAAGAATTTTACCGTTAGCCAAAGGTATTTTAACAACTCTCTCGCCACAATCAATGGTTGCATTTACCGCCGTCAACCAATCCATACCCACTATAATATCAAAACTACCAATGTCAAGGGGCATAAGGTCAATGAAGAAGTCGACATCTTCCAAAGTCAAGACACATTCTCGAAGTATTTGACTAATTCTAGTTAGTGACCCGTTTACCATTTCAATGTCAAGCACATAGTTTAGAGCACACGGATGCACATCAATCAAAGGAACAAAGTTAGAAGACACGAGGCTAAAATCGGCCCCGGAATCAAATAGAACGGTGGCATAGAGACCATTAAGGAGAAAAGTACCTGCTACAACGTTAGGATCATTGCGGGCTTCATTTGCATTGGCCGCAAAGGCTCGGCCGTGTGGTTGCACTTGGTGGCCTTGTTGTCCCCGGTTTTGATTAGGCCCGACCATTTGTAGTTGGTTGGGGTGGACGGCTACTTGCACTTGTTGCCCCACCCATCGAGGGCAATTATTACGGTAGTGGTCACGGCTACCACATTCAAAGCATTCGCCTCTTCTTTGATTACCTTGAGGAGGAACGGCCCGAATAGGAGCCGCATTCATTGGGCCGGCTCTTGGAGCTCTACAATTCTTGGATGCGTGCCCAACTTGGTTGCAATTATAACATGCCCTACATGGAGTAGTGGCGGGATGGTGCCTGTTGCACCTCCCACAGAAAGGATGAGGCCCGGTATAAGGCCTCCTAGCCGGTTCTACCGCCGCCATCACCCTACCCCTATACGCATTCTTGGGGTCAAACCTTCCCGCTTTCTTTACCCCACTAGACTCTCCCACTTCTTTCCTCTTGTTTGATGAGGATTTGCTCAAAACACCACTCCTCAATAAATCCTCAGTCACACTCCCGGCTTGGTTGACCGCATTAGCCAAAGAAGTAGGCATGTTGGAGTTTACATAAGATCGGACTTGAGGATTCAAGCCCAATACAAACTTCTGGATGGCCTGTGACTCGGTGCCCACCAAGTGAGGAATGAGGGTAGACAGTTCTTGAAATCGTCTCACGTAGCCCTTGAAATCGGCTCCCTCCATGCTGAGATTAGCAAACTCAATGGTTAAGTTTTGGAGTTCATACGGAGGACAAAACTTTGCTTTCACTTTGTCCTTGAAGTCGATCCATTCCAAATTATGAGTCCGACCCAACGTTATTTCTTGGTTCCACCAACTCAAGGCGTCATGCCTAAACATGCCGGATGCATAGGAAATCCGGTCATCATAGGTGCAATGACTCCTTTCTATTACCGCCTCTATCGCCTCAAACCACCTTATACATTCCGTGGGACCACCCTTCCCATCAAACTCCGGTGCCCCACAACTTTTAAAATCCTTAAATATACACCCTTGGCGGTATCCGCCATACTGATTATTCATGGGCATACCGATACCAACTCCCACCGGTCCCTCTTCTTCATCCTCTACGGCATGAGGTTGAGCATTTTCATTATTTTTGTTTTCTGGAGCTTCGTTGTCTTGAGCCACATTATTTTGCCCAAGACTTGCGGTGACTTGAGCAATGATGGTTGGCATGATGCCGGCGACTGTTTGAGCAATTACCTCAGCCAAGTTTGGCTCAGGAGCTCTACCACGACCCCTACCACGGCCCCTACCACGACCTCTACCACGGCCCCTACCTCCTTGTATTTCCGGTTGAGCTTCCGGTTGAGGTTCTTCCTCTTCAGCCCTATAGTTAGTTCCGACTCTCCTTGGTCTCGCCATTTCTATAAAACAAGTGACACGTTGACCCGAGAGTTAGTCTCAAATGCTCACATGTTAGCCACACAAGTAGTCAATGCTCTCAAACCGATACTACATACTCATTTCATATCGTTAAGTTAAAGCAAGAGTGTTAGCATCATAAGGGATTTTTACATATCATAACATCAAGTAATCATGCTCATTACGTCATGCAATCAACAACTAACACGAATGATTCAAAGTATAATCCGAATTCGATATGCTCTCTAGTTATTGACCGGGTATGTATACAAGGTGTACCAACGGCTAACTTTCCACCTAATCAACTTCCATTAAGCATATCGGTTCCTTATTATACTTTAAGCCACACGTGCGCAATCTACGATGTCATGAACTTGCTATAATATCGGGTAACCATAAAAGAGTTGATCGGGTTCTTTTAGGGTTGCCACAATATTATACTAAGTTAATGGCATCCTTTCATTTTGCCCTAAATCATCAAATTAGTCCTGACAATTACCAACAGCAAATCATGGTAACCACATTCATCACATTGAATTCAAGCTTTCATACAATAGGTCTTAACTACGAACTCACACGGGGATTCACATAATTCACATTGCACACGAATTTCCTAACCATGCATGCTATATGAAGAGTTTTAACTTAGGCCGTAGTCTAGGTCAAACCGCCTAATTCTCTACGACCTGCATGGGCCACCATTCTGTAACACCCCAAGCCGAGGCTCGGAATATCACGGAAAACACATAGCACCAGGTGGAATTACAATAGAACAATCTAAATGCAAATATAGATTCGGTAAATCCAAAACACAACGAAGCAAGTATCAAAATACAACAGGAGCAAATAGCCATCAAAGTTTACATAATAACATCCAAAGATGGCAAACGATCCTAAGTATAATGCAAAAGGCAGGCCAATGAATCCTTGATCCATGAAGTCCATAGTCCGGGTTAAACAGCAAGCGAAGCAACTAAACTCCACGCCCTGGGGGAACCTGATTACCTGAAAAGTGTACTAAGCATAGTCAACACAAGGTTGGTGAGTTCGTAGTAATGGCCCACAAGGAACCATAGACAAAGTCATAAGCACGAGAGGAGGCTAATCCTGACATACAGTGAGCCTCTACAAAACACAATAATGTCCAATAACAAGATTACACAAGCGTAACGCGTGAAATGAGAAATGCATAAATGATATGAATATCAATGCAAATGCCGGAATGCATGAATAAGCCAATATGCCTATCCTGTGCGTGAGCTCAAGTCACCAATGCAACGATACCCTTCTGTCATCGCAATGAACAAGGCTGTATCTCAAAATCATCGAGATATATATGTCTATATACTCGGAGTCAGGTCTACATCCAAAATGGGTGCATACATCTATGCACCAGGATGCCGGCAATCCCCTGCCGAGGGTCCAACAATAATGTATGCAATGCTTACAATCCAATGTAAATGCATAAGTCGTAAACCAACAATCGATATACGATGAATATGAATCAATAATCAATATTCGCCAATCCTGAGTCATCAATCAACAAATCAACAATCATAAATCAATAATCACCATTCATCAACATCAGTCATTAACCACAATTTAAACCAACTATACGTACATATACTTCAGAGGATTCTACTTCCTTCGAGTCTCAGATGCTTATATATAGGGTCACCCGCAGCCTTCCCACCACATCTAAAACCCGACGAAGGCATAACCGACTTTCATGTATGTACATCTATCCTAATATTACTAGATACTTAACAAATATAAACTAAGTCATTCAAACGTGATAATCATCTCAATAATTCAATACTCAAACCAATTTAACAAATCAAACGAAAGGAACCATCACACCAATCCAACAATTAAAACAATCAATCAATCAATCAATCAATCAATCAATAAATGCAAGTAAACACGCCAGGTTTACACTTTTCAGCCCGGATCTCAAGCGAGTAGGGAGATACGAAACTCACCTTGCCCGGCACAGAAGCTAGAATAAGATTACAAACGAGTAATAGGGTCCACACGTCCACAACCTATAATTATACATCATAATACTGAAATGTCAATTATACAACCTCAACAATTTGAAAATCGACTCACATATAATCACAGTGACCATCCACTGCGCCGCAGTGGCTAAACTGAACCAGGACCAGAAACAATGCACTGCGCCGCAGTGGCTAAACTGGACCAGGACCAGAAACAATGCACTGCGCCGCAGTGGCTAAACGAACCAGGACCGAACATCCACTGCGCCGCAGTGGCTAAACTGAACCAGGACCAGAAACAATGCACTGCGCCGCAGTGAGCAAGAACCATGCCCACTGCGCCGCAGTGGCTAAACTGAACCAGGACCAGAAACAATGCACTGCGCCGCAGTGGCTAAACTGGCCCAGAACCAGTACTAAGGCACTGCGCCGCAGTGGCTAAACTGAACCAGGACCAGAAACAATGCACTGCGCCGCAGTGGCTAAACTGGAACCAGGACCAGAAACAATCCACTGCGCCGCAGTGGCTAAACTGAACCAGGACCAGAAACAATGCACTGCGCCGCAGTGAGCAAGAACCATGCCCACTGCGCCGCAGTGGGCCAGAACTATGCCCACTGCGCCGCAGTGGCTAAACTGAACCAGGACCAGAAACAATGCACTGCGCCGCAGTGAGCAAGAACCATGCCCACTGCGCCGCAGTGGCTAAACTGGCCCAGAACCAGTACTAAGGCACTGCGCCGCAGTGAGCCTTTGCCAAGCTCACTGCGCCGCAGTGAGCTAAATTCCAAACTGACCAGTCCCTAGCCACTGCGCCGCAGTGGGCTAGCCTAAGCCACTGCGCCGCAGTGGCCCAGTTCTGGCCAGAAACCTCAGCAGCACCAGCAGCAGCAAGAAACAATACCAAAACCCTAAAACACGACCCAAACCAACCCAAATCGATTTGTAAAGCCTTGTAACTTGATTTGAAGCATAAATAAACACCACTAACCATAACTAAACATAACCCCATCCACAAACTTGACCCAAAACATCAAAATCATACTCAAATCTTCAAACCCTAATTTAAACCTAATTTTCCATTTTTACCATTTTTAAGTCTTGGAATCCCATAAAAACGACTAGAAACATAAATACAAGCATGAATAGGAGTAAATGGGATGAATTTAACTTACCAAAACGTCTTCTTGAGCTCAAACCCAAAATTGACCTAATTGGGTAAAAAGGAGGGGGGGGGGGGGGGGGGGGGGGGGGGGGGGGGGGGGGGGGGGGGAATGCTAGAACTTGGTTCGATTCTTTGATAAGACAAAAGTGAGGTGAAAGTGACTATGATTTCTATGTTATAATCGATCCAACACAATTTTAATGCAAGAAATGGTGAAGGAGATTGAAATGGGTCTTGCTTTGCTTTTGAGAGAAAGGGAGAAAGAGATAGATAGATAAGAGAATGAGAGGGGGAAAGAAGATAAGGGGGGGAAATGGGTCATGGGTGGCTGGTGGGTCTTGGACTACCCACGGGCCGACCCGTTTCTCCCACAAGCCATAAAATAACTACTTACACGTTTAAATACCGACTACACATACAACGACCCGACCAACACACATTGTCATTTAATTCACCCAACGACCCACTTATTTCATTAACCAAGATTGTTAGTCAAATTTCACATAAAGTCCATGGGTCAAAATTCACGGATGTTACCCAACGATAGGTCATAAGACTTAATTGGAGTCACGGATCAAAAGTTATTAACGTTTGAAAATTGACGCGCATACTTTCACAGCAACCATCCACTGCGCCGCAGTGAGCAAGAACCATGCCCACTGCGCCGCAGTGGCTAAACTGGCCCAGAACCAGTACTAAGGCACTGCGCCGCAGTGAGCAAGGGTAGAGCTCACTGCGCCGCAGTGGCCACTCCCTGCAGACAGCACCTGCAGTTTATGCAGGAAAAACGAACCAAAACCCTTAAAACACGACCCAAACCAACCCAAATCGATTTGTAAAGCCTTGTAACTTGATTTTGAAGCATAAATAAACACCACTAACCATAACTAAACATAACCCCATCCACAAACTTGACCCAAAACATCAAAATCATACTCAAATCATTCAAACCCTAAATTTAACCCTAATTTGACCTAAAACGAGATTTAAGCCGATTTAGGACTTGTAAATGTTCAAGAGGACTAGAAATGCATAACAAACATAAATACAAGCATGAATAGGAGTAAATGGGATGAATTTAACTTACCAAAACGTCTTCTTGAGCTCAAACCCAAAATTGACCTAATTGGGTAAAAAGGATGCTAGAACTTGGTTCGATTCTTTGATAAGACAAAAGTGAGGTGAAAGTGACTATGATTTCTATGTTATAATCGATCCAACACAATTTTAATGCAAGAAATGGTGAAGGAGATTGAAATGGGTCTTGCTTTGCTTTTGAGAGAAAGGGAGAAAGAGATAGATAGATAAGAGAATGAGAGGGGGAAAGAAGATAAGGGGGGGGGGGAAATGGGTCATGGGTGGCTGGTGGGTCTTGGACTACCCACGGGCCGACCCGTTTCTCCCACAAGCCATAAAATAACTACTTACACGTTTAAATACCGACTACACATACAACGACCCGACCAACACACATTGTCATTTAATTCACCCAACGACCCACTTATTTCATTAACCAAGATTGTTAGTCAAATTTCACATAAAGTCCATGGGTCAAAATTCACGGATGTTACCCAACGATAGGTCATAAGACTTAATTGGAGTCACGGATCAAAAGTTATTAACGTTTGAAAATTGACGCGCATACTTTCACAGCAACCATCCACTGCGTCGCAGTGAGCCAGAACCATGCTCACTGCGCCGCAGTGGCTAAAGTCCCAGAACCAGTACATAGGCACTGCGCCGCAGTGAGCAAGGGTAGAGCTCACTGCGCCGCAGTGGCCACTCCCTGCAGACAGCACCTGCAGTTTATGCAGGAAAAACGAACCAAAACCCTTAAAACACGACCCAAACCAATCCAAAACGATTTGTAAAGCCTTGTAACTTGATTTTGAAGCATAAATAAACACCACTAACCATAACTAAACATAACCCCATCCACAAACTTGACCCAAAACATCAAAATCATACCAAATCATTCAAACCCTAAATTTAACCCTAATTTGACCTAAAACGAGATTTAAGCCGATTTAGGACTTGTAAATGTTCAAGAGGACTAGAAATGCATAAACAAACATAAATAAAAGGGAATGGGATGAATTTGACTTACCAAAGCTTCTCCTTGAGCTAGAACCCGAATTTAGGTCAAAATGGATGAAAGCTTGAACTATGAACTTCAAGGTTATGATGTAATGACGATTATGAGACGACAACGATGATGATTCGTGTACTATGGCAGTTCCAAAGCACTAATTTGATGCAAGAAAGATGAAGAACAAGATATGGTTCTTTTGCTTGAGAGAAATAGAGAAAGATAGATAGATAGAAATGAGAGGAGGAGGAAAGGATAAGGGGGAAAGGGTTGGGTCAAAAGCTGATGGGTCATGGGTAGCCCATGGGTCGACCCGTTTACACTTAACTAGATTATTCACACATTGACTCGCAACGTTTCGCATAATAGTTTGTCATCCCGACCCGTCGAGCATATTATAATTCATTTAGTCACAAAATGAACTCAAAGATATCCTTAAGTACGAAGGTTAGTCAACTTACACATAAGGTTGGACGGGTCAAAATAGTGGATGTTACAAAATGTCAACATAATTGTACCATTGGTCAGTAATTATTTTTCTATAGTATTATTTTTAGTACTTCAAGATTTGGGAAATTTTGGTGGAGGGAAAACTAATTTTTTTCTTTTTGTTTCCTGATTAAAGATTTGATAGGTAAGGTTTCTTTTATTGGAAATATTCGAAAAAATGACCAAGGAATTAGTTCCCTTCTTTTCAAGATTCAAGATTCTGAATAAGTTTTTTTTTTTGGTTTTTAAGTTATACTATATATAAGAATATATAATATATAATATATATAATAAGTAATTATATTTACATAAGAAGTAACTTGTAGTTAATAGTTACTACATTTAAAGCGATTTTCCTAACTGTTTTGCAACATTTAATGTGTTTCTATTTATGTTCAAACCTTGGTTTTCCCTTTACAGGAAATGTTACATTTTCTAGAGACTGATTTTGATGAACAAATCTTTAAATGCTAATCATTGTTACCGTTTATACCATATTTACTATTTTTAGGTTTAATGAGTTGACTTGCAACTTCTTCGGATCAGAAGCCGAAAAGATATTTTCCTTTCATGCATGTGATATTAAGAATGAAGTTTTGTTTGTTGTTTTTCAACATGTTGTCCCAAAACTTTTTGAAGGTATTCTTTTAAATATTATACTTTTTTATTTATTTATATTCTGTTAACTTTTAAATATACTTCTTTCTATATTACATAAATTCATGTCTTAATTAGGAACTTTGGAGATTCACAACATTCCTGCAACCAGGATTTTTATTAACTCCGATAGTGACGAGATCAACCAACTTACAAAAAGGCAAAAATTATTTATTTAGAAATTGTACTTTAATATAGAGATCATATATATATAATCATATATAATGATATAACGATATTTTGTTTATTTTGATTTTAGTTTAAGTGAATCTCAAAGCGTTCTTTCATCTACGAATACATCATTTGCAAATCCGTATGATGAAGTCAACAAAATGAATCTTATAATTAATGTGAGAAGGAAGTTGGTTAACGAAGTCAATGAAGAGCATAAGGTATACTATTTATTTATTTTTGCTCAGTTACAACTAATAATATAAAAATTAGTGGCTTCATTTGTTTCATTAGAATTTTTTTTGTATCTAAACTTGAAATTTGTAAGAGAGGTCTGATAAATATTATGGTTACACATGTTTTATTTTTACTTTACACTATTTCCACATTTAAATATATATGATTATCTTTTTTACGTAATGTATTACATTCTGCTTCTGATATTTAGGAAAGTATTGTTGGTGTCCTTGGTACCATAATAAAAGTAGAGACAAAATATGGATGGTGTTACAATGCTTGTAAGATTTGTAAGTTTGTCGTGTATTGTAATGAATCCTGTGGTTCTTGCGGCTCAGATCTGTTATGGTGTCAAAATTGCAACCGTAGAGCAACATCCTTAATCCAATGGTATATTCGACTTTCACGTTATATTTATTATTGTTGCATTGCTGCATCATGTTAATTACTAATTGTTATATTACAACATATCTTCTAAAAGTTTATATATTACATATCGCAGTTTTAAGGTTCATATAACCGTGATAGACAGTACCGGTATTATAAAATTACTTTTGGGAGATGACGAAGTTAGTAAGCTGTTGGGAATGTCAGCTACTGAGATTAGAGGGAGACAAATGAAAGATGGAACTGTTGAAGTTTTCCCGTTTAAATTTGAGAGCTTGCTAAACAAGTTGGTTATTTTTAAGCTTTATATTTCTTGGTTTGAATGTCGCCGGAATATTATGGTTTTGGATGTATATTGTGATTACCAGACTATATCCAATTTCTGTGCTGCCGAGAATTTTTTTGAGGTATATCCTCTTAGACGTTTATATTATATTATATTCCTATTAATTCACTATTTATTTAATTTCTAAATATTTAATTTTATATGTCAGGAGGTTCATGAGAATGATGAAATAGACTTATTTAAGTCTTATTTCAATGAAGACATATTGGTATATTTTATTTTTGAGTGTTATTATATTAATAATTTGTTTATGTTTAAAATAAAACCAATTTATAACTTCTTTTTTGTTAATATCAAATTTTTTTATTATGTAGTTAAACCAAGAAATTGAACCTTCCAATTGTCTTCCAAGCTTTCCTGCACAGATTGATCAATCAAATTTCTTCTTGCCAGCTGATTTATCTAATTGTGACCCGTTGTCAGAGGTTGTTTTTTTAGCATTGTCTCCGTTGAAAAATGTAATTTCTAAATCAGTTTGATGTTTTTTCATCCGTTGTAAGATGGTAGTTTAATCGATTATCCAACCATGTATTTATAATTTAAGATTTGGTATTGGTTTCTCTTTTGGTTTATCCATGTATTATTTATACATATTTGTTAATACTCGTATTATAATTATGTTTGTATATTTATCTTTGTATTTTGTTTAATTATTTTTTTCGTTGATATATGTATGGTTTGTAGTATATAATTCGTATTTTTGTTCGTCATAATGTAAAATATAAAGAACACAGACTGTATAAATATATATTTGTTGTTGGATTGCGTTCCTTTACATTTTTGTCGTATTCTTATTTTATGCTTTTTTTACTTTCATATCTATATATAGAGACATTTAGATCATACCCATGTTAGGATAAATTCAACACATGTCTTGTTTGCTAAAAAGGAAAAGAGTTCGTGCTCTAAATGTGTAAGTATTTAAGTTTATCACTTTTATTGTACTATCTATATATCGGAATTACAAAATAAAATATGCGTTTTCAAAATAGATTATACCTTCGTTGGAAAAGGCATAAAGGTACATGCTTCTCCAAAACTGGGTTTTCATAGCCAATAAACACTGTTTCATACAAACAATTTTTTTGATTATTTACGTTTTACAAACGTAATAATCAGATAATCACTTTATAACGCAATTCCAAACATCCTCTACTACTTAATTATATTTTATATTAGACTATTACATACAAGATAAGTAACAAGTTTTCTTTTTAAAAGTCACAGTAATTCAGATTGTAACATTCGTGAGATTTGACCTTTTGACTTTATGTATAATTTGACTAACGATCTTAATTAATGAGATAATTGAGATTTACTTTGGGTTGAAATGAATAAGTATTATGCTTGACGGGTCGGGTGTATGACTTAATGTACGATTCAATGCAAGACGACATGTGAATTAACTTGAAAAAGGGAAACGGGTCGACCCATGGGCTAAACCCACGACCCATCAGCCCCTAGTGACCCTTCACCCTTCTTCTCCTTTCATTTCAACAACCCTCTCCCTCTTTCCTTCCTATCTCTCTTTCTCTCATTCACTTAGTGAATTCAAAGATCACAAATATCTCATCTCATCTTTCTCTCAAATTACATCTGCATCAATTAGAGTTATTGAATCAAATTCAATACAAGATCATCATCATCTTCATCATATCAAGACTTAGATTCTAAGTGCAAGATTTCTACCCATTTAGTTCAAATTCGGGTTTGAACACAAGAAGAAGATTTTGGTAAGTCAAACTCATCCCATATTCATTAACTTATGTTTATTTACCTATTTCTAGTTGAACCCAAGTCATTTCGGGTCACAAATCGGATTAAAACTGAAAATAGGGTTTATGTAGGGTTTAATGAATTAAAACCAAATTTTGATCTTGAAATCTATGTTTGAAGTGGATTTATGAAGTGGGTTAAGTCCAAACATGTTTGTATATGTGTATTTATGCTTGAAAATGGGTTAGAATGGTACCTTGGTCGATCTAGGATGTCAAAATGGGTTTTGGGTGAACTTGGAATCGTGTTTGGGGCTGGAAATGTGCAGACCTGCTGCAATTCGCGCCGCGAATGGGGAGACTCGCGCCGCGAGCCTTGTGTTCCAAACAATGTTTTCATACAGAGCTTTTAATCGCGCCGCGAAGCCTAGGGCTCGCGCCGCGAAGGCTTAGCTGGGTCGCGCCGAATTAAGGGAATCACGTCGCGAATTTTGTGTAACTTAATGGCAGTTTTTCAAACGCTTATAACTTTTGATCCGTAAACCCAATCGAGTCATATGACCTATCGTGTGATACGTCCCACGGTGTATCAATATACCAAAGTATATTGTACACAGAACAGTTGTAGAGGGGGGTGAATACAACTTTCCTTAATCTTTACAAACTTTTAACACGAAACGTTTTAAGATTCATTTATGTATATTAAGCAAGTAAGTAAAGAGCAGGAATCATTAAAACAGTAAAGCATAAAGAAATAAAAACATTCTTGAACACAGATTGTGGTTTTCAAATGTAATCCTTTATTAAGAAATAATCTATACAAAGAATTACAGGGTTGTTGCGGAATAAAGATAGCCTATAGATATCTAAACAACCCTATGAAATGACAAACAACAATCAATAAGTTTCAGCTCAAGAGACTCAGCCCAAGCTGATCTCGTACAGACTAAGCTGTGTGTAAGGGCAGAGAAACTTGTGTGAAGAATGATTCTCAGGAAATGCCACACATATGCAATCCATGAATGAGGCTTTTATAGGCGAAAGCGCTCCTTCACTGGGTGTCCGTTGCAGCTACGTGTTCTTCATTCAGTGGATGATAAAGGAATAATCAATCGTGCCTTTCATGGTACTTGTGGTCCCCCACGTACTGACGCACATTCTTTCATCAACCAATAAGAGCATGGACACGCATATGTAAAACCAACCACCAACCTGGATCCTAGGATTCTTCCTAGTCACGTCATTTGTCTTTATCTTCAATCCAGGTTGTTACTTCACTTGATTGTCAGACACAGATTGGGCCGTTTGTCAAAGCACCAATCTGCCTAAGTGTTTCCAAGCTGACTGCTAATCCCAAGCTGTCTTCCACTAACAGCTTGGTCTTCTATCTTCAATCCTCCTCTTCGACTTGGACTGAATGCTAATACATTGTTGATGCGCTTGAATAACACTTGCTTCCATAAGATATTACAATTACAAAGTATGAAGCGTGATCTGGGTCAGAGACAGATCGTAAGCTGTGTCAGCTTAGTCTGACCCAGATCAGTTTACAAGAACCAAAAGATTACTAAGTGTTTATAGGTCAGATTTGTCATCATTAAATTTACAATTAACATTGGGACTCAACAATCTCCCCCTATTTGATGATGACAAAACCCAACAACACTTCTAACTATCAGCTTACAAAGAATCAAAGTAAAATGAAACTAACAGATTGTGACCCTTTGAATCTTTTGGGTTCTTTTGAACTGAAATGAAGTTTTAACAAAGAAACTAGATTTGTACGACTGCCTTTGCATATATAGAGAGTAAAACAAAGATATTACATGATACATCACTATTCTCCAAGCATTTCTATAGCTTCTTGCTTAACTTCAAAGATGGGGCAACTTTCACATCTAACTGCCTATCTAACCCCTCATCAATAAGGAACTGCTCATACCCATTTCCTTCTTCACTAAAATTTCTGCAGAATCTGTATAAGGTGAAAAGGTGCATAGATGGTACCTGTTTTAGTTCAGCAGTCCTTTGGAATACCAAATTCCCTCTTGCATCTACAAAATACATCCCATGTTCAGGTTCAGTGATGAACATCCCACATCTTGCATTTTCAACACCAGCAGGTAGAGACAGATTGAGATTATCCAGAATCTTGTCAACAGCACCAGAAGATAATTGTGCAAGCAACTCTGAAGGAGACAAGTTTTTGAGAAAAACTGTATGATCACCTCCAGGAGCATCAATCCTTTCAAACCTTCTTCTTTTCTTCTTCAGTGGCTCAGCTGACTCATCTTCATCATCCATATCATATGATTTTGGTCTTGGAAGGCCAGTGATATCAATCTTGTACTTTACAATTGCAGCTAATTTCTTTTCAATGGCTTCCAAAACTGTCTCTTTGTGAACTCCAGAAATACCAGTTATGATATTATGTAACTCCACCCACTCAGTGTATCCTAGTTCAAGCAATTGTCAAGATCATAGGTTTCCCAGCTGGTTTCATAACCTTCCTTGTAAATCTGGTGCTGGGAATGTTCTTTCCTTTTCGCCTTTTGAGTAGAACCTGGAGGATTGGCTCTGGATGCTTTCTAGCGTTGATCCTTTCTGTTACTTTTCTTTTCTCCAGAGCCTCAAACCAATCATGGGCTTCATGACTATTCTTCACATCCTTAACCTTCTGTGATGGTTTAGAGTGAACCACCACCTTCTTCTTTTCTTTTCCTTTGGCCACAACTTTCTTTTTGGAACCAATGGCTGCAAGATCTTCTTCATCTTCCTTATTTAATTGTTCTTGAATAGCCTTGGCAATTTCAGGATCAGACTCAGTTGCAGCCATTCTTTCTCTTTGTAATCTGTCCTCCTTAATCATCTTGTATGCCACCTCAACTGTTACCCCAAGTTGTGGAGCTTTTTCAGTTGCAAGCTCCCAATCCTTTTCTTTCTCAGTTAAGATCTTCACACCACTTGACCCAACTTCTGTTGTCCTTTTCTTGATCATGAACTGGGACAGAGTGGCTGTGTCTTCACTAGATGAAGATTCATCAATTTGTTCTTTGGGAGCTGGGTCAGCTTGAGTTGGCACAGCTTGCACAGGAACAGCTTGGGAGGACTTTCTTTTCTTTTCAACTTTATCTTTTTCAACACCAACATCCTTCCTTATATCTCCCATTTCAACATCAACAGTCTCCCCCTTAGTTGTATCACTCTCCTTTTCAGCCTCTTCATTCATTTTTCCAACATTTTCACCACCAGACTCAGATTCTGGTCTTTTTATCTCTTCTTCATTTTCTTTCTCACCTTCCACCCTAGAACCATGCACAACCATTCTTCTATCATTGAATGCCTCCTCAGCTCTGGCCTTATTCCGTCTCTCTTTCAGTCTTTCAAAATATTCTTCCATTTCCTTATCAACCTGAGCTTGTTGTCTTTCTCTTTCTAGCTCAATTTCAGCTTCACTCATAGCACTCCTCTTTCTCTTAGTAGCATTCTTCTCCCCCTTTTTGTCATCATCAGCAGGGAAAGAGCTCACTGGAGTAGCAAAGAGGCTTTTGAGATCCTGGTTGATCAAGTCAATCTTGATATTAGTGAGACAGCAGGCTCTTCTTAGCTCAACATAATCCTCATGAAGGAGTTCAATTTTAGATTTAACACCCTTAGAAGCTTCAATCAGATCATTCTTGAAATCTGCTTGTGACTTGTTTGCAGATCGAAGTTCTATGGTGACTTCCCTTGTAAACTTGGTTGCAGCTTTCTCAATCTGACCCAGAGTACTCTTGTTTCTTTCATTTTCTTCATTGACTTGCCTTTGTAAGACTATCAAGAGACTCTGTCAGCTTGCTCTGGTTCTGCTGCATCAAATCAACTGCTTTTAACACATTTTCTTTCAATGCAGTCTGATCTTGACTCAGCTTATCCACCTTCTTATCCGTCAATTCCTGATCCTTTTGGATCTTTTCAGTGAGCTGACCCACCACATCTGAAAATGAGATATTGGCAGCTTGGGAAGAACTTGCAGTTGGCTTAAAAGCCACTGACTCTGGAAAGAGCAGCCTGCAATCCTTAATATCAGGGTCATTGGGCTCATTTAGAAGGGGGTGGAGGCTTAAGGAGTTTTGGAAATTTTGCTCATGAGAGTGAGTCTCATGAGTAGATCTGTCAGAATTGATGATGAGTTGGTCAGCCTGAGAAAGATTAACGTTTGGTTCAGGCTGAGGGCCAGTGGGAATGTGTTGATCTTGATTTTGATCAACTCCTCCACTGGCATCTTCCATCAGAGCATCCCTTGAGGATGGATGGGCAAACTCATCATCGAATGAAGAATCACTTCCGGAGATAGTGATTATATTCTCATTGGCATCGAGAGGACCACCAATGGTTCCCTTTGCTTCATAAGGGGCTGACATAGTTGCCTTAAAGACAGCCATGTAACCTACAGAATCCCTCTGTCCAAGGACAGATGCAGACACAGACTCTGCAGGTGTAATGTTTTGTGTAATTGATTGCCCTTCAACAGAGGTGTGTTGTTGCACCAAAGTATCCTTAGGGAGAATTGAGGCCTGTACCCCTCCTTGTGACATAGAAGGGGCATTGACAGCCTGTGCAGACTCAGAGTGTAAGAGAAAAGGAGTCTGATCAGCTTGGGGAGGAGAAGCAGTGTCACCAATGCGTTTGATACTTCTCTCCTTTGGCTGACCATCCTCAGAATGATGTGCATAGACTCTGACTCATTTTGGATCTGGGCTAGATCCTCTGTTATCCCTTTAATGATATCATCAACCTTTTGGGAGGCTGAT
>CM067167.1:133702276-133797276 GCA_034093135.1 Erigeron breviscapus
AACCTGATCTAAACAGAAAACCCCAAAATCGATCAACAAACCCTAAAGTTATTATTAGAGTTATTTTAATCCGATTAAATACGATTAAGTTTTTCGAAACCTGTCTCTGATACCATGTAAAGATTTCGACAACAAACCAAAACTTATATTGAATCTAAATTCAAGAACAACAAAGAACACTAAACCGATCTCAATCAGTCACTCAAACACTCAAAACTCACAAAATAGTTTACCCCCGATAATCGGTTGTAAACCTATTATCTAAATTGATAATAGTTCTATTACAATCATTAAATCGAATAAAAAACGAATAAATATTAGGAGAGAAAATACAGATGAAAAATAAGAGTATAAATGAACAGTTTCTCTCAAGAAACCCTAAACGGGTATAATGCCCATTATATAGCAGCCACATCTTCAAGTTACACTCTACTCCCCTCCTTTTCTTCTTTTGACACTTTTGGCACCAAACCTGCAAGAATAACAAAAAAGCAAGAATGGTCCCTCAGGTTTATAAACACTACAAATAATGTTGCATTTGTCCACACTTTTAGTTAGTGTGAACAATTTAAGAATTTTGTCACGCTTTTATGTGTGTAAAAATATATAGAACTAAAAGTGTGTATAAATTTATCCACACTAAAAAGTGTGTATAACTAAAAGTTCACACTTTTTAGTGTGGACTTTCATAGATAATTTGTAACACCCCATTTGTCCACACTAACTAAACGTTAGTGTGGACAAATGGGTGTTACAAAATAATTATGAAAGTTCACACTAAAAAGTGTGAACTTTTAGTTCTACACACTTTTTAGTGTGGATAAATTTCTACACACTTTTAGTTCTACATATTTTTACACACATAAAAGCGTAACATAATTTTTTATTTGTTCACGCTAACTAAAAGTGTGGACAAATACAACATTATTTGTAGTGAAAGTTTCAGTTAAGGCTACAATTTAACAGAAAGACAAGTACTTGGTAAAGATTGAAAGACTTTTTGTGCATCACAAAGATTGTGAAACTTGCTGTACATAGATATAAGTCTAGTGGGTAAAAATATAGTTGATAAGGCATCAAGATGTTGTATGATTTGTGAATGTATTTGTTTTATTTGTTTTAAGTTTGTGCAGTTTTGTAAAAGATGATCAAAGTGATCAAATGTTGTTGTGTAGGACCTGTATATCGAATGGCGGGAAAGTAATGTGGGTGAGATTTTAAGGAGAAAACGAGATTTTGAATAAATATTAAACATTACGAGTATTAAGGTTGTGTTTTTTTGGGGAATTAAAAGGAGTATATAAAATACTTTAGGGATTACTAAAATGATACTCCGTCGGGTGATGCGACGGGAAGGGCATGACGACTAGAGTGATTGTTTTGACATAAAAATTGTTATAAACTTATAAAATCCATAAAAAGAAACGTTGTTAATGTTTCCTATAAAGATAGGATTTCATATAACACACTCATATGGGCTTATATTATGCCTATACAAACAATGTTATCAAAGAGTAAAAATTTATAGGAAACGTTTTTATAGCATTTTTGTTTTTTTCCATTTGTGAATTCTTGTTGAAAGGGCTAGAACCCTACACAATCTTCTTTGCGGGTGCCCTATCGGCTCGTGCTAATATGGCAAAAAATCAAGGAAGGCATGGAGATTCACGGGCTTTGGGTAAGAACCGTATTTCATAACCATCTCCTTGTTCAAACTTGGTGTTGGATCATTATGGGGTATGCAATGTGTTGTAAACTTGACAGACGACACTGATCAGTCTATTTGAAGCCATGAAAAATGATGATCATTATCACTGGCGGAACCACATGAGAGGGAGGGGTAGCCTAGGCTACCACTCAACTTTGTCCATGAAGTGTAAAATAACTTTTCGTTTTTTAATCGTGCTACCGGTCTAATGATTTATGCTACCCGTCCAATTAGAATGGAAGACAACATGAAACAAAAATAACAAGGTTACTTGTCAATGTGGACTAGCTCACTTAGTAAACACTTATGTTTTATGGGAGACCAATGTTCAAACCTTGACATATGCTATTTAGGATAGTTTTAGGAGTATAAATAGATATGGTATAGTATTTATAGAAACAACAAGATCACTCCATCAACAAAGAAGATTATTTAAAAAATCATAACATAATATATACTATACTGTTGCTTGTTTATTTTTTCACCACCTAAGTAGAAAAGTTCAATCTTCATTTCCTTGAGTTTTGTGATCGTTTTGTTTTTAGTTCTTGAACTCATTGAATAAGGGTGATGATCTGTACGTCATTAGTTTTTGGTTATACACACAAAATATGCTCTTGAAAGGTGATTTACTAGTATTGCACAAACCATATTTGGTAGTGTACGGTCAAAAACCGATGGTGTACAAATCACTTCCCTTGAACAAAAGCCACCATTTGAGTTTGATTTCTTATGCTTACAAAGGTTAATCATAAAGGTTTATTAAAGTTCGAAGCAAAGCATAAAAAGAATAGACTCGTAACTAGATTTGTGCTACCCGTAACAAAAATTTCTGGTTCGGCCACTGATCATTATCAACATCAAACTATCTGATGATCATATGAACCACCCACTTCCCATATCCACATAGAATGATGCAGAAACAGATGCAAAAATTTGGACCATTTATTTATATCATTTTTTTCTCCATTTTTCATCCCCCTTCTATATCTCGTCACATCAAATGCTACGCCACGATCACGGATTCCCTCATACACCACACATATGACTATATGAGATCAGGAACTAAAAATGATCACTCGCACCACTCACTTTGCAATTCGCGTGTTCGGACCACTCACTTTGCTTCACGCGTGGGTCGTCCCGTATCGGCGGCGGTGTGCAAGTGGGTCGTTCCACCACTCACTACCGGGAAGACTCGTCGATGCGATCACCCTTATACTTTAGCTTTTTTATTATCATTGTTATTAATAAGTTATCATTTGCTTTAATATAAGCGTTATATGTTATATTTTCTTTAATGTATTCAATTTGTTAATATCTACGAGAGAAAAGTACTCGCGTGTTGCGGCGCTGATGGAGGTGTCGGCGGCGGTGACGGGTGGTGGTGGCGAGCGGCGGTGGTGACGGCGGAGATTGGTGGTGGTGGTGGCGGTTGTTAGTAGTGGAAGTTATTGATGTAATGTGGCTATGATATATGATACATCATGGATTAGAATGTGTACATTGTTGAAACTTAAAATCAATATTGAAATTTTAAGTTCAATGTTAAAAATTAAAAGTAGATTTGCTTTATAATATAGTATAGATATAGATATAAATTTTTTGTGTTCTTATATTAATATTGTCAAATATGATGCTTATATTTTTTTTCCCGAACATTCAGTCGGGATACGACATCAGGGAAATCTCACCGTATAATGGTGAAGCCTTGCACGTATCCTAGACAACGAGATGTTGACTATCGGCCGTTACAAGTATTCGGAGAAAAAACTCCAAGACTTGCCATCCTTAGGGATCGAACTCAAGACCTTGGGTAAAACCTATGAATGTCTCTGACCAGTTGGACTAGCCATCAACTCATCATTGACATGATGCTTCTAGTTTATTTTTCGTTTTGGAAGCGTGGTAATAATTAACTAGTTAAATAATATAATAATAATGGTTAATATTAAAAAAAAAAATAAGTCATCAAAACAATCTAGAGACACACAATTTAATTGATTTTCATCTAAAAGGCCATGACTTTTAAAAATAAATAAATTTAAATGGCTCTTATATTTAACGAACTAGATTATTTTCTCGCGTAACACGCGAGAAATACATATAAATCTACTAAAATGTTAATATGTGATAAACTAATATTTGAACAAATATAAATATGAGATGTTAAAATGACAAGGGTATCAATCTTAAATCAGTTCTGTTGAGACGACTGAATTTGTTCCTAAATATTATGGCAAGACACCAGAGTAAGAGAAAATTACGTCAAATGACTCATGCTAATTTGCTACACAGTCTAAGAAAAAATTAGTTACAGCTTGTGCTATTCTCGAAGAAACAAAGCAGATACAATATAATAAACGTCATCGCTTGTTGCATTGTTATCCCGAAACTATACATTGTGCGATGTTTCTACAATGACACACCACCAAGTAAATATGTTTTTTTCTTTATATATAACAAAATACAATTTTCCTAACTAATTATTAACCAATTAAAATGTTCAATTTCACTTAAATAACATTTGATGTTGTTAATTTTATCAAATTAAAAAAATTATTACTTGACATACTTTTAATTTAGATTACTTATTAACTATACTCTTTTTCTAATAAATATAGAGGTTGATATAATTTATAAAAACATAAGGATAACCTCTACATTTTATGGTCAATATTATACGGGTATATATTAAAAATAATATATGGTCTTAAAAATTCATTCATATTTAAAGTTATTAACTACTCGATACTTTATAAGTAATTTTAACTTTAGGCTAATTAAACTAAAATTATTAATAGAAGACACATTAGAAAAAAGAAACATATTCTAACCAAGTTAGCTTTTAGTTTAAAAAAATCTAACCTTAATCTTAATCTTAATATAATACTAAAAACAATTGACCTAATAACTATTGACCAATTACAACTCTCAATTTCTCAAAGATAATTAAATCAACACATGTTTAAATTAATTTACAGCTTTCATCTTAATCTTAATCTTAACATTTGACTGACTTTTATTTTTCTCATTTGAACGAATAGCAAAAACATATTAATAATAATAATAATAAATAAAGGTTGCTTTAATCATTCATTAACCAATCAAAACAGTTGATTTTTAAGTTATGATTTACTTATGTTAAAATTGATATTAATTAATTTACAAATTAAAATTCCTAATAATTATATCTCTTTAAATCTTTTAACTTTTTAAATTGGTTATTATCATAAACCTCATATTTATTTGAAATGTTATCAATATTATAAACAAAAGCCAGTCACCACTTTCACATAATTTCATAGTTTTTAATTTAATAACTATTTAAATTTAGTTTTATCAACTGATAATAATCATACGTTTAAGACCGTCTATCTAGTGCATTACACGGACACAATTCGACTTGATTTACAATTAAATTTTTTTTCGAGTGATATAAAAAAGATAAAAACTTATTCAACCAAACTAAAATAAAATTATAACAATTAAAATTGTATATAATGTTAGTAGCGCCATATGAAAAAAAGCCTAAAATTTGATTCTATGACCATAACATAATGCTATTATAAATATCATATGTTTAAGACCATCTATCTGGTGCATTACATGGATGCGTTATAGTCTCTAGTAATACAAAAACAAACAATAACTATTTTTCCTTTTAAAACGTATTATTGTACATGAAAACTTGGATTACATTCGTAAACAATGTTACGGGGTGTTTGGTATTACGTTTACAAAACAAATTTTGCATTTTCAAAATAGTTTACGCGTTTTCAAAACTGTGTTTTGAAAAAACATGTATGTACATGTTTCTCCAAAACTGTGTTTTCATAGCAGATAATCACTTTTTCATACGAACACTTTTTTAGATTATTTGTTTTTTATAAACGTAATAACCAAATAACCACTTCAAAACGTAATCACAAATACCCTCTTAAAAAGTTGTAATCAAAGTCTTCAAAATTTTATTTATTATATATATATGTATATATATATATATATATATATGTATATATATATTAATAGATAGATTATAATTATGATTGTTATACTAAAAACTAAATAAATATTTAGAAAGTGTAAACAAAAATAAAAAAAATAAAAAACCCTCATTTAATTACTAAATGGTTAATTATCAAAATAGATTATGCGTTTTCAAAACTGTGTTTTGAAAAAACATGTATGTACATGTTTCTCCAAAACTGTGTTTTCATAGCAGATAATCACTTTTTCATACGAACACTTTTTTAGATTATTTGTTTTTTATAAACGTAATAACCAAATAACCACTTCAAAACGTAATCACAAATACCCTCTTAAAAAGTTGTAATCAAAGTCTTCAAAATTTTATTCTATTATATATATATGTATATATATATATTAATAGATAGATTATAATTATGATTGTTATACTAAAAACTAAATAAATATTTAGAAAGTGTAAACAAAAATAAAAAAAATAAAAAACCCTCATTTAATTACTAAATGGTTATTAGAAAAAACAACAAATTATATAATTTTGACAACAAAATATTTGTTTATGGTATATTATAATACCATCATTAGAGTACGTTAACAACATCTCGAAGGAAATCGAATAATCAATATATTATTTTTAGAACGAATTGCATTTTTGGTCCCTGTGTTATCACACCATTTGCAACTTTGATACAAACATGTGAAAAGTGGTGAAACGTATCCCTGTGATATCACACTTGTTGCAATTTTGGTCCAAAAGTAACGTGTCGTTAGAATTCAGCCGTTAATGCCCCCATGTGCGTCTCACGTGCGGGGTAGTTGAGTCATTTACACCCTCCCACCCATATATATACCAGAAACCACCCCCAAATTCACTTCAATCGGGATTTCTTCCCAAAACATTTCTCTCTTTGAATAACTCCGGCCGGCCACCACCTCTGCCGCCGGAGCAGTATCCGATTCTGCCACCACCAGACCACCTCCACGCTGCTACATGACCACCGGACCACCTCCTATTTCTCCTTTATTTTCTATATCATATATATTTATATACATATACAAATCAAAAGTGATATCAAATCCACAGTCATAGTGATTCCAAATCCTTTTTATTTATTTAATCACTACTTCAATCTAAACCCATCTTAGATCTGGGTTTTCGTTGTACCCGAGGGATGTGGCAGATGGTGGTAACGATCGGTGGTAGTTTCCCGGAGTTGTAACATTCACAAAAAAGAAAGAGGGAGACGATATGAATGCCCTTTTATCTGACGGAGGAGTGATGCTTACATCAAATATGGTAGGTACCCATTTGTATGGTGAGAGATCGCCGGATATCGGAAATAATCACAGTGGCCGGAAAATGTGGAAATTCACTTGAAAAAGTCTTTTGCACGGCTATCAGAAAAGGTATATAGATTTGGTAATTTTCACACAAAAAGATTAGATAATTTTTTTTCCTATTTACTTGGAGATTCTTTTTGGGTGAAAGTAATTGCTTGTAATAATGGATGTGTTGTTTTTGGATTTGATTGTGAAAGTAATTGGTTGTAATCATCGATGTGTTCTGTTTGGTTATGGATAAAGACATAATGTATGTATATATATATATATATATATATATATATATAAAATAGATATAAGTATATATATATATATATATATATATATATATATATATATATATATATATATATATATATATATATATATATATATATATATATATATATATATATATATATATATATATATATATATATATATATATATATATATATATATATATATATATATATATATATATATATATATATATATATATATATATATATATATATATATATATATATATATATATATATATATATATATATATATATATATATATATATATATATATATATATATATATATATATATATATATATATATATATATATATATATATATATATATATATATATATATATATATATATATATATATATATATATATATATATATATATATATATATATATATATATATATATATATATATATCTAATGGTTATAAATAAATGAAATCTATATAAGGGTTCTTATTTGTTTAAGAATGAATTTAGGACCTTGTTATATATATATATTGGTAGATTAAGTTGGAGATACAGTAACAGATAAGAATAGAAAACCTTGTTATAAGGGGTGCAGGAGACACGTTTAAAGACTAAGGGGCTTATCTGCCAATCTTTCAAAGTTTAACGTATATATACCCGGGAATTAGGGTTCATTGTTCATTTATTTTCTTATTCACAATCACATACACGCATTCTGCTCTCTAGATTATCTTAATCTAAGTTCGAAAAACAAGATCATCTCGATCTTGTGTATTAGTCAGTTGTAATAAGTTTGATAATACTTGTAACAATAATCTTTGGGTATAAAAGGTTATATTACCTAGGGTCTGATCAATAATCGTTATTGAATTAGGGTTTGTTTTAGATTTGAGAGTTGAAGGAAAATTAGGGTTTCTGAATTTGGGGATCCGTCTTGTTCGATTAAACATTAGGGTTTCTGAATTTGGGGATTCGTCTTGTTCGATTAAACATTAGGGTAGGACCTCATTAAAAAAAAGGAAAGGAATTGGAGAATCTAGTGAGGCCAGGAAGCAAGAAACACGTGAAGCTAGAGTAAATATGGGCAATGAGGAGGTGTTAAGTAAAGCCTCATTAAAAAAGGAAAGGAATTGGAGAATCTAGTGAGGCCAGGAAGGCGAGTAGGTTTGACCCCAACGGCCATAATAAAGGTAGATACAGGGCGGCGGTGGGACCGGTGAAGAAAGCTTATGTAGGACCTCATCCGTTATGTGAAAGATGCAACAAGCATCACCCCACGAACGTTCAATGCAGGGCGTGTTATAATTGCAACCAAGTTGGGCACATGTCCAGGAATTGTAAAACACCGAAAGCGGCACCATTGAATGTAGTACCCCTTCAAACCATTCATCCTCAAGGTAACTTCCCATGGGGTACATGCTTTGGACGTGGAAGCCCTGATCACCACCGAAATAATTGTCCACAATGGGTTGGACAACAAGTGGAAGTGGCGGTCCATCCGAATCAACTCCAAATTACCGGACCGAGCCAAAACCGTGGCCAATAAGTTCAACCTCGAGGCCGAGCTTTTGCGGGAAATGGTAATGGAGGCCAAAATGATCCAAACGTTGGTTAAGGTACATTTCTCTTAACGATCATTATGTCATGGCACTATTCGATATTGGAACAGACTATGATCTCGCTTATCCAAACGTTACTCCTTTGAATTCCGTTCGTTCGTGTGTTTTGGAATTATATGTTTAAAAAAAAATTGGATGTTTAGCGACTCCCTAACTAGATTTGGTCAAATACCCCGTATATGTATCTTGACTCTAGAAGACGACAAACTCTTCACGTACTTTGTACTCTATGATATCAAGGTTCTTGACGATAAAGTGAGTACAATCTGAATACCAACGGTTAATACGGTTCTTATTTGTGTAGTAGGGTTTGCTAGTGTAAAAATATCTAACGGTAGGGTTATTAGGGTCCCATGTACATCTTCCAACTCAAAGGTCCTTAGAGCTACCGTCTCAAGAATCTGAAAACTAACGTCGTCTCTGCTAATCTTGAGTCTCCCGAGGCTTTTCCGGGTGACTTACCGGGCTTGTCCCATCTCAATAACTGAATTTCGTATATGCCTAACTTCCTAACATCGCGCGCGTAGTCAAAACCCTTATAGACTTCTGAGATGTGAATAAGCGTGTAGTGAAAGACCGGGAGAGAGATTTGAAGGAAAACAAATTGTAATGGACTTCTCATGAAGTCGCCGACGACAAGAAGTGATCATGATACGACGAAACCGGTAAAATTTGACAACTTGGCACATTAGTATGTAGAAGAAATGGGTTAGGTGCACGAAGATTCGATTTCTATCATTTCAGATAAAGAAATGTCGCTTAACTCCAATTCAGGGAGCCATCCAATGAGCAACGAGCACTCAACCCAACTGGAGACTTGATCACGTGTGAAGAGAATGTACTTATGACCCTGACGGAAATCTTGTGCAATGATGGTTGTTACGCGAGTATTCGAATGTCACTGACCGAAGCACTGGCAGCAGAGGTGTACTCTCCACTGGATGAGCCAATAATCGAAGAAAGCCAACGTAGAGGGCCGAGAATAGTAATTGGAATGACAAGAACAACTTCTCAAGCTAAGATAATGGCCCAACTAGCTCGCATGCTACGAAGGAAGTGGGTCGATGTGTGGTGGAGACCGCTAGAGTTAAGGCCTAAGTACCCACATTGTTTAACGATTAGTGATTTGTTGAATTTCGGGACGAAATTCTTTTGACGGGGGAATAATGTAACATCCGTGAGATTTGACCCTTTGACTTTATGTGTAATTTGACTAACGATCTTAATTAATGAGTTAATGGAGATTATTCTGGGATCGAAATGAATAAGTATTATGCTTGATGGGTCAGGTGTATGACTTAAATGGTGATTCAATGCAAGGAGACATACGAAGTAACTAGTAAAGGGAAACGGGTCGACCCATGGGCAATACCCATGACCCATCAACCACCCTTCACCCTCCTGGTCCATTCATTTCAACAACCTCCCTTCCCTCCCTCATATCTCTCATTTCTCTCATTCATCTAGTAAATCCAAGACTCATCTCTTCTCTTCTCTTCTCTCATTTTGCACCTGCATCAATTAGTGTTGGGAAACTAATTCAATACAAGATCATCATCATCTTCATCACTTCAAGACTTGGATTCTAAGTGCAAGATTTTTACCCATTTTACCATAATTCGGGTTCTAGCTCGGGAAGGAAGTTTTGGTAAGTCAAATTCATTCCATTAGCACCTAATTATGTTTGTTTACATGTTTCTAGTCATTTCAAGAACCTACAAGTCTTAAATCGGATTTAAAATGAAATTTGGGTTAATTAGGGTTTTGGTTTAGTTTGATCGATTTGGTTGTTTTGATGATGTTATGGATGGAATTCATTTAAGACACATAAACTTAATGAAATCTAACGTTGACGGACAAGTCAACAGTCAAGCATAAAAGATTCGAGATGTTACATTGGGATTTTTCGATTTTGAGGCTTCTATTTTGATTTTCTTGGCTTTATATTGCCAGAGTTGAAGCCACTAGCCAATGCTCTTGAACGTTCACCCTTATTTCTTCGAGATCTGAAAGCTCTTGACTTTTCAGGAGAGTCTTGTCTTCTTTATTTGGGGGTTTTCAAAGTTGTCGCGTTTGGGGTTTTCATGTCTTCTCCTATTTATGGGGTTTGCATGCAACCAGACCATTGTTTGGAGGTTTCTTTTCATTGCTAGCAACTTATTATGAGCTTTCCGACGACCCTTTTTAGGGTTGTTGCTTACTGTTGCTGCATATGTTTATTATTTATATATATATATACTTATTTTAATTAATATTGTATATATATATATATATATATATATATATATATATATATATATATATATATATATATATATATATATATATATATATATATATATATATATATATATATATATATATATATATATATATATATATATATATATATATATATATATATATATATATATATATATATATATATATATATATATATATATATATATATATATATATATATATATATATATATATATATATATATATATATATATATATATATATATATATATATATATATATATATATATATATATATATATATATATATATATATATATATATATATATATATATATATATATATATATATATATATATATATATATATATATATATATATATATATATATATATATATATATATATATATATATATATATATATATATATATATATATATATATATATATATATATATATATATATATATATATATATATATATATATATATATATATATATATATATATATATATATATATATATATATATATATATATATATATATATATATATATATATATATATATATATATATATATATATATATATATATATATATATATATATATATATATATATATATATATATATATATATATATATATATATATATATATATATATATATATATATATATATATATATATATATATATATATATATATATATATATATATATATATATATATATATATATATATATATATATATATATATATATATATATATATATATATATATATATATATATATATATATATATATATATATATATATATATATATATATATATATATATATATATATATATATATATATATATATATATATATATATATATATATATATATATATATATATATATATATATATATATATATATATATATATATATATATATATATATATATATATATATATATATATATATATATATATATATATATATATAGATCCGAATAATGTTATACAACCTATATATAATAAATATTCACTAGCATGGTACCCGCACAATGCGGTGATAGTTATGACGGTGACGGTGTAGTGGTGAAACGATTGTTGGTGTAGATAATTGTTGTAAAAGTAATTCATGTAAAGGTTTTAATGAAAAACTTTTAAAAGATAAAGGACTGATAATGTAAATTAATCATTACGGACATTTTAAATAATTCGTCCCATGTAACTTTCAACAAGAAATTTTTTTTATAATATAGTACTAGCACCGTACCCGTGCAATGCGTCGGTGGTCGTGGCGGCGACGGTTTGGTCGTGGGGGCGATTGTTGGTGGTGGATGCGACGTCGAGTGGTGTAGATAATTGATATAAAAGTTTTTGATTTAAAGGGCTAATTGAGATATTTTAAAATATAAAGGATTTATATTGTAATCTAATCATTAATGTTAAGGGTTTAGTGTATGTAAAAATACTTTAAGAAGTGATAGGTGAAAATATTACATAGTATAGATAAGGAAGGGTATATTAGACATTTACTCTTATGTAAATTTGAACAAGGGGTTATTTTTTTAATAAGTAGTATAAATAAAAGAAAAAAATGCATCAAGTCTTATTGTCAATGTCCTAACATTGTTATTATTATTATTAACTAGCACGGTACCCGCGCAATGCGGCGGTGTTCGTGGCGACGACGGTGTGGTGGTGGGGACGACTGTTGGTGGTAGAGGCGGCGTCGAGTGGTGTAGATAATTGTTGTGAAAGTAATTGATGTAAATGGTTAATAGAGATATTTTAAAAGATAACGACTGATAGTGTAATATAATCATTAAGTATTTAGACATTTTTCCCATGTAACTTTCAACAAGATTTTTTTTTTATAAGATAGTATAGATAAATCATACCATGAAATGAAAATTGTCAAACATATCGAAACTTACTTAAATTATCCTTTCTTTATTATATATTAACAAAATGACTTCTTTTTAAGAGCAGTAACAAACTAACTTCTAGAATATCAGGTAAGTAATTTCTTTTTCATATTATAAACTGTTTTAAAAAATAGTGTTTTGGATCATCTAACTTTAGTCACGTACATTTGTTGAAGCTTTTTTTAAATGGAAATATAATTTTAATTAAATATTAACATAAAAATCTTCATAAAACTGTATGAATGTGACAAGTGTATTCCACTTTACCTTTTTCTTAATCTTACCTTTGATTTTTCACATGTCATCGTCTTATGAATTTAGAGGATTTTTAGGCTTATGAATTAGGAGGATTAATCATTCCCCTTACTTTTAATATATAATCGTCTCATTAAAGTGTATTATTTTGAATATTCAAAGTAGTGTTGGGGATCATCTATCTTTAGTCTCAAACACAGAGCCGGTCCTGAGTTTTTTGAAGCTCGGGGCAAGACGATTTAAAAATGCTCCTATAAAATTTTGTAAACAAACAATACAGTTATTTTTAAAGATCTAGAATCATAAGAAACCTCACTTTTAACTCGTGACTCGGACTCGAATCGGCGAGGGGGAGTCAGGAGTTTTTGGAGAATCAGACTCAACTAGGAGAGAACTCGGATTGGAAATTTATATACAAACATAAGTATTTTTGAAATTTTATGTAATAGAACTTTAAAAATATATTCCAAACTTCAAATTTAAACATAATTGTTTAAAAACATTAACATAATAACTCAAACTTGAAAATTAAACGTTAGATTAGTTGATAGATTCACGCATCATTATCATTTTGTTCGTATAAAGGTTGAAGAACTCGTGACCCAGACTCGACTCGACGAGGTGGGGAATCAGAAGTTTATTTTGGGTACTCGGCCGACTCGGGAGAGTTTTACAACCTTGCTTTTAACTATATTCTTGAGTATTATAATATCATATGTATTCTTAAGACAAATAATTGTTGTTATTTATAATCACTTATATATAAATAGTTCATTTATTAATCAATTAATGAATATAAGGTGGTTTTCATGATATCTCATTACATACGTTAGATTAAATATTTAAATCACAATAACAATGTTAATTAGATCAACTCAAAAATAGAAGGGGTTTAAATTAAAACTCTATACATTTAAAAGGGTAGGAGGTGGGAATAAGTTATACTTTTTCATTAGTTTATGTTTTCTGTTAAGTCCAGATTCACTGGACTCACTCCAGACTTGAAGACTGGAGCTCTACTGAAGATTTATCCAGAAATAGTAGAAGACCAGTGAGCATATTACTTGTATAGGAAATCTGGAGTCCACCAGATTTCAGCTCACTGGACTTCACTCCAATCCAGATCCATTCCACTGAAGACATTCTCACTGAAGTCGAAGACTGAAGTTTGAAGAAAGAAGACTGACAAATGGCGGGGCCCACTGACAGTCTTACCAGATCTACGACTGGAGCTTTGTCAGTGTTCTAGACCTTACAAGTCTGAACACTGATTACGAGGAATTGACTTTTGCCTTTACACGCTTTTACCCGGACAATCCATTTGTCTATTGATAAAAGTACAACACGCGTGTAAAGGTGGTTGGTTAAAAGGATGACAAGTCACATCAACATGACTTTATCCTTGTACTTTAACCAATGCATTTAAGGAATTAAAGTTGTTTCCTTAAATGCATGCAACCATATTTGTACGGCATAATAAATTCACTGTTGAATTTATTTGCCTATAAATACCAAGTCATTTACCTCGTTCCAATTTACTTTTTTGCAATTTGGTGAACTTGTCTAAATACTCTCGATCACAACAAGGAATACTTCACAACTTTAAGTGTTTCGATCAAAGAATATTTAGCAAATATAGATCATTTGTAATTCATAGGTTGTTAGGATATTTACATACTTGTAATATCTTGGTTTCGCAACAACCTTGTATTTTATTTAACATCATAAATAAAATACACTTGAAAATTACATTGTGTTTCACCTTTAATTTATTTATTGCTTTAAGTCTTGTATTACTTTATTTATATACTTGCATTTATATTTAAGTAATACTAGTCCAATTCTAGTGCATACTTGACTTGTTGTATTTTACACTAGTGGGTTAAACCATCAAGTGAGGGGCTTACAAGTGGTATCAGAGCAGAAGGCTAACAAATTTGCCTAGATCTGCTATCTTGATGGCCATCCCAGAAAATACACAAGGAGGTCCTGGTCCTAATCCTAATATTAATGAACAAATACCTGACCCACCACCTGCTATTAATACTAATCCCCCACCTCCTCCTCCTCCTGCTTCTCCACATGTGCATGTGCACTACTCGAATACACCTGTTCCTAAATTTAATGGGAACAGTGATGAATTTGGGACGTGGAAAGCTAGGATGATATTACATGTTACTGGAATTGAGAGGAATATGATGAAAATTTTAAATGAAGGACCTTATATACCCACATCTCCTCTCAATCCTCTACTTGATCCAACTGGATCTAGAAGAGGAAGGGAAAAGAGGGAGGAACATTGGTCTGAAGAGGAGAGGAGATTGGTAAATTTAGATACCATTCTCAAAAACATGATCCTCGGGGCTGTTCCAGAAACCCTAATTCCCACACTAGTTCTTTATCCCAGTGCTAAATCCATGTGGGATGAACTGGTGAACCAGTATGAAGGAGGTGATGACACAATTGTCACCAGAAAGGTCTCCTTAAACAAGAAGTATGAGTCATTTTTTGCTCTCCCCAATGAGTCTCTCACTGGTACTTACACCAGATTTATGAGCATTATTAACCAGTTGAGAGGACTGGGGTTGAGAAAGACAAGGATATACTTCTGGAGAAATTTTGTGATATTTTACCCACCAAATGGTCTCACATGATTCTGGTCTTAAGACAAGGTAAAACTCTGCACTCTCACACTCTATCAACCCTATATGGAGCCTTCAGATTTACTAAAGAAAATCAAGCTCAAAGAGTTGAGGCAGAAAAAGATGCTTTAAATCATGCTTCCAGTAGTTCCACAGTGGTCAGTCATACTGAACCACCTTGTGCTGCATTAATGTCTTCCGAGAATGTATTTTCTATGAAGAAGATGATGTCTGAACTAATGGAATCTGGAGTAACAAATAATATCTCTCCACACTGTGATGAATCTGACAATGATGACCTGGTTGCAATGATTGCTAAAACGTTTAACCGTTTCAAAGCAAGAGCAAATAGGCCATCTGGACAATTTGCATCCAGTACTTCTACTGATAAGACCAATCTAACATGCTTTAAGTGTGGCAGAAAAGGTCATTTCATGAAGGAATGCAAGTCCAGTCAGTTTGTATCCCAGCCTGGTCCATCTATTTCTTATCAAAAGCCTGATGATAGCTACAAGTCCAAGTACAAAAAGCTTAAGGCTCAAATTGCACTCATGTCACAAGATAATAATAAATGCATGATTGCAACTACTGAAGAAAAGTGGGTTCCCTCTGATGATTCATCAGTTGATGAAGAAGAGGAAAGAGATTGTTGTTATATGGCTCTGGCAGACCAAGAGCATCTGGTGAAGGAAGATGTCACATCTGGAAGATGGGTGGACATAGTGATCAAAAAGGTCAGTGATTATGATACTGAAACTGACCCAGAACTAAAATTGGACATTGCTGAAGCTCTTAATTCTGATTTATTTTTGTTGAAACTGTTAGATCTGACAGTGTCAATGGTCTAGAAACAGATTTTTCTGAAATTTCATCTTTAAAATCAAAATTAAAAGAACTTCAAGATATTGAACTGGCATTTCAAGCACAAGTTTTGGTAACTGAACAACTGGTTCAAGAAAAACAAGACCTGGAAATCATTTTAGAAAAAGAAAAACAGGTCATTAAATCATGGCTGGAAACCAGAAAGCCATATGATGCTGGAGTAAATCAATTTCCCACACAAAAACGTGCATATATGGATGGAAATACTCATGTTGCATCATTAATACCAGTTATTGACCGTTTACCAGAGGAGGTCAGGCCCAGTACCATTTATGATGAGCCTGTTACTTCCAAGGCCAACATTTTTCCAGTTCAATCCCAGAGGTTAAAACTAGAGCACCACAGGTGACTGCTCTAGTTAAAAAGGTCAATCAAAAGAAACCTTTGCCTCAGTCTGCTTCCAAGGAACCTTCAGTTCCAAAGAAAAAGAATGTCTCCCTACCTAAGCCTAAAGTCCAGTCAACTGGAAAGGCTCAGGTGTCATCTGAAGAAAGTATTTTGTTAAGGTTAGAGAGCCAGTTTCAACTACTGGCTCGTCAAGTTCAAAGTTGCAATGCAAGATTAAACAATTTTGAGGGTACTTCATCTGGCCCTAAACAAAATACAAAACCTTTTTCAAAGAAAGATAAAAATGTTTCTCCAGTGAGAAAAAGAAAAAGGTTTCAACACTGTCTATTCCAATCTAATTCTCTGAGAAATCCTCAGTAGAAGAAAGTGAACTCAACCGGATACCACCAGGGACCTATAAGGGAGGGTCCAGTGAACCCATCAGTCGATGGGTTCCCAAATCTAACTAATCAATCTGGTGGATGTGCAGGGCGATCGAAAGAAATATATTTGGTATCTTGACAGTGCTGCTGGCAGGACAATGACCGGATGTAAGACCCTGCTGGAGGAATTCATAATTTCTGATGGACCCTCCATTACTTTTGGAAATGATGGTTGTGGAAAAACTGAGGGGTATGGTGTTCTGAACAATGGACAAGTCAAATTCAGATGAGTTGCATATGTGAATGGTTTGAAATATAACCTGATCAGTGTCAGTCAACTGTGTGATGATGGCTATCAAGTATTGTTCAATATTGCTCAGGGCATTGTATTCAACAAGGACTGGAAGGTAGTATTGATTGCTCCCAGAAGAGGGAATGTATATGTGATGGATATGGAAAGCTCTCCTTCAGAGCAGTGTTTCTATACTCAAGCTGATGAAGACACAAACTGGTTATGGCATAAAAGGTTATCCTATTTAAATTTCAAAAATATTAATAAGTTGTCTAGAAAACAACTGGCAGATGGGATACCTTCAGTTTCCTTCAAAAAGGAAAGGCCATGTCCAGGATATGAGATGGGAAAGCAGAAACGTGCCAGTTTCAAGACCAAGCAGAATTTTAGCATATCTGAACCACTTCATATGCTTCATATGGATCTCTTTGGTCCAGTGAATGTTCAGACTCGTGCTGGTAAAAGATATACCCTGGTGATTGTTGACGAATATTCCAGATTTTGTTGGGTTATCTTTCTCAGGTCAAAGAATGAAGCTTCTGCTGAAATCATCGCTCTTATAAGCGAAAAGTGTGTCAGTTAAGAAGTGACAATGGAACAGAATTCCAGAATGCTACACTGGAGTCATTCTGTACTGACACTGGCATCTCCCATAATTTCTCATCAGCCCGCACTCCAGAGCAGAATGGAGTGGTAGAAAGGAAAAATCGAACGCTGATAGAAGCTGCCAGGAGTATGCTAGCTGAATCTGGTCTTCCTACCAGTTTCTGGGCTGAAGCAATTGCTACTGCTTGCCACACCCAGAATAGGTCTGTTTACATCAAAAGACACAAGAAGACAGCCTATGAAGTCTTAAGAAATAGAAAACCAAATATTGGTTATTTTCACGTTTTTGGATGTCCAGTGTACATCCTGAACGACTCCAGTCAGTTAGGCAAATTTGATGCCAAAGCTGATGAAGGGTATTTCTTAGGCTATTCAGCCATTCGCAAAGCCTTCAGAGTCTATAACAAGAGACTGGAGAAGGATGTGTAACATCTATGAAATTTGACTTGTTGACCACGTGTACATTTTGACTAACTATTTAGTTAATCAATATATTTCGGGTGCAATTTGGAGTTCAATTAAGTGCAATATGTTCATGTAGACCAATTTACCGTTTAATTTGCGACTTATGTGCTAGTCGAGATCATTTGTTAGTGCTAATCGATTTTATAATATGAGATGACATTTAAATCAATTAGAAAGTTAAATGGTTTCCTTTTGGGTTGACCCATGACCCATGTGGGTTTACCCAACCCTATCCATTCTCTTCCATCCCCCCACCCAATCATTCATTTCTTATCTACTCACTCTCTCTCTAAAACTCTTGCAAGAACATCCACTCACTTAACCTCTCTCTCTCTCTCTAAGATCTTGGCATATTTAATGTGATTTCAAGCAAATTTATAACAAAATCATCATCAATAACACCATCCTTACAACATATCAAAAATTTGGAGTTCAAAGTGTAAGAAATCTCCCCATCTAGCTCCAATTCGGATTTCATCAATTGTGGAAGTTTTGGTAAGTCAAATTCAACTTTAATTCATTATTTTATGTTGTTAAGTGTATTTCATAAGCAAATCTAAGTATTCTTGGTCAAGATTGAGTCAAAATCGGATTTGGGTCAAAACTAGGGTTTCAGGCTTGGGAGAGTCATTAAGGCGTTTGTGGGATTTTGGCGTGACTTAAACTAACTGGACCCTATTGCCTAAGGTATTAGTGTTGACTTTTGTTGTATCGTGATATACGTTGATAGGTTGTGGACACGTGGCGGTTGTTGGACCTTTATAGCTCGATATCAACTTGTCGTTTTGCTTGGAAATCAAGGTGAGTTTCGTAGTTCCCTACTCAATTGAGATTCAGGCTGAAAAGTGTACAAGTTTTGTGTGTTGACTTGCTTGATTGTGCAATTATGTGTTTGCCTTGGATGATGACGTAGTTTAATTGTGCATACGGATGACATGTCTTATTGGAACGTTGATTGATTTATGGACTATTCTCTTGGTTGATTGTGCATTCGATTATGATTATATGTTGTGATTAGGATAGTTGTACATACATGGAAGACGATGATACATTTAATGAGTTGTAGATGTGGTGGGAAGGTTGCGGGTGACCCTATATATAAGCATCTATGATTCCTTAAATGTAAAGTCGTATGAAATGTATGTGCATTGTGGATGGTTGAGTTGATGGACATGATGACATTAAACGGGTACTATACGTACTTGATGACATTAAACGGGTACTATACGTACTTGATGACAATATACGGGTACTTTAAGTACTTGATGACAATATACGGGTACTTTAAGTACTTGATGACAATATACGGGTACTCTAAGTACTTGATGACAATATGGAGGACAAGAGGACAATTGAGGGACAATGTGTGCATGTGTGAAAACATTATAGAACTTGCATGATACTTATTGTTATCGTCATTACTTGTTCTTGTTTATTATGCTTATTCTAACTACCTTGAGTAGCTCATCTTGTGAATATGTGTGTGAGGGACATTGTGGGTCATAAATGGACATTTGTGAAATGTTGAGGAACATGATGGACATGATGACAATAAACGGGTACTATACGTACTTGATGACAATAAACGGGTACTATACGTACTTGATGACAATAAACGGGTACTATACGTACTTGATGACAATTGGATGACATGAGAACAATTGAGGGACATTGATGAACATGTTTGACATTTTAGAACTTGATGGATACTTGTTGATGTCAATATTATGTGTTCTTGTGCATTATACGTGTTCTAGCTATTGTATAGTTTGTGCAATGGATACGTGTGGGACTAGGTTGCGCTACGAGCCAACTTAAATTGAGTACTGTGCCCTTTTAAGGACTTACTGTAAGTGTAATACTTGCTCATTATCCTCGTTCATATTGTGAGTGGCATTGGCATTAGATCCTTGTCATTCTTTCCTACGAACTCACCAACCTAGTGTTGACCTTGTTTAGTACACTTTTCAGGTAATCTTGTGAATCCAAGACGTGATGGTTGATTGATGCTTGCACTAGGACTCGGGCTTGGACTTACATGGATCCAGGATTCATTCGCCCTATTCTATGCATTTTGTACTTGATTATTGATGTTGGATTCACCGAATCCTTTTCTTTATTTCATATAGTTCATGTTCTACGGTAATCCCATGCATACGCTATATCTTTTCGGTAATATTTCGAGCCTAGCTCGGGTGTTACAATCCATGAGTCAATACATGTCACATTTGATGAATCAAATGCTGCAATCAATAAAAAGCCAACCCTTGATACTCCCCCAGTAACTCCAATTGTCTTTTGTGAATCTGATCCTATCAACTACAATAAAGAAGATTCAGAAGACACAGTTTCCAGTCATCCTGATCTGGAACCTGTTCAGATTAAGAAACCCCCAGTAGTACTCCTTTCTATCCTTCAATAAGTTTCAAACTACCCTCTGAACTTGTTATTGGATCAGATGTTCGTACTACTCCCCCAGTATCAGTTCCAGTTGAAACTGAACCAGTACTCCAAGAAATGCCTTCAAATGAAGAATTTCATGATGCAAATCGTGATCTTAATGATTCAGATGAAGATGTTGAAATAGTCTGGCAAGATCCTCATCCTGAAGCAACACCAGAGGAGACTCAACTGAATTCTTGCACTGATATTGTTATACATAACAATCCTGGTCAATACTCTAGGTGGTCAAAAGCACATCCTATTGATCAAATCATAGAGACTCCAGTAGAGGGGTTCAGACCAGAAGAGCCTCCAGTGAACAATGTTTATACGTCAGCTTCTTATCACTGATAGAACCGAAGAAGATTGACGAGGCTATGGAAGATCCAAGCTGGGTGATATCTATGCAAGAAGAGTTACACCAGTTTGAGAGGAACAAGGTATGGTATCTGGTTCCTCCTCCAGTTGGTAAGAAAGAACCAATTGGAACTAGATGGGTCTTCAGGAATAAGGTAGATGAAGATGGCCATGTTGTCAGGAACAAGGCCAGATTGGTTGCACAGGGGTATTGCCAATCAGATGTTGATTTTGATGAATCATTTGCTCCAGTGGCTAGACTTGAAGCGATCAGAATTTTCTTAGCATTTGCTGCTCATCATCAGTTCAAGGTCTATAGATGTGTAAAGAGTCATTTTGATAGACAGGAAATCCACTACTGGTGGATGTCATTTCCTTGGTGGCAAACTGGTCAGCTGGACCAGTAAGAAGAAAACTTCAGTTTCATTGTCCACTGCTGAAGCTGAGTATGTATCTGCAGCCAGTTGTTGTGCTCAGATACTCTGGATGAAGACCAGTTGCTTGATTATGGTATTAAGTATTCAAAGACCCCAATCTTTTGTGATAATACCAGTGCCATTGCTATCTCAAACAATCCAGTCATGCACTCGAAGACAAAGCACATTGACATCAGGTATCATTTCATTCGTGATCATGTTATGAAAAATGACATTGAAATCCATTTTATTCCCACTGACAAACAACTCGCTGACATTTTTACTAACCACTGGATGTAAAAACTTTTGAATATCTTGTTGGTGAGTTGGGAATGTTGAACCCTTAAATCTGGAACCTTGTTATGAACGCCTTTGTGACACTGGCAGGGTTCTTTGATTTCCAGATTCATAAATCTATACCAGCTTAGCTATCGAACGCCTTTGTGACACTGGTAGGGTTCTTTGATTTCCAGATTTATAAATCTATACCAGCTTAGCTATCGAACGCCTTTGTGATACTATCTTTGCATTAATAGATTTATGGATCACCATTCTAGGGGGAAGACTCAGACCATATATTTTTGTCTTTAAAATGTTTTTAATTTCAGGGGGAATTTATTTTCACTGGAAGAATTTTTCTGGAAAATATCACTGGTACATTACTGGAAGTCCTCCAGTGTACCATTAGTGCATACTTCACTGGCATAATCCACCAGTGATCCTGGAGTGTCCAGTCAACCTCCAGATGCACTAAAATGAGTCATGGTATGTCAGTCATAATATTTTAATACTTGGTCATTGTGCATGCCACGTAAGCAAACCTTTTGAATGGATAGTTACTGTTTTTATCCACGTGGCATGACATTTTTCAAACTTAATGATGGATATTTTACCTTGGGAAGACAAAAAGTGCAAGTGGGTAGTTTTTGTGGGCTGTCAAACCGTCATACATTTATGTGTGATGGGATGCATTAAATGCGGATTTCAAAACCGATCAAAATTACATTGAATAAATTCAAAATAACCGTTTGAATTCCATTTTCTCTCTCCTCTATAAATACCCATATTTACTTTTCTTTTTCACTTCATCTCGAAAAAGCATTTACTCCCAAATTCCTTCATTTACTCTCTTCTTCATTCAATTTCCAATCATCACTTCATAAATTCATCAAACAAAACCCTAAAAAGCTTAAAACACTAACTTTCTTTCTTTCTTAAATAAATGCCCCTCGACAATCAAACTCGAATAAAAATCTTCTTTCTGCCAAATATGATCCGGTCGCCGCCGTGACAAAAGCCCCTCATATTACTCTAGAGGCGGAGGCGATCAGAATTAATATGAATAAGTGGATGGCAAAACTCTCAAGCACCCATGAAGCCACATCTATTATTGGACGACTGAATGCCTTTTTCCTCAGTTGTCCACTTTATGGTGCCCTAACTCTCAACCCAGGAAAAATGTACCATGAATATCTTTGTGAATTCTGGTACACAGCTGTATATGTGGAAGCAGATGAATCAATCCACTATACACTAAAACAAGGCACCAGGGCCTTCACCTCACCGTTGATTCTCTTAGAGATGCTCTTCGGTTGAACTATTTTGCAGAGAATGAGATGGCCATTACACTTCCCTCTGGCATCAATTTGAGGGATGTTTGTAGGCAGATGGGGCATACAGATATATTGGATAAGCATGGTCAGCTTCAGAGAAAAGGAACAATCTACATGAGCAAGCTGACAGACTCATGGAGATTCTTTTTCACTCATTTGGTTGAGTGTTTGGGAGGCAGCTCTGGAGGGTTAGATCAGATTAACCAGACACAACTCCAGATTGCATATTGCCTATGGTATGGATACAGGGTGGATTTTGCTCAGATCTTCTTTGATGATCTTGTTGAGCGTCTGAAAGGTAAGGGAAGAAAACCTCATGTCCCATTTATTCGTTTTCTTTCTCTTATATTCAAAAGAGCACTGGGTGATCAGTATGATTATAATTCAAACCATTTTTCTGTTTGTGAATATATGAGGGATTTAAATCAATTAATTTCTACAACTGGTGAAGTTGATATCCCTCCCAATATGATTCACCATTTTCGAAGGGAAATTAACCGAATGCATCATCACCAGATGAGTTGGAAGAGGCTCCAGGCAGGCTTCAAAATAATGAAGGACCCACTGGAGTCCTCATTGCTGAAATGGTGCCACCAATAACCCAGGTGGCTCCTGACCCTCAACAGACTGCAAATGTACTACCAAACGCCCCAGATGACTACGAAATGATAAACCTCGTCGTCTTAGGAAAATGGGAGATTTGGTCGCTCCCAGTAGTACCTCAGCCAGCCATCCAGATTCTTCCCAACAGGAATCTGGAGATGTAAATAGGGAAAACCCACAAGCAACCACTCCCAATATTCTTTTAGGGGTGAGTGGTGAAGATAATAGAGGGTCAGCCCAACCCTCAGTAGAGTCCGTGTCAGCACAATCTCTTGTACAAAGCCAAATTTCTGACACAACTCTTGCACAAACTGAAAGGGTTACTGGAGCCTCACCTCTGGTAATCCCAGTTTCACATTCTACGGCTGGTGATATAATGAATGCAGATGGAACACTCATTGTTGAGCAAGAAAATGTTGAGCAGGATGCTCAAATTGATTAACAGAGAAGTAGGTGATCAGGTTGTTGGTGAACCTCCAGTTTGGGATGAAGCAGAGTCACCCATGTCAGACAATAATAATTTTGACTCAAACATGGATTTTCTGGGTGATGATGTGGCAATGGAAGTAGAACATCCTTCAGATCCTCCACCAGCTTCCAGTAATATTGTTACTTCAGTCACTCCACCTCTTCTCCATACAGATATGCCACCACCACCAGAATCAATTTTTGCACCACCTCCACCACCACCATCTTCACTTCCTCCAAGTACTCCTTATTTCAACCCAGTTCACTTCATATTTCACAAATTCAACCTCCACCACTTGAGACACCACTAGACTTTCCAGAACATCGTGTGCTGGACTCCACTGTTACAACATCTGAGACATCCACTGAAGGAGTCCAGGCACAAGTCTCTTTGGTGACCAGAATTGCTTCTGATCTTACTCCTCCAGGTGGTCTCTCCACTTCTTCTTCCACCGAGGTCCAAGGCCTTTTGAATAAGGTGGCGGACCTGGAGAGATCACTACAGTCTTCTTCCCAGGTTGTTTCTGACTTTAAATCTTTACTTTCAAATAATCTTGCCTCAGAAATGAACTTGTTTGCTGGGAATGAAAAGCTTGTGTTTGAAAAGCTTAACGAGCTGGTATTGGACACCAACAAAAATTCTGAAAAAATCAAAGTGGCAGTCCAGGGTTTGGAGGAGAAGCTTTATCTTCTGTTCAGACTGCAGTAAAAGCAGAAATTGTACAACCTCTTGCAGGTCTGAAAGAAGAGGTCCAGAAGTTGACCAAGTCAGTAAGCAGTCTGGAAAGTAGGCCAGCCCTTGACCAGAGTTCCATAATCAGCAACATCAGTGATGAATGTACTAAGAAGTTCAGACACAATATGTTGAAAGAAATCACTGAAGAGATCTCTGGGTCAGTTTTAAGAAGTATTCAAGATGGGCTGTTGCCTCAGGTGGTGAAGATGATTGAAAATGAAATGCCCAGGCACTTGTCTTCAGAAATTGAAATTATCAAGAAGGAAGTGACTGAGCTCAGGAAGACTGTTAATATCACTACTCCAGTAGCAGGCAGAACATTTGGGTCTTCTGATAGACACATGCTTGAACAGTTGTGGAATGACCGCAAGTCACAAACTGGTGGTCATTCCAAGGGGGAAGGATCTGCTGCTACTGAGATATTCCTGAAGGGTTGGAAAAGAAAAGGAAGTATTGGAAAAAGTGACTGGTACTGATGCCAGTGCACAAGAAGCTCAAAAAGCCCTTGGTACTGAAGCCATTGTGCAAGAGGAAGAGGCTGCTGGTACTGATGCCAGTGAGCCTCAGTTTGAAGAATTCCCAGATATCACAACAACATTGAAAAGTCTGAAAAGAAAGAAGCATGTGATATCTGGAGGTGAAATTGAAGTGGAAACCACTGAAGGTTCTCCAATAAAAGTGTCAGTTGATGATGAAACTTCTAAGAGACTGGAGCAAGAGGGCATAATGATTGATATCTTTAAAAGAATGCAAAAAGATGAACTGCTGGCCCACAAAAGGGAGATGGCAAAAATGGGGACTCTTGATTCTTATAATGCTGGCAGGTTGGGCATTCATGTTGATGTGTATAAAAGAATGAAGGAAGACCCCAGAGTTCATCAATGTCTGGATGCCATGGATGATGTTTATGTTCGCTCCAGATACTCTCAAGAAGAACAAAAATTTGATGCTGAAACTTATGGTGTTAGTGTGGTGGAACTGATTAGGCAAAGAAAGGAGGAACTGGTGAACCTCCAGAAAAAAGGTCTGACAAAATGTTGCAGCTCTGGAGAACGAGTATAGAAAGAAGTTAAAGGCTTGCCCAAACCAGCCAGACAGACCAAGTCTGCCAGAGATGAAGACCTCGGTACCTTTATTCCACTGGACACCACCAGAAAGATCAATCAAGATGAAGTTCAAAAAGCCATGGAACAAATCAGGGTGTCCAGGGAAACTGAGGAAATGATCCAGGTTGCCAAAACCAGAGCCAAGTATGATGAACTGATGAGGTTCAGGACAAACTCTAGAAGGATCACTGGTGCTGAAATCAAACTTGCACAAAACCATGAAAAATTTAACAAGTTTGAAGTGAAGCTGACCAGAGAGGGTGGATTTGTTGATGAGAGGAAATGTACTTCAACTCAGGCTTTTGGGTTATCTGAACTGAAGGAAATTGGTTTGGTTTTCAAGGGGCAAACTGATGTGACTCCAGATGTAAAGGCCTTCCTGAAGAGGATTCAGTGGGTCTAGCAGAAAAAGGAAAATATGGAGGTTGCACTGGGAATTCGCTCAGCAAGCACTACCCCTTCACCCAAGAGAAAGGCCACTGAAGATGCACCAGGACAAGCTTCAAAAGAGAAGGGCCTGGCTCTTTTATAATTTACTTGTATTTGTTTATTTTATCAAAATTGTAACTTTTATCAGTTGATGCTGTAATATAGTTGCAATTTTTTTTCACAAGTAAGTGATCAGATTTGGTCTAAGTTAGAACCAAAGGACAAAACTGGAACACTGATGATCTATAAAGTGTTCTCCAGTAACAAAATATTTTAGACTTAGTCAAAACAAGTGTTTTTCAAGCATACAAATTGTATAGATAGAAGCTTGAAAAACCTTGCATTATTTCTGAACAAATAGGGGGAATTTGTTAAGTCCAGATTTACTGGACTCACTCCAGACTTGAAGACTGGAGCTCTACTGAAGATTTGTCCAGAAATAATAGAAGACCAGTGAGCATATTACTTGTATAGGAAATCTGGAGTCCACCAGATTTCAGCTCACTGGACTTCACTCCAGTCCAGATCCATTCCACTGAAGACATTCTCACTGAAGTCGAAGACTGAAGTTTGAAGAAAGAAGACTGACAAATGGCGGGGCCCACTGACAGTCTTACCAGATCTACGACTGGAGCTTTGTCAGTGTTCTAGACATTACAAGTCTGAACACTGATTACGAGGAATTGACTTTTTGCCTTTACACACTTTATCCGGACAATCTATTTGTCGATTGTTAAAAGTACAACACGCGTATAAAGGTGGTTGGTTAAAAGGATGACAAGTCACATCAACATGACTTTATCCTTGTACTTTAACCAATGCATTTAAGGAATTAAAGTTGTTTCCTTAAATGCATGCAACCATATTTGTACGGCATAATAAATTCACTGTTGAATTTATTTGCCTATAAATACCAAGTCATTTACCTCGTTCCAATTTACTTTTTGCAATTTGGTGAACTTGTCTAAATACTCTCGATCGCAACAAGGAATACTTCACAACTTTAAGTGTTTCGATCAAAGGAGATTATTTAGCAAGTATAGATCATTTGTAATTCATAGGTTGTTAGGATATTTACATACTTGTAATATCTTGGTTCCGCAACAACCTTGTATTTTATTTAACATCATAAATAAAATACACTTGAAAATTACATTGTGTTCCACCTTTACATTATTTATTGCTTTAAGTCTTGTATTACTTTATTTATATACTTGCATTTATATTTAAGTAATACTAGTCCAATTCTAGTGCATACTTGACTTGTTGTATTTTACACTAGTGGGTTAAACCATCAAGTGAGGGGCTTACATTTTCTCTTTCACAAATTTTATGCATTAGTTGAAAAATGGACTACAATACACATGCTATAATATTGATAGGTGTACAAATTCTCAGCCCCATGTTAGTACGATGCTCGGGCTATCACCCTTAGGGCATCCACAATGGTGTATTTTCAAAAGCTTTTTTGTGAAAAAGGTGTAAGAGGTTTTTATAAAAAAGCTTTTCCCCCCAATGGAAAAAAGCTTTTCAAAAGCTTAAAGTTACTTAAAACATAATTGTTTAAATGAAAGATTAAATGAAAAGCTCAATATTATCAACCTATATGTTATGTCTTCAACCTATTTTTGTACTACATTAATGTATTTTAATTAACAAAAAGCTTTTGAAAAGCTTTTTACCATTGGAAAGGAAAGCTTTTTTTTTGTAAAAACCTCTTACAACCTCTTACACCTTTTTTACAAATAAAGCTATTGAAAATATACCATTGTGGATGCTCTTACTTCCCTGATGCAGGACCGGCACTGCCCAAACATTTGTGATTTGTTGAGACCTTTCTTAAATAGTAGTCCTTTCGTCTTATTAAAAGTGTTCTGACATACATTTTTGTGTTATATAAACTTGATTAAGATTATATCCATAAAAATACTTTTAAAACACAATCAACTCGTATAACTTAATTTCATTAAGTATTATCTAACACAAAAAAAGAAAACTCAAAGTTGGAAAAGTTACTTTGAAAATTCAAAACTTGACACTTCTAAGTGGGGAGTAACATGGTTTCAAAATCGATGCAATTTATGCTCTAAGTGAAGAGTATTTATTATGTTAAAAGTAGCATGGTTGGATTACGTGGTTAACACTATTGCCTCTGGAGACATAGGTCAAGGGTTCAATCATCACTCCATGCAAAGGCCGGAGGTCTTTTTCTATCATTTAGATAGAACCTGGAAGCAGTCTCTCTACCTAGGTAAAGGAGAGGTAAGGTTGTCTACATCTCAACCTCCCGTACACCGTCGAGATTTTGGTACCCAAAATCCATAAAAAAATGGCATTGAATGCTACAATTTACATTTATATTTTATATTTATTTGTTTATGTTCGTTTATGAAAACAAATGACTGAACATAAACATTAATAGTTTTGTTTGTATACAAGGTTAGCATGAATAAAATTTTACTTATATCTAAAGTTAACATGAATAAAATTTTGTTTATACTCATTTGATATGCTTACGGTCCAAAATTATGTATCTTCTAAGTTCTAATCTTCTATATGATATCTAAGTCGATATATATAGACTGGTATTCAAAGAAAAAGGGTGTGAAATGTGAACGGACGTTATGCTCATTACCCCACACTTATTTTTTAATTAATGTAACAATAATCCATTCCTATATTGTTCAATCAACTAGCTACGACCACCTCTGAGTCACTTTCCACCAAGTTTAATAAATAATACTCGTAACTATTATAAGTTAAAAAGGGAAATGATTAATCCTTCTAAACTAATATCCTAAAAATCCTCTAACTATTGGATGATGACATGTGGAAAAACAAGAGGGCAAAATTAAGAAAAAGAATTAATTGATACCACATGTCACTTTCTTATAGTTTTAAGAGGATTTTTAGGCTATTCTTTAGGAGAATTTATCATTTTCCTATAAATTATATATTTGAAAGTTATTATATATTTTGTCACATGTTTAAGAGTAAAGAAGTAAGACTATAAGTAAAAAAAAATATTCAAAACAAGTAATAAATAACTGGAAAAAAAAACTGAAAATTTTGAGAAAAAAAAAAATTCAAGTTGTTTAATTCTAAACAATAAAACCAAATATTTTTTGTTTGTTACATCTGAGACATTAGTATTTTGTTACATCTGAGACATTAATATAACTTAAGAAGAGTATGAGTGGAATAAACATGGATTGGATTTCGGGTTAGGCAAAATCCGACGTAAATCCCATAGTATATCGTTAAGTTTTCATTTTTAGATTACGTCGAATAGACTGTCCGGGGACACACTGGAGACTTCTCGGCTCGTGGATGGGTTTTCAAATCCAATCCAAGATTCAACTGAAATTTCAAATGACATATCAAGCCACGTTGACATTTAACCGAAAGATTAACGGCTGGAACTAACAATATTTTCTTGATTGATTAACATTTGAAAATGTATACCTTTTAATAAACAAATACTAAATATGTTCTACCATCAAATATGTTTTATAAGGTTGTAAAGCTTGTTTAATGGTGTACGATTATAATTTGACAGACGTCGATGATGTACGAAAAGTGCCTTATGAATTTTGGAATTTGGAGTTAGTCTAAAATTAAAATTAAAATAAAATGTAAGGTCGACAAACCCACCACATGTCCCCATTCGATTTGTCGTATTATAAATAGAAATACACCCGATCCAACGAATCCCATTTCTCTTTCTTTCTGGTAGTCGATAACGAAATACCTGTCCAAATACATTACATACATTCACATTCACTTGATCGGAAAACCACCTTCCATCAAATCAAATGGCTGAAAAATCATTCAAATACGTCATCATCGGCGGCGGTGTCTCTGCTGTGAGTACCCTTCCCATCCATCCATCCATTCTTACATACATCAATTATATCAATTATATATATATACATAATCACAATCTGTTATTTTATTGTTTTAAGAATCATATTGTTGTTATTATAAATAATTACAGATTTTGTTTTATTTGTACAGACAGATATTAAGACCTGATTTATTATTTGATTTATACATTTTGAAAGTTATTATTATTATTATTATTATTCTTATTATTATTACAGAAACTGCAGCTGATAAGCTGAGTATCTTATCTTCTTATAGTGTGTGTGTGTGTGTGATATATATATATATATACATGTATGTATATGTAGTTGGTCTCTGAGTTAGTAATTAAACGCCACTCGGATAAGAAAATATGTATGTATGTTTGTTTAATTGTATTCTATACAGAAATTTAGCTGCAACTGTAAAATTATAGTTTTTCAAATACAAGATGGATATTGATCATGTTTCAGAATATAAAAAAAAATATTTCCGGTTTCTATTCGTTTTTATTATAAAGAAAGAAAGAAAGAAACTGCTCACTGCCGCCGGTGGGTCTATGTGACATCCGACCACTATAGTGAATCTAGTAGTGGCTATGGAATTTCAGCTTGAAAATCCGACATGTTGGACAGTTGTTTTTTTTTTTTTTACAGTGTAATGTAATGGAATACTACTTAAAAACTTTTATTATTGTATATGCAGGGTTATGCTGCCAGGGAGTTTGCGAAGCAAGGAGTGCAACCAGGCGAGCTTGCAATCATCTCTAAGGAGGCGGTACGCTCATCTATTTTTTGCCACTCTATGTTATTTATAGTTTCCTAGATAGGTATTACGTTCTAGGTGTTAAAGAAATGACAAAAGTTTGTTAGATTGTGATTAACATCATCTGTAGAACCATCACTTGCCATCTTAAGATTATCTGTGGGACGGAACTCCACTAACGAGAGGGGTAGCCCGGGTTACGGGTCCGCTCAACTCATGTAGTGTAAATTTATCTGAAGTACGTTGACTTTTTTTATTGGTGCTACATGTCAACGAAGTTTAGGATACCGGAGAATGTGGATGACTTTAAACTTTTGAAAAATTTTTATAGCAACAAGCTTATAGAGATGTATTTAGTAACTAAATGAGAAATGGAAACTAAAAAAAGCGCTAAAACTCTTATAAAATGCTAAAAATAGCAAAATATTGCAAAAAAAAGCTTAAAAATCGTAACAATTTAGTCATTAACGTTACTTTGCATGAATATGAGGCTAGTGTTAAAAATTTTGTGCTATGGGTCACTCGGAATCTTGGTTCCGCCACTAGGTGGCCTATTTATATGGTTTTCATGTCTAGCCTGTTACTTGTTATATTTGTACTAATTTGAACATTTATCTGTTTTCTTTTAATATTGAATTGAAGTTACATGGAGAGTTTGTTATGAATAACTATTTTTAATATGTTTTGGTTGCTAATGGTTATCTATTTGGATCCTTTTAGGTGGCTCCATATGAACGTCCTGCACTGAGCAAGGCCTATTTGTTTCCCGAAGGTAATCCCTTTTTTATAGTAGTCACCTGATTTTGTCCTTGTGAACTGCTCAGCAAAAAAGAAGTGTTTTTATGTATTATTGTTATCCATTTGAAAGTTGCAAGTGTTTAGTTCTCAACTTTCAACTTAGCTTCTGATATAAGATTCTATACAACTTTTTAATACGTGCATCTGATGTTTATTGAGTTTATTTGGATTAAACAAATGTTTTTTGTGTTCTAACTGTTATATTGCTTGATTCATTGCTACTTATCAGCACCTGCCAGACTCCCAGGGTTTCATGTTTGTGTTGGAAGTGGAGGAGAGAGACTACTACCAGAGTGGTACACAGAGAAAGGTATGGTTGTTTCATGTAATTATGCACCTATACCAACCTGTCATCAATTTGGATGCCTGATATGATATTTGATTATCTAGTTTTCACTGCTTAAATTCACCATAATAAAACAAATTATTTCATGGAAGCTCGAAGGTACTTATTTCCCCCCAAAAAAAGTAAATAAAAAGTCTAAGCAGCAACCAGCCAGACTACATTGTGAGCAAATTTGCCCCCGATCTTTCCATAGACTCTGTAAAATTATGGTCTTTCTTACAGTGCTAGATCAGATGTTATGTGTAGGTACAATTGGTTCAGGTTCAAATGATGGGTTTAACCTGACGCTATTCACAACATTTAGGATCCACACATAGTTCACCATAATTAAGCAAACACACAAAGAAGATCAACCCATGAGAAATTTTTGCTCCCCAATGAGGAGTGCTTACCTTTTTATCTGATGAATGATAAGATTAATCTTCTAACGTAGCCCAATGAACGAAAAGTAATCCCCACTCATTAGCATCTTGTCACTTTGCAAGTGACATTTAGTTCTCATAATTGATACTTAGAGTGTACGTAATGGCGCCACATCAAAAAATGGCTCGCCTTCCCCGGGTCGAAGTACTTTTATCTTCATTTTTTATGCGGCCATTTTTAGTCAGATATTATTAAACACAGACAACAGACTATTTGATTATCACAACTCCAAACAACATAAGCACCCAGAAACACTTGATTCTTGCAGCAAATTTGGACATCTGATTATGTGATTCTGATTATTCACAATATAATCAATTTTAAAAGGCGCATCCAAAGTCCAAACCGACTGCTCTGATTGTAGATATGTCCCACTATATACTATATATATGCTAACCCGCACAAACATCATGTTATGCTTTTTACAGGGATAGAGTTGATCCTTAACACGGAGATAGTGAAAGCTGATCTAGCTTCAAAAACTCTTACTAGTGCAGCTGGTGATACCTTCAAGTACACATTTTTAATCATTGCCACAGGCTCAACAGTAAGCTTTCAATCTCTGAATAACTATTAAATTCACACCTCTTCCATTTATCTCCTTCACATCTATAATCTCTTTCCCAGGTTCTCAAACTGACAGACTTTAAAGTGGAAGGGGCTGATGCCAAGAACATTCTTTACTTGAGAGAGATTGATGATGCTGATCAACTTGTGGAAGCTATTAAAGCAAAGAAAAATGGAACTGCCGTTGTTGTCGGGGGAGGATACATTGGTCTTGAGCTTAGCGCAGTATTGAAAATGAACAACTTCGATGTTAAAATGGTTTACCCAGAACCATGGTGCAGTAAGTGGAGACAATTCAATACCATAAAATCTCTTTTATCTGGCATCCAAGTTATGGTGTTGTGTGGGTTGGGTAATGGTCAAAATGGGTAATAATGAAGTATGGATTCAAAAAGTGGATCTTGTCTAGTTGATTTCATCTGCAATCTTTTTTTATTTTTTTACATTCTTTCATTATAAATTTAATGTGATTAGTTGATGCAATAAATTTGATTACAACGTGTAGTTTAATACAATTATAGAATTTTATCCTTTTGCTCGTTAGAAATGATATGCAACCCACTTCAATTGGCTGCCTCTAATAAGTGAAACCACATTTTTCTGATTTGTGTCATGCTATATAACAGTGCCTCGTCTATTCACTGCTGATATTGCTGCTTTCTATGAGGGCTATTATGAGAAAAAGGGAGTAAGTATCATCAAGGGCACAGTCGCTTCTGGATTTACTAAAAATGACAACGGAGAGGTTTGTACTGATGCAACTGATAATCTATTGGAAATCTGACTTTGTTTACTTTTGGTAATTCACTTTGTCTAACTGTAACAATTTCCAGGTTAAAGAAGTACAACTCAAGGACGGGAGGGTACTAGAAGCAGATATTGTTGTTGTTGGTGTTGGAGCAAGACCCCTCACAAATCTATTCAAGGGACAGGTTGAAGAGGACAAGGGTGGAATAAAGGTTTGTGTTGAATCTTCCAAAATACCCCTTCCTTTCCTTCAGACAACATCTCTTAGTTTGGATTCATATATGGGTAGGCTGGGTGGGGAGGGGATTTGCCAAACATGATATGCAAGCAAAGGTGGGAAATTGGCCAGCCCAGTGGGTTGTGGGTAACGCGTTGAAACGGGTTGGGGCTGACTCGGTAATACTGGTCGGATCAGGTTGACCCACAAACTTTTGTTTGATAAACATCGTAAATAGCTTATAATATATACACTTCTATTTGGTTTGACTAACAAACTATTTTCTGTCTCGTTTTTTCTTGAGTTGATAATAGTAAAAGTGATAAATTTGAATAAGCAACTACATTAATACATTATCAAAATGGTAAAAAAAAATTTTTTTTTTTTTTTTTGAGCATCTTAAGAGCTTATAAGCTTTTATATACTCTCCGGGTCACTTTGACTCAGTCAACCCACTGGACGTGTTCCAATTTTTAACTTTATTAAAAATTCACCCATTTACATGTTGTTAGGAACTTTTGCATGGTACATACAAGTGTTACTTATTCTGAATTACTTAAGTGAAGAATATATATTACTAGGAAACATTTGTCAATCTGGCTATCTCTATATTGAATAAAGTAAAGAATATATAGTACTAGGAAACATTTGTCAATCTGGCTATCACTATATTGAATATGTCATGCTCAGAACTAACAAGTTTATCTCGGGTGTTTTCTCTTTTTATTTACAGACTGATGCATCTTTCAAAACTAGTGTTCCTGACGTATATGCTGTTGGTGATGTTGCTACTTTTCCCATGAAAATGTATGGTGACATTAGAAGAGTTGAACATGTTGACCATTCCCGCAAGTCTGCTGAGCAAGCTGTCAAGGTAGTGAACAAAAGCCACACTGACTTTAGCCTTTTTGGATGCAATTTGTAAACAAAAGAGAATTTTTTTTTAGAAAGGCAACTATATAAATTCACATAAATCTCGCACATACTTACGAAGTGTTCACCATAGAACTTGAACTAAGAATTTTGTATTTCTATTTATGCAGGCTATATTTGCTAGTGAGCAAGGGAAGGATATTAATGCTTATGAATACCTTCCATTCTTCTACTCTCGTTCATTTGATCTATCATGGCAGTTTTATGGAGACAATGTGGGTGATACTGTTATCTTTGGTGACCATGATCCATCATCAGCAAAACCCAAGTTTGGGTCATACTGGATTAAGGATGGCAAGGTAGTGGGTGCGTTTTTGGAAGGTGGTGCACCTGAAGAGAACCAAGCCATTGCCAAAGTTGCCAAAGCCCAACCCGCAGTCTCGAGCTTGGAGGGGCTTGCAAAAGAGGGTCTTGAATTTGCCAGTAAGATCTGAGAAAATTGAGTTTACATTCATTAGCTTTCATTTCACTAAACAAAATAATGATCAATAACAATGCATTTCGGTATTTATGGTTGAGTGTGTTCATGTTGCATTTGAATCTTGATTTGGTTGTAATTTTTCTCCATAAAGAAAAACATTATAAGATTTGTTTTTGTAAAGATTGCTTGTTTTATGATGCTCATAGTTCAACTAATATGGATAATTCATAATTGCATCACATTTTCGTACTTACTTTATACAGCAATAATTATAAGTTAAAGTTTACAATTTGACAATTTTAGTGCTCGAGGAATCTCACATGCCAAGTAAATTGATAGTTCAAGTAATGGAGTCCAAATATGCATTGTTTGGGGACTGTAATTTATACATGGGATATAAATATGTGGAGTACAATACTTTCACTATATTGTTCTTGTATATAAAGAAAGTCAAAATCCATTGATACTAAAATACAAAGAGTGTGTTCTCACTCAAGAAGTAATTTATACATTGGGAATATAGTGTAATTTATACTATGGGTATATAATAAGGTTGCATTTTATATAAGGCATTACCTAAAACAAACCAGTCTCGCGTTTTCTTGGGTTGTTTTTGAAAATATGGTTGGCAAAGAAATTTCTCAAGCATTTTTTAAAGATGTAACCTGAGGACAATTGGTGAGAATAACAGTAGAAGAGATGGTTCATATCTATATTTTTTTTTTTTTGAAAATGTGTGGATTAATCATCGCAGCGAAGCTCTAGCTTAAGCTAGTTTTACATACCTTCTCACCCTCCAATACCCGGTAGGAGGAAAAAACCCCTAACTAGCCGCCCAAAGGCACGACACTAATTAGGGATAAAACCCTGCCCTTTCAAGGTTTGATCCTGAGACCTCCCCTATCACAAAGAGACTATTGTCTTATGTCCAACCACTGCACTGCAAGTGGAAGTACATCACATATGTTTATTAATAAAAAAGAAAAAAAAATTAGTTTTTTTTTTCTACATAAAATAATTAAATATTTGAGGAAGAAATAAGAAAGGTGACATGGTTTTTTTTTTTTTTAATATGAAACTTTTGTCTAATCATCTTCACTTTGCACGTCTGGCTTGAGTTTTATATGATCTGATTTGATCCTCAATTAGGGGTCGGGCGACATATTCATGTAAGTTTTGTAAGTGTATGTAGACAACTAAATTGACCATACTATTGAAACAAGTCAAGTGCAAGCTGGATGTCATTCATCACGTAGAGCCGTAGAGGGCCAATATAATGAAAGGATATATCTATTGTTTGCAACGTTTAAAGCATATTGTTAGTGATCACAAAAGGTGTAAAATTAAATTAAATGTAACATTCAAAACTATTTTTTTACAAGGAACATTCGAAATAGTTGAATGATTGCTAGAGGACTTATTTGCAAGTTATTTTGAAAACACAACTTGTATCGAATTATCCTCGTAAGTTAAACTATGTGCCGAGTCATATCTCGCTTTACAAGATTGGAGCTTTCTAACAAGTGCCCACTAGGCATTTGTTAACAAAGACTTAATGTCATTGATTTGGTTTATTAATTAGCAATAAGTTTTTAAATGTCAATTTTACCCTTTCCTTTATAATGTTTTTTAATTAATATAGTTCTTTAAATAATTATTCCTTCCACAAATCCCTTCCGTAATGATTTTTTTCCTTGGTTACACAGATTCTACAACCAATTCCCTCTTATTTGTCACAACATTTTTTATAGCTACCTATCACCCTTCTTGTTTGTCACAACATTTTTGGTCGAAGTCTTTTTTTTTCTTTTCTTTTATAGTTGTAAAGGTAGTAATATTCGTAAAGGTAATATATAGTAGTATAGTACTCCAAAAATTGATGACTTATTATTTCATTGATTTTTAATTATTTTTTTAATTTCTTTTTGAAAGGCAAAGAAGATTTTTATTTTATTGATTTAGTTTTGTAAATAAAGTGTAGCAATGTTTTTGTGTAGTACTCATAGAGCTTGTTACGATAATAATGATTAATGATATTGGAACAATGGAAAAAGAATAGTATGTTAAGTTTTGATGATGGTTCCCTTTATGTCTGTGATTTAGTGTGTAATTTATTACGAATAAGTTGTTGTTCACAATGATATAAAAAATGTATAAGATTTTTTTATAACATAATATAGTTTTATTTTGTAGATATGAAACTCTAATGAAACAAAATAAGCAGGTGTGTGAATCGAAAAAATTTTGGTAAGCTAATTGTTATTTTGGAAAAAATTATTATATTAATTAAAAGAGATTATAAAGGAAAGGATAAAATTGACATAAAAAAATTTATTGCTAATTAATAAGCCAAATTAATGACATTTAACTGTTTGTTAACAAATGCCTAGTGGGCACTTGTTAGAAAACTCCTACAAGATTTTATTTCTTTTTGGCATTCGAGTTACACGATAGTTAAATTGACATAAATTTAAAAGTCGGTTGATTAACTTAAATATAAAAAAGTATATAGTAGTTAAATACTAAAGAATAAACAAATTCTTATTTTAAGTCATTATTCTTAATTGTAACATCAAAAACTTCACTTCTTTATATTAACGTGTTTGTTTTAGGAAATGTATAGAGCGTATATACAACCCTACAAACTCGTATTCGCATTGAAGAATTTGACCACAACAAGGTTTTCAAACTTGATGTTTAACATGTGCAACAAGTTTTCAAATAAATACATAAAAGGAAATTTCTTTCTTCCTGAACTTAACTTTTTACTAAAATTTTTAACAACTTCATAGAGAAAATCATGTATTGACCAAAGCTTTTACATTACTTTTTATTTCGGACATTTATTTCAAACTTAAACCATGGGCACAATGAAGTTTGACCATCGCTTTTGGCTTTTCGGCTTTTTGTTTGTATCTATTTAAAGTACTTAAGCCAAGGATTTTATTTGTTTCCTTAATCCGATATCTACATGTTTCGATTAGACGGATTATATAAAAGGGATAACCAAAATAATCTTTTTAATTTTTTTTACATTCAATCAGGTGATTGATTTTTTTTTGTGGGTAAACCAATCAGGTGATTGATTTTAGTATCAAACAAGAGGGATATCCGCGCAATGTAGTGGTGGTGGCAATAACGGTTTGGTTAATGCAAAAGTTTTTCATGTAAAAGAGGTAGTGTAGTTATTTTAAGGATTAAGTGAAGTATGTTGTAAATAATTTCATTAAAAGTATCTAGCAATATACTAAAACAGGATTGTGTATTTTTTTGATCGACACTTGGCGCATTCCTTGCACGACATGTGTCACTTTTGGTGTTATTAAAAAAAGATTTCTAATTCATAATTACCTAATTGTAATCAAATACTAATTTTTAGTTTTAATATAAAAAAATGTTTTTTGATCGACACTTGGCGCATTCCTTACACGACATGTGTCACTTTGGTGTAACTAAAAAGGATTCCTAATTCATAATTATCTAATTGTAATCAAATACTAATCTTTAGATTTTATATATATCTCATTCTATATTTTATTATTATTATACTAAGTTTCCATATATATGATTTATAAAAAAAAATTAATAATGTTAACAACTAATATATCAATACGGAATACAACTATCTTAAAAGATAAGATATATGTTAAGTTTTAAACATCCAATTAAACAAATATATTATATATTATACAATTCACGAGGTTTCATATAATATGTAAAGGGATCTATACCCATCTAACAGTCACATATTCTCTATTCTCTATATAAATATAATTGTATCATCATATATTATATAATTCGTACATCATACGGCCATTGAGACTAGTTATATGTATATTAGGTGAAAATATCTAGACTAGTGAATAAATGAGAGAGATGGTTTGAATCGATAGAGTTGAAAAATATTTTAGGGATATTTTAGGTAGATGTAGGATGTGGGTTGAGAATGTGTTGAAAGTTAAGGTTATTTTGGGTTTTTTAAAGATAGAAAGTTGAAAAGATGATAAACGAATTTTGTTTTATAAAGGAGTAAAGATAAGACAACGCATCCTAGTTGTATACGTATATGTTTTTCCCTTATAAAAAACTTGTGCCCTATTAATTTATTAAGAGAAACTTTTTCCTTTGAAATATTGTGTGTGGATGATTACCTAGATTACTTTGAAATAATCAGAGGTTAATTTTTATGCTTACACTTACAAAATAAAAACCTTTACTGGATAAGCTAACCTTATGTTGAGGTGACATCCTCTATCTTTAATATTAGTTGCTCTAATAGAATACTCGTATATGTTAATAAGTGGTCAAGTTGGACTTCTCTTGATCGATAATGAAGACTGTCTAATAATACTAATATGGAAGTGATAAAATCCAAATTCATGCAATTTTCAAGATATTTCTTTTCTAAATTTTATTAAATATTTGTTAGGTGGTTAAATCGCTTTCTGAGTAATTTTTATATTTATTTTGGTACAATTAATAAATTGAAAGAGTGGTTGGTCTGAATATTGATATAAACCCATTTGGGTTTCAACTTAAAGGGCTGTTAATATTCAACATAATTTAAAATTCAATTTGAAATTGACTTGAAAAAGCTAGATTATGGTGGTGAAATCTCGACTCGTCAACAGATCAAGACGAGTTCAGATTAACATTTTGGTTTAACAGGTTGACCAACCAACCTAAAAGCAAACATTCAAATATATAAATCTGTATCTTATTTTAAGGATGCAATGGAATGTACAGTTCAACCTCTATAAATTGATACTCGATAAATTAATAACCTCGATAAAACTAATAATTTGTCCGGTCCCAACTTGGGACCAGTACAAAATTGGACCCCAATCAATAAAATAATAAGATAATAACTTTTTTGAAATCTCAATGTATTTATATTGGTCCCAACGAAACTATAAATTAGTAATTATTAGGATCTTTCAAATTTTAAGATTGCTTAGTAAAAAGCCACTTATTTTTTTGTTGAACTTCAAATCTATATTGAGCTTATCTTTAAATCTTCTCATTGTACTCAAGAGTCGCGACATTGTTTTATTGTATTGCTACAAAAAGTTGTGAAGAGTTGTTGTTTACAATATTTTTTTTTTGTAAAGTTATTGGATCATCCTCAACTTCGTCATTAACCAGATTTTGAATTATTTTGCCATAATTTCTTTAATGCATTGAATCTCATAACCTTCATTATTTACATCAAAATAAATAAGCAAGTGATTCATATCCATTTTGTGTTGATAATGCATACTCGTAATCAAGTTCTCAATCTCACGAATGTCTTCTCCACAACTTACATCGTAAAACCTCTTTAAAATTAATAAAATATTGTAAGTCCCAACTCAAGAGATGGTACTACTGAAGACACCTCTATGTCAATGGTGAGTTAACTTTGCAATATATTCACTGATCTGGAGACGACCAGTTGCAGTGAATATATACCAGGTTATCTGGAGGATTACTTATTTAGGTGACAATACAAATAAGTAAATGAACAATGCAATAAGTAAATACAATAAAGTAAATCTGGTGAGACCAAGTTGTAATTTTTCAAGTGTAATTTATTTATTAATGTTAAATAAATTACAAGGTTGTTGCGGAACCAAGATAATACAAAGATGTAAATATTCTAACAACCTATGAAATACAACTGATCTAATACTTGGAAATTCTCTTGTCAATCGAAACACTTAAAGTTGTGAAATGTTTCTTTTTGCGATTGAGAGAATATTGCACAAGTTCACCAAGAATATTGCAAAGCAGGTTATACAAAAGTTATTTCTTGGTTGTGCAAAGACCTCTATTTATAGGCAAAAATTGACATTGGGATGTCAACTTTGCCGTACAAATATGGTTGAGAGCATTTAAGGAATTGCATTTAATTCTTGAACATGCTTGATAAAGTAAGACATAAAGTCACTTTATCCAACCTGCTTTATGCACTTTTGTACTTTAATCATAGACAAATGCTATTGTCCGGATAATAGTACATAAAGCAAAAAGGTCTTCCTCGTAATCAGTGTAAAGCTTTGTAAGTGCTTTACACTGATGCTCTCCAGTCTTGATCTGCGCAGAATGTCCACTGGGCTTCACTGCCATGGTCATTCTCTTTCTTCCACTTGTTGTCTTCGACTTCAATTGAAATGTCTTCATGTTTTGTCAGATCTCAACTGGAGTGAAGTCTCCAGTGACATCAACTGTACACTAGCCACTGGACTTCATATATTTCTGGACAAATCTTATTGTCTTCAGGTGCAACTGGAGACGCTCCAGTTTCTTCAATAAAACTGGACCTAACAAATTCCCCCTATTTGTCCTGAAATAATGCCAAGTCTTTTCAAGTTTTCTATCTATACAAAGTATGAACTTGAAAGACTTGATTTGACTAAATCTATCTAATTTTCCAAGGCATTTTTATAGATCATTAAATGCCTTGGGTTTTTCTTTTCAGTTTGTTAGATTTAATCACTTATCTATCTTGCGGGTTACAATCAAGCAACTTGTTTATATACACTGGAAATTAAACTTTACATTTTTAGTTACATGATTGTAAATAAAAATACAAGAAAGATAACTAGAAGAACTTCAAGCAGATGGTCCAGGACCAGTTCTTCTTTTCTTGGTCAGTGAAGAAATAGGTTGAGTGTCTTCAACATCAAACTACAGCCTGGATTCAACTTTTTCCTTGAACTTAATGAGATTTTGAAGAATGTGAATCCAGCACTTCTCAATCCTACTTTTCACTGACTTGGCCTCCAACACATTTAACATCTCCACATGCTCAGCATGACCATATCTATGAATATCTGGGTCTTCAGTAATACACAATGGCCCATTTGTGTATTTGACCCCAACACTGAAAAACTTGTTGCCTGGTTTGATATTCACCCGAACCTCAGTGATCTTGCCAGGATTATACCTACGCTGCATCAGTTCTTCATAAAAGGCTCTGACTTCAGTCTCATTTGCCAGTTTGATTTGGCCAGTGCTCAGTCTTTGTACTGCAGCCTTGATATCACTGTCAGACACACCTGTTGGTTCTACCCAATTCCTCAAGTTTGTATCTCTTGGAATTTCTTTTCTTTTTGTACCTTTGGACTTGGGTGGGTTCATAATACCTTTCACCACTTGGGCAACCTTGGCAATTCTTTTCTTTATGCCTTCTGCCCTGATCTCTTTTGCCTTCTCAATCGTGACATTAATGGTTCTGGCATCAAAGGCAGCCTCATCATCTGGATATTCTTTGTCCAGTTCAATCTCCATCATCTCATTCACTGCATCAGCTATCTTTGGGTGACTTTTGATTTTTCTAAATTGATCCAGTGTCAACCCCAAAAGACCAGCATCATGGGCATCAAGAACATTCAAGTCAGTCATTTGCAGCCTGGTTACTCTTTGCAATTCTTTCCTTGTTTTCCTTCTTTCTTTTATGTCTTCACCAAATGTAGTAAGACTTCGATGATCTTGTTCAGTGACTGGAGGAAGCTTGTCCTTGTTACCAGTTTCGAGCACACTGTCTTCAGTGGCAGTTGCTTCCGATTCTTTGTCATCAGTGGCAGTGGCAGTTTCTTCTGTGGTTTTGCCCTTGCCCTTATCAGTTGCCTTCCCCCTATCACCAACATCCTCAAACTGTTCAATCACCTGCTGACCAGCATCAGTACTGGTAGCAACAACAGTTGTTTCTTGTCCACCTGACTGCTGTGCAAGGACTGCACTTCTTTCCCCCTTGGCAGCGTCTAGACCTGCCCAAATTGCTTCCCAGTCTGAATTATTATGTGGCAATCTGTCTAGACTCTGCCATGATTGCATGTCCTTGCACTCTTTAAAAACAGTGCAAATCATCCTGATTGTTCGCCAGAGATGATTGGACCTCTATTGACTGGGCCAGAACATTACCAGCAACTTGATCTTGGCCAGTCTTTAAATCTTTCATCAGTTTAGAATCTTCTGGAGAGAGACCAATAGGCATAAATTCCTTTTCCTTTACTATCTCCATTTCTTTTTCCTAACCAACTTCAGATGTCAGTTTATCTTAGGCAGTAGAGTGTTCAGAAACTTTGGCAGCCAATGTATCCAGGCTAGTTCTCAACTGGTTGATCTCAGTTATAATGGGGGCCAAATTAACCATAGGAGAAGCAACCTTGGTGATATCGAACATCACCCTTTCGATTAATTGTGCTTCTCTGGCAACCAAAGTATCTTCAATCTTCTGACCAACTAAATTGGCCAACTGTTGCCCAAGCTCATTGACATCCAGTCCAGGTTTATCAAAAATTTGCTTCAGTTGACCCTCTATATCCTTCAAATCAATTTCTGAACTTCTTATAGTATTTCCCAACAGGTTAGAGATAGAGGTCTGGACCTTGGACTGAGTTAGTTCAAATGCCTCTTTTAGGGTATTGGAGAGGGCATTGCACTGATTGACTAACTCATTGAGCTTCTGAAATGCCAAGAATTCATTGTCAGCAAACTTGTTTATCTCCAAATCAATCACCTTCTGATTAGTGATACTGTATTTGTTGTATTTGGAGATAGACTTGGCATTTCTTTCGATGGTCTTATGAACATCCTCCACCCTTTTGATAAGGTTTTGGATGTCGGCAGTGAAAGAGACCATCTGGGCTTCAAGTGACAATGGAGCTTGAGTCACTGAAGGAGCAACAGGTTGTACTGGAGCAACTGGCGGTGGAACATTTATGGTTTCCATCCCAGTGCTGCCAGTCGGTTTAACTGGATCCATTGAAGAAGGTTCAGTAGGAAGAACACCTTCAGGCAGTGATCCAGTGGGAAAAGAAGAAGGACGAATGGTGAGATCAAGTGGTTGTATATAAGAAGTGTTTTGAGGAATATTTGATGGTGGTGGTGGTGGCATGTGTCTATTTCTAGACACAAACAAAGAAGAAAATAATGAACTTGGTGGTGGTGGCATTTCAGTGATTACATTTGGAGATGTTGAAACTGAAATTGAAGGTTCTGGAGGCGAGATCAAGGAAGAAGAGGGTTGATCTTGTACAGAAGAATCAACATTCTCTTGATCTGAAAGTGTTCCTTCAGAATCCGAAGATTCTATTTGGAACTCATCGTCATCAGCACCCATGTCCAGATCCATGAATACTTCAGATGGCTGAACTTGAGGTTCAGTCTCCTGATGAACTTCTCCAGTTTCCTGGATAGTTGCATCAGTTGTTGGCTCAGTCGTGATGACATCTTCGCCTGGAATAGAGGTCACTGGAGTTGCCTTAGTTATTACTGCTCTATCCTCAGCAATAACTTCATCGGCCGAAGAGTTTTGAACTTCATTTACTACTTGTGACGGGGCAGTAACATCATCAGTTTGTGCAAGAGTTATGTCAAAAGTTTGGCTCTCCAAGTTTAGTGCAGACACGGACTCTATTCTGGGTTGGGCTAGCCCAGTATTCTCTTCACCACCCTCCTACAGCAGTTTCGAGGGTGGTTGCTTGCGGTTCTTCCCTTTGACTAACTCCAGCATCTGTTGGGAGGATACTGGAGGGGACTGGGTTTCTACTGTCAGTGGCTAGTGCTGACCTTTGCCTAGAACGTTTGGTTTTTTTAGCCTTTTGGACAACTGGAGAACCTGTTGGGAGGTCTCCAGTGACGGCTGAGGGAACTGACAAGCTGGTGCTGGAAGGGTTAGACTGTTGTTCAGGATCAACAACTGTCACATGTCCAGCAGACGAGCTGGTGGGTCCTTCACTGTTTTGAGGCCCGTCCAGTTGTCTTTCCAAGCCACCTGGTAATGGTGCGTCGGTTTTTGCGAATGCCAGCATCATTCTTTGAGGAATCTCAACCTCCCCAGGTTCAAATACAAGGGAGTCAAGATTCCTTAACAAATCTGGGACAGTGAATAAAGATGTTTTATTTTTGTATTCTTCACTGCCCAAGATAAGTTTGAAACAGAGTGAGAGATACCTGGAGAAGGGGATGCAAAGTCCTCTGGTGCCCTTCAGTTTCTGAACTAGACTTCTGAACAGAATATCAACGAAGTCCACTCTGAATCAGTTCCACAAGCAGTAAGCCATTTCTGCTTGAGAGGAGTTTATCTGGTCCAAACCACCAGAGCTCCCACCCATACTCTCAACAAGATGAATAAAAAAGTACCTCCGGGATGGTGTGAGGCCTTTCATCTGCATGAGTCCCTTTGTTTTCAGGACACTATTTTCAAGACACACCTTATGTCCCATTTCAAGGAGCACTTGCCTGAAGTTGATGTTTTGAGAGATAACAACTGGAGATTCTCCTTGTCTCCAGTAGTTGAGGTTAAGGGCATCCCTCAACGTCTCTGCAGTTAAGGTACACTCGACTGTTCCATTTTTTAGTGTGAAGGAGATGGATGAACAGTCGTCGTTTAATTTGGCAGTGTACCAAAACTCACACAAGTAATCATGGTACATCTTGCGTGGATTGGCAGAGAAAGTGGTACCAATGGGAGAATCTTTCAAAAATCTTTGGATTCTACCAATCAGAGTGTTGGTGCCTTGGGTTCCCATCAAACTTGCCATAGGACTATTTGGCTTTAATTTAATTAGGGTAGGGTTTGATGGGGGCACCAGATGCTTGTTTAACATCTGGTGAAGGAGCATATGGGCAGTAAGCAGATTTATGTCTCTGCTACGGGTAGATTTAGGTGCCATTTTTCTACAAGGTGAAATTGAAATTGAATAGAATTTAGGAATTAGGGTTTTTGATTTATTGAGCAGAGAGAGTAAGGAAGCGATTTTGATGATTGGGAAGTAAATGAAGGAATGTGAAAGAAGTAATGGAAACCGTAGTAAATGTTGAGGTATTTATAAGGGTATAAAATCCCAAAGTAAATACTAAATAATTTTATCCCCAAATTTTTCAAATTGATTTGATGTTTTGGTTATTGAAAAATTTGAAATTTGAAAATAAATTTAATTTTCCGTGTCAGCATTAAATGCTACGACGGCTTAAATTCCCGCGCCCACTAACTTTTCACAATCCCCATAAAAAGTGCTTTCTTTTACAAAAATGACCTTGACACGTCATGTGACGGTTACAACTTGCAAAAAGTACTCAAGTGCAAGGACGTGTCACAAAGCTTGACCAAGTATTTACAACGTTATGAAAATCTGGTTGACCACCAGTTTTAAGACAAAACCAAACATGTACACTGGAGTATTAGTCCAGTGCCAGTTTCCACTGGAGAGTTCTCTAGTGACAATTTTCCAAACAAAATAAATTTTAGTCAGAAAAATATTTTGCGTCTTCCCCCTAGAATGATGATCCATAAATCGATAGTGCCAAGATAGTATCACAAAGGCGTTCGATAGCAAGGCGAGCAAAGATTATATGGATCTCCTCAACTGGAGAACTTCATCAGTGTCACTGACGCGTTCATAATAAAGTCTCCAGTTTCAAGGATTTAACATTCCCAACTCACTGATGAGATGTTTAAAAGTTTTCTCATCAAGAGGTTTTGTAAAAACATCAGCAAGTTGTTTGTCAGTGGGGATGAAATGTATTTCAATATCTCCTTTCATAACATGATCTCTAATAAAATGATACCTGATGTCAATATGCTTTGTCTTTGAGTGCATCACTGGGTTGTGAGATATAGCAATTGCACTGGTGTTGTCACAAAAGATTGGGGTCCTTGTGTATTTCTGACCATAATCTAACAACTGGTTCTTGATCCAAAAAATCTGGGCACAACAATTGGCCGCAGAAATGTACCTTGCCTCAGCAGTGGACATAGAGACTGACGTCTGCTTCTTACTGGTCCAACTTACCAGTTTTCCTCCAAGGAAATGACAACCGCCAGTTGTTGACTTTCTATCTATCTTACAACCTGCATGATCTGAATCTGAATAACCCATTAGATCTAACCCTGAGCCTTTGGGATACCAAAGACCAAGGCTAGGACCCCCTTTCAGGTATCTGAAGATGCGCTTAACAGCATGCAAATGTGATTCTTTTGGGTTAGCCTGAAATCTGGCACATAGACATGTTGCAAACATTATATCTGGTCGACTTGCAGTTAAGTACATCAGTGAACCAACCATGCCACGATATTCAGTTGTGTTCACTGGTTTACCATTTGGGTCAGAATCCAAATTTAAAGGAGCTGCAATTGGTGTAGTTTTCGATGGGATTGAATCAAATTTGTATTTTCTTAACAAATCTCTGACATATTTTTCTTGGTTGATAAAAATACCATCATTGGTTTGTTTAATCTGAAGACCCAAGAAAAATGTTAATTCACCCATTAAACTCATTTCATACTCAGTTGACATGATTTTTAAAACTTTTTACACATTGCATCATCAGTAGCCCCAATACAATTGTAACACCCGTCGTTTAAAAATATGGATTTCCAAAAACTTTTGCCTAACGGCGTCAAAGAAAGCGGAATTAAACTTTAAAAGTCCAAACCAGCAAAATCTGTTTGGTTCATTCATTAAATGGTGTTACTAGCCATATCATCAAAACAAGTCTAAATGGAAATCCATCGGTTGCCCAACATTAAACAACCGACCACAAAATCATTACAAATCATAAATATCATGACATAATTCAAATGTCTAAAATGAGCAGCCACTATGGGTAAACTAAAGCCAGCTTCAAGACCATCTACCCATGCCTCACACCTTCTCACATCTACCTGCTCATTATGTTGGACCTGAGGGCACAACACATTTAAAAAGAACAAGTGTTAGCTAACGAATTAGCTAAGTAAGATAACACATCTTTAATAAAACATTTGTCCCTTTAAATATTTGAAAGAATACATTATAATCATTAAGGCACAAGTCATAGCATAACATCATCTCACATTACATTATACATCATAGGATATTCAATCCTAATTGTGCCTAAACACATCACACATCACATCTCACATTTACATCACATATCATATCTCACGTTTACATCACATATCATATCTCACGTTCACATCAAATTATGTGTGACTTATGCCACACATCTCACGTTAGGTGAAAGTTTATGTGTTGGGCGGTCATAAGACCTCACAACAACCCTCACACCCGACTCAATGGTGAAACCTTTCGGCAATCCATCTTTGTCGTTAAGGATAGGCAAAGCCAATCCAGGAGTAGTCCGTATGTTCAAAGACATTGGTGGCTAGTTAGGCCTACCCGAAATTACTCATCTCACGTTAACTATGTTGCAAGGAGCCACCCAAGCAACCACATCTACGCACTAGGGGCAAGGGCAAGTACGGGTTAAGCTTAACACTTTTCACATCATTTACGAGCTCGATTTCACATCACATATAGTTTAGGTTTCCACATTACCTAAACATCATCACATATTCATATTTAACATTTGGGTCCTTAAACGTGCACGTGTCATGGCAACTTAGTAAGTCTAGTGAACTAGATGAACAAGCCATACAATCATGCACATTTCACATATCATCAACATATAATCACATTACAATTCATCTCAAGGCATTACATGGCATCTCATAGCATATCATTACGTCTCATATCTTTGCATAACATTTCATAGCATATCATTACGTCTCATATCATTTCATAACATTGCATAGCATATCATTACGTTCATATCATAGGGACTGCATTTCAGGCCTCAATGGTCATCTACATATCCCATATCACCTCCCGTGTAACCCCGATTACCCATAAGCAAACAAGATAACATTTGAGAAGTTATTATATGAACACAATGTTTTTGTTGAACCCTCAGCGTGTCAAAGTAGTGTATCTTACCTTGGTACAACTTACCAACGAGTTAAAGTATCTTATGGTGCTTGCTAAGTGCTCCCGACTACCTATAATGAGTATAAGATCGTTCTATAAGCTAAACAAAACTTAGGTACCAAACTGGACCCATTTGTGCGCCGCATGGAAGTCCTGTGCGCCGCACAAAACCATAAAAAGCATTTGTGCACCGCACAAATCAACAAATTTCGTCACAGAAACTAAGCAACAATCTGAGCACTCCATCTGTGCGCCGCACAGAACTTCTGTGCGCCGCATAACGGGCTCCCATCTGAAATCCATTTTCAAAAATTGCTTTTATGCGCCGCACAAAACCCAGTTCGACCAAAAACCAACTTTTTAACCCTTTAATCAAATCCCATACAAACACCAATCATTAATTCGACCTGGGGACATAAAATTAACCTTTTTGACAATACTTTTAATGACTTAAATCCATCAATCAAACCTTTAATCCTTTACAACATGAATCAATCATTCAATCACCCGAATAACATGAAATCGGTAAACGTTTAATCAAATAACCCAACCCACACCCCATGGCCTGGGTTGAATACTCATCTATGACTCAAATAATCAGATTTCAAAGAGGATTATACCTATATTACCTGCACTTTATGTAGGGGACTCAAGATCTAAACAATCCTTGATCAAGACGGCACGAAACGAATGGATCTTTGCTTGGAAAGAGAGGGAGATCGGCTGGGGGTTTTTCACACACACGATGCAGAAGTTTTGTGACAATTAGGGCTGCCTAATTGCTCACTAACCCCTGGCCATCAACCCAATATGTTACACTTAGAACCCCTCAACTTCTAAACTTAGCTTTCCTAGCTTATCTTTCTACCGGGAGTCTTAACACACTAACAAGCACTTAATTACTTAACGTCACTTTGATTACTTTCATTAAACATTACATTCAACTTTTTCATATTAAATACATAAGCATTTAATCACATAATCCCGTTTAGGACACATAACTTAACGAACCTGACGTTAACTAACGGAATAGTCAAATAGTCAAACTTGAAAAGTTTGGGATGTTACAATAATGTCATCAACATATATTTGTACCAGTAAGATATTACCTTTTTCTTTCAAGATAAACAAGGTATTATCTATTGCACCTCTTTGAAAACCATTTTTGAGAAGATGTTTAGTTGAAGTGTCATACCAGGCTCTTGGGGCTTGTCTAAGACCATACAAAGCTTTGTTCAGTCTATATACCCAGTGAGGATGCTTCTCATCAATGAAGCCTGGAGTCTGTTTAACATACACTTCTTCTTCCAGTGTCCCATTCAGGAACGCACTTTTGACATCCATCTGGTAGACTTTGAACTGCAGATGGGCTGCATAAGCCAAGAAAATTCTGATGGCTTCAAGTCTAGCAACTGGAGCAAAAGTCTCATCAAAATCAACACCCTCTGCTTGACAATAACCCTTGGAAACCAATCTGGCTTTGTTTCTTACAACATTCCATCTTGTTTCGGTAGACCCATCTTGTACCAATGGGTTCTTTCTTCAACCCTGGTGGACAAGGAACAAGTTCCCATACATTGTTCCTTTCAAACTGGATAAGCTCTTCTTGCATTGCTTCTACCCAGCTTGGGTCTGCCATAGCCTCGATAATCTTCTTCGGTTCAATCAGTGATAAGAAGGTAACGTTCAACCATTGCTCACTTGTGGCTCTTCTAGTCTGAACCTCTCTACTTGGATCTCCAACAATCTGTTCAATTGGATGTGCTTGTGTCTATTTAGTGTATTGACTAGGACGATGAACAACAATATCAGTGCAAGTGTATCCTTATTATCCAACCACCTTAACACACGTATACTTTTGTTAAAGAACAAGTGGATTGTTCTTTGGAAAGTGTGTTAAAGGCTAAAGTCAATCCTCGATATTAGTGTTCAGACTTGCAGGATCTAGAACACCAACAATCCTCCAGTGTGCAGATCTGGTAAGACTTCCAGTGGACTCCGCCATTTGTCAGTCTTCTTTCTTCAGACTTCAGTCTTTGACTTCAGTCAGAATGTCTTCAGTAGAATAGATCTGGACTGGGGTGAAGTCTTCAGTGAGCTAATCTGGAGAATGCTCCAGATTACCTGTACAAGTAAATGCTCACTAGTCTTCAATTATTTCTGGACAAATCTTCAGAGGGACTCCAGATTCCAAGTCTGGAGTAGGTCCAGTAGAATAGATCTGGACTGGGGTGAAGTCTTCAGTGAGCTAATCTGGAGAATGCTCCAGATTACCTGTACAAGTAAATGCTCACTAGTCTTCAATTATTTCTGGACAAATCTTCAGAGGGACTCCAGATTCCAAGTCTGGAGTAGGTCCAGTAGAATAGATCTGGACTGGGGTGAAGTCTTCAGTGAGCTAATCTGGAGAATGCTCCAGATTACCTGTACAAGTAAATGCTCACTAGTCTTCAATTATTTCTGGACAAATCTTCAGAGGGACTCCAGATTCCAAGTCTGGAGTAGGTCCAGTAGAATATGTTTTCTGGTCAGATCTTCAGTGAGCTAATCTGGAGAATGCTCCAGATTACCTGTACAAGTAAATGCTCACTAGTCTTCAATTATTTCTGGACAAATCTTCAGAGGGACTCCAGATTCCAAGTCTGGAGTAGGTCCAGTAGAATAGATCTGGACTGGGGTGAAGTCTTCAGTGAGCTAATCTGGAGAATGCTCCAGATTACCTGTACAAGTAAATGCTCACTAGTCTTCAATTATTTCTGGACAAATCTTCAGAGGGACTCCAGATTCCAAGTCTGGAGTAGGTCCAGTAGAATAGATCTGGACTGGGGTGAAGTCTTCAGTGAGCTAATCTGGAGAATGCTCCAGATTACCTGTACAAGTAAATGCTCACTAGTCTTCAATTATTTCTGGACAAATCTTCAGAGGGACTCCAGATTCCAAGTCTGGAGTAGGTCCAGTAGAATAGATCTGGACTGGGGTGAAGTCTTCAGTGAGCTAATCTGGAGAATGCTCCAGATTACCTGTACAAGTAAATGCTCACTAGTCTTCAATTATTTCTGGACAAATCTTCAGAGGGACTCCAGATTCCAAGTCTGGAGTAGGTCCAGTAGAATATGTTTTCTGGTCAGATCTTCAGTGAGCTAATCTGGAGAATGCTCCAGATTACCTGTACAAGTAAATGCTCACTAGTCTTCAATTATTTCTGGACAAATCTTCAGAGGGACTCCAGATTCCAAGTCTGGAGTAGGTCCAGTAGAATAGATCTGGACTGGGGTGAAGTCTTCAGTGAGCTAATCTGGAGAATGCTCCAGATTACCTGTACAAGTAAATGCTCACTAGTCTTCAATTATTTCTGGACAAATCTTCAGAGGGACTCCAGATTCCAAGTCTGGAGTAGGTCCAGTAGAATAGATCTGGACTGGGGTGAAGTCTTCAGTGAGCTAATCTGGAGAATGCTCCAGATTACCTGTACAAGTAAATGCTCACTAGTCTTCAATTATTTCTGGACAAATCTTCAGAGGGACTCCAGATTCCAAGTCTGGAGTAGGTCCAGTAGAATAGATCTGGACTGGGGTGAAGTCTTCAGTGAGCTAATCTGGAGAATGCTCCAGATTACCTGTACAAGTAAATGCTCACTAGTCTTCAATTATTTCTGGACAAATCTTCAGAGGGACTCCAGATTCCAAGTCTGGAGTAGGTCCAGTAGAATAGATCTGGACTGGGGTGAAGTCTTCAGTGAGCTAATCTGGAGAATGCTCCAGATTACCTGTACAAGTAAATGCTCACTAGTCTTCAATTATTTCTGGACAAATCTTCAGAGGGACTCCAGATTCCAAGTCTGGAGTAGGTTCCAGTAGTCCAGTCTGGAGCCAGTCCAGTAAGTCTGGACTAAATCTGGACCTAACAAATTCCCCCTATTTGTTTAGAAATAATGCAAGTATTTTTCAGACTTATAGATATACAAATTTGTATGTCTGGAAAACACTTTATAGATCATGAGTGTTTTTCAGTTTCATCTTTTAAGTTCTAACTTAGACTAAATCTGGTCATTCTACTTGTAAAAAATAAAAACTTGCAACTATTATTACTTTCACCAAAAAGGAAAATAATTACAACTTTCTTAATACAATAATTACAACAAGTACAATGATACAAAGATTCAGGCCCTTCTTCTAGATATCCTTTCTGGTGCATCTTCAGAAGCCTTCCTCTTGGGAGATGGAGATGATGGAACAGACACTGGTGGTCTTAGACCCAACACAGCTTCCATTTGTTTGATTCTCTTCCAGACCTTTTCAATTCTCTTCATAAAAGCCTTTACGTCTGGAGAGAGATCAGTTTTGCCTTTGAAGGTCATTCCAATCTCTTTTAGTTCAGTCCAACCAAATGCTTGGACTGACGTATCCTTCCTTTCATCAGTGAAGTTACCTTCTCTGGTCAACTTCACATTAAACTTAGTCATACCTTGATGTTGTTCAGCCAGAGTGATTTCAGCATTTATAATTCTTCTTGCATTGGCCCTGAACGTCATCATTTCTTCAAACTTTGCCTTTTGTTTAGCCAACTGAACCAAATCTTCAGTATCCCTGGATACACCACTCTGTTGTCCTTCAGTGGACTGGTGTTCTTTATTTATCTTCAGAGTTGTATCCAAAGGAATAAAAGTGCCAAGATCACCATCTTTAATTGCCTTCAGTTGCTTGGCAGTAAGTTTGGGTAGACCAGTCATCCTCTTTCTGTATTCCACTTCCAGAGCTCCAGCATTCCTTCTTATTTTCTTCTGGAGGCTTACCAGCTCCTCCTTTCTCTGTCTGATCAACTCTGGAATGGTTACACCATAAATCAACGAGTCATATACCTGCTCTTCTTCAGCATAAAATGAGCGTATATGAACATCGTCCAGTGCATCAAGACATTGTTGAACTCTGGGATCCTCCTTCATCCTTTTGAAAACTTCAATGTTTACGCCTAACCTGCCAGCGTTGTAGGAGTCCAGAGTACCCATTGTAGCCATATCCCTATGATGGGCCAGCAGTTCATTCTTCTGGTTAGTCTTGAATATTTCTATCATGATACACTGTTGATTTAACTTCCTTGAAGTCTCATTGTCAACATCTTCTTCAATCTGTTCTTCTTCACCAGACACCATCTTTTCTTTCCCTTTAACTGCCTTCAGTGTGGTAGGGATGTCTGGAAAACACTTGGTCGATTTAAGTCTAATCTAAGTTACTGGAAAACACTTTATAGATCATGAGTGTTTTTCAGTTTCATCTTTTAAGTTCTAACTTAGACTAAATCTGGTCATTCTACTTGTAAAAAATAAAAACTTGCAACTATTATTACTTTCACCAAAAAGGAAAATAATTACAACTTTCTTAATACAATAATTACAACAAGTACAATGATACAAAGATTCAGGCCCTTCTTCTAGATATCCTTTCTGGTGCATCTTCAGAAGCCTTCCTCTTGGGAGATGGAGATGATGGAACAGACACTGGTGGTCTTAGACCCAACACAGCTTCCATTTGTTTGATTCTCTTCCAGACCTTTTCAATTCTCTTCATAAAAGCCTTTACGTCTGGAGAGAGATCAGTTTTGCCTTTGAAGGTCATTCCAATCTCTTTTAGTTCAGTCCAACCAAATGCTTGGACTGACGTATCCTTCCTTTCATCAGTGAAGTTACCTTCTCTGGTCAACTTCACATTAAACTTAGTCATACCTTGATGTTGTTCAGCCAGAGTGATTTCAGCATTTATAATTCTTCTTGCATTGGCCCTGAACGTCATCATTTCTTCAAACTTTGCCTTTTGTTTAGCCAACTGAACCAAATCTTCAGTATCCCTGGATACACCACTCTGTTGTCCTTCAGTGGACTGGTGTTCTTTATTTATCTTCAGAGTTGTATCCAAAGGAATAAAAGTGCCAAGATCACCATCTTTAATTGCCTTCAGTTGCTTGGCAGTAAGTTTGGGTAGACCAGTCATCCTCTTTCTGTATTCCACTTCCAGAGCTCCAGCATTCCTTCTTATTTTCTTCTGGAGGCTTACCAGCTCCTCCTTTCTCTGTCTGATCAACTCTGGAATGGTTACACCATAAATCAACGAGTCATATACCTGCTCTTCTTCAGCATAAAATGAGCGTATATGAACATCGTCCAGTGCATCAAGACATTGTTGAACTCTGGGATCCTCCTTCATCCTTTTGAAAACTTCAATGTTTACGCCTAACCTGCCAGCGTTGTAGGAGTCCAGAGTACCCATTGTAGCCATATCCCTATGATGGGCCAGCAGTTCATTCTTCTGGTTAGTCTTGAATATTTCTATCATGATACACTGTTGATTTAACTTCCTTGAAGTCTCATTGTCAACATCTTCTTCAATCTGTTCTTCTTCACCAGACACCATCTTTTCTTTCCCTTTAACTGCCTTCAGTGTGGTAGGGATGTCTGGGAAGGATTCAAACTGGGGCTCGGCTTCAGTACCAAGTGCTCTCTGGGCAATTCGTGCACTGGCATCAGTACCAGTCACTTGTTTTCTTTGAATGACGCTTTCAGTAGCGACTGCCCTTACAACCTCTTTCTTTTTCCTTATCAACCTCTCATGTTCACCAGTTGATGGAACTCTTTCCCCCTTGGAATGATCTCCAGTCCTTGACTTTAGATCATTCCATAAATCCTCCATCAATTGCCTATCTACTGAAAAAGTACTTCCAGTAACAGGATTTGCATCAGCTACATTCTTTTTGAGTTCCAGGACTTCCTTTTTCAAGTTTTGAATTTGTTGTGGCAAGTCCTTGGGCAACTTCTCATCCAGTAGCTTCTCAAAAGTTGGTAAAACCCCATCACAAATACTTCGAAGGACAGTCCCAGAAACCTCTTCACATAATTCTTTCAACATGTGGTTTCTGAACTTCCTTGTACATGCATCACTAATCAAACTAACAACTTCTCCTTGTTCCAGTACGGGCCTACTCTCCAGAGAGCTTACCCTAAAAACCAAGTTCTTAACCTCTTCTTTCAGCCCTGCCAGTTCGCCAGTGACTGCAGTCTGAACAGAAGACACCAGTCTGGATTCCAACCCCTGGACTGCCACTTTAATGTTTTCAGTATTTTGATTTGTGGCCAGTACCAGTTCATCCAACTTCTCAAACACTAGCCTCTCATTCCCAGCAAACAGGTTCATTTCTGAAGAAAGATTAGTAGATAACAAAGACTTGAAGTCAGAAATAACCTGGGAAGATGAGTTCAGTGATCTCTCCAGGTCCGCCACCTTGCTAAGAAGGCCTTGGACCTCGGTTGAAGACGAAGTGGAGAGACCAGTAGGTTGTTCCAGATGTGAAGTTAATCTGGTCGTTACTGGGACTTGTGCCCAGACTTCTTCAGATTCAACAGTTGTTGAGTCTGGCACACTTTGTTCGGTTGGAGCAGTGAAAGGAGTGAAATATGGAGTTGTTTGAGGAATTGAAGGTGGTGGTGGTGGTGGTGGCATTGATTCTGGTGGTGGTTGAGTGGGTTCTGGTGGAGGTATTTCTGGTGAAGGTGTTGGCATTTCAGGTTGAATTTCTTCTTCTTGAACATCTTCACCAAGAAAGTTTAAATTTGCATCAAATCCCTCAGACATGGGGGAGTCAACATCATCCCATTCTGGAATATTCCCAACAAACTGTTCACCAGACTGTGCACCAGATTGTGCACCAGTCTCTATACCAACATCAACATTTAAATCAAGTGGAGCCTCTTGCTCACCAGCAGCTTGATCTTCAGTCTGAACAACTTCAACAACCTCTTCAACAACCTGGCCAATATCTTCTTGTACTACAGCCTGGACTTCAGTGTCCACTCTCTGTTCAAATTGTACAAGAGATTCAATATTTTCTTCAAAGATGGGAGAACCATCAATATTTATTGTATCACCAGGATGGGTTGATGGGTTTACCTGGACTCCTCCCCTCATCAGACGCCTATGAGTTCTTGGTCGTCTGGAAAGCTCAACAGTTGCTAGACTTGAGCTTTCTGGAGCCACCTGCCTAATTGGTTGTATCATCTCTACAACCTGCACTTCATCACCAGATGGTTCTTCAACATCTTGAACCCTTTCTGGCGCCACATTCTCTTCCAGTCTTTGGAACGAGAGCATGGACTGAGGAATATCTACCTCACCATCTCTTGATTGTAAATTGTTCAGATCTCTTAAAAACTCACTCATAGAAAAATGAGTAGTATTAACATCATATTGGTCTCCTAGACCATTCTTGAACATCAGGGAAAGAAAACGAATATAAGGAACATGGGGTTTTCTCCCCTTTGCCTTCAGACGATCCACCAAATCATTAAATAGGATCTGAGCAAAATCCACCCTTATCCCAAACCATAGACAATAGGCAATCTGGAGTTGCGTTTGATTTATTTGATCTAGTCCTCCAGAACTACCTCCAAGACACTCTACCAAATGAGTGAAGAAAAATCTCCACGAATCTGTAAGCCTACTCATATAAATGGTTCCTTTTCTCAATAACTGTCCATTTTCATCAACTATTTCGGTGTGCCCCATCACTCTGCACACTTCTCTGAGATTAACGCCTGTTGGAAGATCCATGGGCTGCTCATTCTGGTCATGATAATTTAAATGAAGTACAGACCTGAGCAAGCTTACTGAGAAACCTAACCGTCTGGTACCTCCCTTGAGAGTGTAAGAAATTGTAGATGTTTCTTCGTTGTAAAAAGCGGAGTACCAGAACTCACATAAGTAGTCATGGTACATTTTCCCTGGATTTAGGGTAAATGCACCATACAAAGGACATGAGAGAAAGAAGGTATTCAATCTCCCAATGATAGACTGTGCTGAATGAACACTGGAAAGTTTTGCCATCCAGTTATTCATATTGATACGAATGGCTTTCGCATCAAGAGAAATATGTCTTGGTCTAACTACATCTTCGACCGGAGCATATTCGGTAGAAAGAAGATTTCTAGGTGCCATAGATTATAGATGAAAGATGAAATTGAATGAATATATAAGGTTTTATGAAGAATTTAATGAAAGAAGTAAATATGAGATTTTTATGATTGGAAAATGAATGAAGAATTTAATGAAGGAATTAATATGAGATTTTTATGATTGGAAAATGAATGAAGAATTTAATGAAAGAAGTAAATATGAGATTTTTATGATTGGAAAATGAATGAAGAAATTTAATGAAGGAATTTGAGAATTTGGGAGTAAATGTTCGAAGTAAATGTAAGTTGAAAGTGAAAGTGGGTATATATAGGAAGGATAATGTGGAACTCAAACGTTTAATTTGAATTTATCAAATAACATTTTTGATCGGGTTTTGAGATCCGCATTAATTACATCACATCACACATAAATGCATGACGGTTTACAGCCCACAAAACAGTAACAACTTGTACTTTTTGTTTTCCCAAAGTAAAAAGACCATCATTGTTTTGAACAACTTACATGCCACGTAGGATTTATAAGATAAATATCTTTGAAAAAGTTTGCTTACGTGGCACATACAAAGATCAAGTATTTTGAAAATATTATGACATATTTCAGTGCATCTGGAGGTTGACAAGACCGTCCAGTATCACTGGTGGATTAGTCCAGTGAACATGTACTGATGGTACACTGGAGGGACACTCCAGTAAAGTACCAGTGAACAACCAATTTTGAAAGACTGGAAACCTCAAACTTGCACGTCAACTAATACAGACAAATGAGAGGGACACATTTACAAGAAGACATAAGTCAACTCAAACACGCACTTCAACCTGTCCATACCAGTGAGAGGGACATATTTACAAAGCACCAGTAATATTTTCTGAAGAATTTGTCCAGTGAGAAAATTAATTCCCCCTGAACTTAAACATTTTTAAGAGAAAATATTTTTCAAGTCTTCCCTGGAATGTTGATCCAGAAATAAATTTTTGAATCTTTAAATCAAAGATCCTTAGTAGTACACAATGGCGTTCAATACCAAGGTTCCAGATTTAAGGGTTTAACATTCCCAACTCACCAACAAGATATTCAAAAGTTTTTACATCCAGTGGTTTAGTAAAAATGTCAGCGAGTTGTTTGTCAGTGGGAATAAAATGGAGTTCAATGTTGTTTTTCATAATATGATCGCGAATGAAATGGTACCTTAGATCGATGTGTTTGGTTCTGGAGTGCATGACTGGATTGTTGGAGATAGCGATGGCACTGGTATTATCACAAAAGATTGGAGTTTTTGAATATTTAATACCATAATCAAGCAACTGGTTCTTCATCCAGAGTATCTGAGCACAACAACTGGCTGCAGACACGTATTCAGCTTCAGCAGTGGATAATGAAACTGAAGTTTGCTTCTTACTGGTCCAGCTGACCAGTTTGCCACCTAGGAAATGACATCCACCAGTTGTGGATTTCCTATCTATCTTGCAACCTGCATGATCTGAATCTGAATAACCCATTAGATCCATTCCAGAGCCTTTGGGGTACCAAAGACCTAGACTGGGAGCACCTTTAAGGTACTTCAGTATGCGCTTTACAGCGAGCATATGAGATTCCTTTGGATTAGACTGATATCTGGCACATAAACATGTTGAAAACATAATATCTGGTCTACTGGCCGTTAAATACATCAGTGAACCAACCATGCCTCTAAAGACAGTGGTGTTCACTGGTTTGCCATCTGGATCCGAGTCCAGTGTCAGTGGTGCAGAAATTGGAGTTGGTTTAGATGGTGAAGAATTCATATCGAATTTCTTTAAAAGATCTCTAACATATTTTTCCTGATTAATAAAAATTCCATCTTTGTTTTGTTTAATCTGGAGTCCAAGAAAATATGTTAATTCACCCATCAAACTCATTTCATATTCAGTGGACATGATTTTAGAAAATTTCTTGCACATGTTTTCATCAGTAGACCCAAAAATTATATCATCAACATAAATTTGTACCATTAACAGATTACCTTTCTCATGAAGAATGAACAAGGTATTGTCAATTGCACCTCGTTTAAAACCATTTTTCAACAAATGTTTAGTCAGAGTATCATACCAGGCACGTGGGGCTTGTCTGAGGCCATATAGCGCTTTGTCCAGACGATATACCCAATGTGGATGCTTGTCATCAACGAAACCTGGAGGTTGTCTGACGTAAACTTCTTCTTCAAGCTTCCCATTCAAGAAAGCACTCTTTACGTCCATCTGGTAGACCTTGAACTGGTGATTAGCAGCGAATGCTAAGAAAATTCTGATCGCTTCAAGTCTAGCCACTGGAGCAAAAGATTCATCAAAGTCGACATCTGACTGGCAGTAGCCTTGTGCTACCAGTCTGGCCTTGTTTCTTATTACGTGGCCATCTTCATCTACTTTGTTTCTGAAGACCCATCTTGTTCCAATTGGTTCTTTCTTTCCAACTGGGAAAGGAACCAGATACCATACTTTGTTCCTTTCAAACTGGTGAAGCTCTTCTTGCATAGCAGTCACCCAGTTTGGATCTTCCAGAGCCTCGTCAATCTTCTTAGGTTCTATCAAAGATAGAAAACTGACGTATAAGCATTGATTACTGGAGGCTCTTCTGGTCTGAACACCACGACTGGAGTCACCTAAGATCTGATCAATAGGGTGAGCTTTTGTCCATCTGGAGTACTGACCAGGATTGTTACTGACAACAATATCAGTGCAAGAATTCAGTTGAGTCTCCTCTGGAGTTGATTCTGGAGGAGGGTCTTGCCAAATTACTTCAGTATCTTCATCTGAGTCATTTAAATCACGATTTGCATCATGAAATTCTTCATTTGAAGGCATTTCCTGGAGTACTGGTTCAGTATGAAATTCTTCATAAGACATTTCTAATTTGCATCATGAAATTCTTCATTTGAAGGCATTTCCTGGAGTACTGGTTCAGTATGAAATTCTTCATTTGAAGGCATTTCCTGGAGTACTGGTTCAGTATGAAATTCTTCATTTGAAGGCATTTCCTGGAGTACTTTCAGTATGAAATTCTTCATTTGAAGGCATTTCCTGGAGTACTGGTTCAGTATGAAATTCTTCATTTGAAGGCATTTCCTGGAGTACTGTTCAGTATGAAATTCTTCATTTGAAGGCATTTCCTGGAGTACTGGTTCAGTATGAAATTCTTCATTTGAAGGCATTTCTGGAGTACTTTCAGTATGAAATTCTTCATTTGAAGGCATTTCCTGGAGTACTGTTGCATATGAAATTCTTCATTTGAAGCATTTCCTGGAGTACTGTTCAGTATGAAATTCTTCATTTGAAGGCATTTCCTGGAGTACTGGTTCAGTATGAAATTCTTCATTTGAAGGCATTTCCTGGAGTACTGTTCATCATGAAATTCTTCATTTGAAGGCATTTCCTGGAGTACTGGTTCAGTATGAAATTCTTCATTGAAGGCATTTCTGGAGTACTTTCATATGAAATTCTTCATTTGAAGGCATTTCCTGGAGTACTGGTTCAGTATGAAATTCTTCATTTGAAGGCATTTCTGGAGTACTGGTTCAGTATGAAATTCTTCATTTGAAGGCATTTCCTGGAGTACTGGTTCAGTATGAAATTCTTCATTTGAAGGCATTTCTGGAGTACTTTCATATGAAATTCTTCATTTGAAGGCATTTCTGGAGTACTGGTTCATATGAAATTCTTCATTTGAAGGCATTTCCTGGAGTACTGGTTCAGTATGAAATTCTTCATTTGAAGGCATTTCTGGAGTATTTCATATGAAATTCTTCATTTGAAGGCATTTCCTGGAGTACTGGTTCAGTATGAAATTCTTCATTTGAAGCATTTCTGGAGTATTTGCATATGAAATTCTTCATTTGAAGGCATTTCCTGGAGTACTGGTTCAGTATGAAATTCTTCATTTGAAGGCATTTCTGGAGTACTTTGCATCATGAAATTCTTCATTTGAAGGCATTTCCTGGAGTACTGGTTCAGTATGAAATTCTTCATTTGAAGGCATTTCTGGAGTACTTTCATATGAAATTCTTCATTTGAAGGCATTTCTGGAGTACTTTGCATCATGAAATTCTTCATTTGAAGGCATTTCCTGGAGTACTGGTTCAGTATGAAATTCTTCATTTGAAGGCATTTCCTGGAGTACTGGTTCAGTATGAAATTCTTCATTTGAAGGCATTTCTGGAGTACTTTCAGTATGAAATTCTTCATTTGAAGGCATTTCCTGGAGTACTGGTTGCAGTATGAAATTCTTCATTTGAAGGCATTTCCTGGAGTACTGGTTCAGTATGAAATTCTTCATTTGAAGGCATTTCTGGAGTACTTTCATATGAAATTCTTCATTTGAAGGCATTTCCTGGAGTACTGGTGCATTATGAAATTCTTCATTTGAAGGCATTTCCTGGAGTACTGGTTCAGTATGAAATTCTTCACCAGAAGACATTTCTGGTAAATTCTCAACTGACACTGATACTGGGGGAGTAGTACGCACATCTGAACCAATATTAATTTCAGAGGGTAGTTTGAAAATAATAGAGGGATAGAATGGAGTATTACTGGAGAGTTTCTTTTTCTGAACAGGTTCCAGATCAGGATGACTGGAAACTGTGTCTGGTGAATCTTCAAATTTGTCGTTTATAGGATCAGATTCACAAAAGACAATTGGTGTTACTGGGGGAGTGACAGGGACTAGCTTCTTGTTGATTGAGGCATTTGATTCATCAAATGTTACATGAATTGACTCATGGACCTTCTCCAGTCTCTTGTTGTAGACTCTGAAGGCCTTGCGAATGGCTGAATAGCCTAAGAAATACCCTTCATCAGCTTTGGCATCAAATTTGCCTAGCTGACTGGAGTCGTTCAGGATGTAAACTGGACATCCAAAAACGTGAAAATAACCAATGTTTGGTTTTCTATTTCTTAAGACTTCATAGGCTGTCTTTTTGTGTCTTTTGATGTACACTGATCGATTCTGGGTGTGGCAAGCAGTTGCAATTGCTTCCGCCCAGAAACTGGTAGACAGTCCAGATTCAGCAAGCATACTCCTGGCAGCTTCTATCAGCGTTCGATTTTTCCTTTCCACAACTCCATTTTGCTCTGGAGAGCGGGCTGAAGAGAAGTTCTGGGAGATGCCAGTGTCAGTACAGAATGACTCCAGAGTTGCATTCTGGAATTCTGTTCCATTGTCACTTCTTAACTGACACACTTTTCGACTGTACTTGAGCTCAATTTGCTTGATAAGACTGATGATTTCAGCAGCAGCTTCACTTTTGGACCTCAGAAAGATCACCCAACAATATCTGGAGAACTCATCTATGATCACCAGGGTGTATCTTTTACCAGCACGAGTCTGAACGTTCACTGGACCAAAAAGATCCATATGAAGCATGTGAAGAGGTTCAGTAATGCTGAAATTCTGTCTGGTCTTGAAACTGGTACGCTTTTGCTTACCCATCTCACATCCTGGACATGGTCTTTCCTTTTTGAAGGAGACTGAAGGTATCCCATCTGCAAGTTGTTTTCTGGACAACTTGTTAATGTTTTTGAAGTTTAAATGGGATAACCTTTTATGCCATAACCAGTTTGTGTCTTCATCAGCTTGAGTATAGAAACACTGCTCTGAAGGAGAGCTTTCCATATCCATCACGTACACATTCCCTTTTCTGGGAGCAATCAACACTACCTTCCAGTCCTTGTTGAATACGATGCCCTGAGCAACATTGAATAAGACTTGATAGCCATCGTCACACAGTTGACTTACACTGATCAAGTTATATTTCAAACCATTCACAAATGCAACTCGTCTGAACTTGACTTGTCCATTGTTCAGAACACCATATCCCTCAGTCTTCCCACAACCATCATTTCCAAATGTGATGGAGGGTCCATCAGAAATGGTGAACTCCTCCAGTAGGGTCTTACATCCGGTCATCGTCCTGCCAGCTGCACTGTCAAGATACCAGATAAGCTTCTTTCGATCGCCCTACACATACACCAGATATTGATCAGTTAGATTTGGGAACCCATCGACTGATGGGTTCACTGGACCAAAAAGATCCATATGAAGCATGTGAAGAGGTTCAGTAATGCTGAAATTCTGTCTGGTCTTGAAACTGGTACGCTTTTGCTTACCCATCTCACATCCTGGACATGGTCTTTCCTTTTTGAAGGAGACTGAAGGTATCCCATCTGCAAGTTGTTTTCTGGACAACTTGTTAATGTTTTTGAAGTTTAAATGGGATAACCTTTTATGCCATAACCAGTTTGTGTCTTCATCAGCTTGAGTATAGAAACACTGCTCTGAAGGAGAGCTTTCCATATCCATCACGTACACATTCCCTTTTCTGGGAGCAATCAACACTACCTTCCAGTCCTTGTTGAATACGATGCCCTGAGCAACATTGAATAAGACTTGATAGCCATCGTCACACAGTTGACTTACACTGATCAAGTTATATTTCAAACCATTCACAAATGCAACTCGTCTGAACTTGACTTGTCCATTGTTCAGAACACCATATCCCTCAGTCTTCCCACAACCATCATTTCCAAATGTGATGGAGGGTCCATCAGAAATGGTGAACTCCTCCAGTAGGGTCTTACATCCGGTCATCGTCCTGCCAGCTGCACTGTCAAGATACCAGATAAGCTTCTTTCGATCGCCCTACACATACACCAGATATTGATCAGTTAGATTTGGGAACCCATCGACTGATGGGTTCACTGGACCCTCCCTTATAGGTCCCTGGGGCAATCTGGTCTAGTTCACTATGTTCAATAGTGGTCTTAGAAGAGAAGACCACTGGGGTTGATGGTTTTAAAACCTTTTCATTTTTCTCAACTGGAGAAATAAATTTGTCTTTCTTTGAAAAAGGTTTTGTATTTTGTCTAGGGCCAGATGAAGTACCCTCAAGAAAGTTTAATCTTGCATTAAAACTTTGTGATTGACGAGTCAGAATTTGAATCTGGCTCTCTATCCTGGACAAAATATTTTCTTCAGATGATACCTTAGCCTTTCCAGTCAAAGGCTTTGGTAAGGGATTGGTCTGAGGTAAAGGTCTATTCTGCTTCACCTTTTTAACTGGAGCAGTCATCTGGACAGCTCCAGTCTTAACCTCTGGGGATTGAACTGGGTCTAAATTGGTCTTGGGTGTTTCAGGCATATCATAAACAGTTGTGGGCCTTAACACCTCTGGTAATCGATCGATTACTGGTATTAATGATGCAACATTTGTATTTCCATCTAAATATGCACGTTTTTGAGCAGGAAATTGTTTAACTGAAGCATCATATGGCTTTTTAGTTTCTAGCCATGACTTTATTACCAGTTTTTCTTTCTCTAAAATGATCTCAAGATCTTGCTTTTCTTGAATCAATTGTTCAGTTACCAGAACCTGGGCTTGAAATGCCAGTTCAATGTCTTGAAGCTCTTTTAATTTTGATTTTAAAGCATTTATTTCAGAAGAATCTGTTTCTAGACCATTTACACAATCAGATCTAACAGTTTCTACAAAAATTAAATCAGAATTTAAAGCTTCAGCAATGTCCAGTTTTAGTTCTTGGTCAGTTGCATTATCATAATCACTAACCTTTTTAATAACAATGTCCACCCATCGTCCAGATGTGACATCTTCCTTCACCAGGTGCTCATCAACTTCCAGAGCCATGTAACAGCAATCTCTTTCTTCTTCTTCAAAGGGATTGGTCTGAGGTAAAGGTCTATTCTGCTTCACCTTTTTAACTGGAGCAGTCATCTGGACAGCTCCAGTCTTAACCTCTGGGGATTGAACTGGGTCTAAATTGGTCTTGGGTGTTTCAGGCATATCATAAACAGTTGTGGGCCTTAACACCTCTGGTAATCGATCGATTACTGGTATTAATGATGCAACATTTGTATTTCCATCTAAATATGCACGTTTTTGAGCAGGAAATTGTTTAACTGAAGCATCATATGGCTTTTTAGTTTCTAGCCATGACTTTATTACCAGTTTTTCTTTCTCTAAAATGATCTCAAGATCTTGCTTTTCTTGAATCAATTGTTCAGTTACCAGAACCTGGGCTTGAAATGCCAGTTCAATGTCTTGAAGCTCTTTTAATTTTGATTTTAAAGCATTTATTTCAGAAGAATCTGTTTCTAGACCATTTACACAATCAGATCTAACAGTTTCTACAAAAATTAAATCAGAATTTAAAGCTTCAGCAATGTCCAGTTTTAGTTCTTGGTCAGTTGCATTATCATAATCACTAACCTTTTTAATAACAATGTCCACCCATCGTCCAGATGTGACATCTTCCTTCACCAGGTGCTCATCAACTTCCAGAGCCATGTAACAGCAATCTCTTTCTTCTTCTTCATCAACAGATGAGTCATCAGAAGGAACCCACTTCTCTTCAGTTGTAGCAATCATGCACTTATTATTTGTTTCCATTTGTTGTGCCATGAGAGCAATTTGGGCCTTAAGCTTTTTATATTTCAATTTATAGCTATCATCAGGCTTATTATAAGAAGAGAATGGACCAGGCTTGGATGCAAACTGGTTGGACCTGCACTCTTTCATGAAATGACCCTTTTTGCCACACTTAAAGCATGTCAAATTGGTCTTGTCAGTGGAAGAACTGGATGCAAATTGTCCAGATGGCTTATTTGCTCTTGCTTTGAAACGGTTAAACGTTTTAGCAATCATTGCAATAAGGTCATCATCTTCAGTTTCATCACAACAGTCTGGAGAGATTTGACTGGCCTCTCCAGAATCCATAAGTTCAGACACCATCTTCTTCATAGAAAATACATTCTCAGAAGATATCAGTGCTGTACTTGGTGGTTCAGAATAACTAACCACTTTAGGAGTACTGGAGGCATGGTTAAAAGCATCTTGTTCTGCAACCACTCTCTGAGCTTGATTTTCTTCAGTGTACCTGAAGGCTCCATATAGAGTTGAGAGAGTGTGTGTGTGCAGAGTTTTACCTTGTCGTAAAACAAGTATCATGTGAGACCATTTGGTGGGCAGAATGTCACAAAATTTCTCCAGAAGTATATCCTTGTCCTTCTCAACCCCAAGACCTCTCAATTGGTTTATGATACTCATAAATCTGGTGTAAGTACCAGTGAGAGACTCGTTAGGTTGAGCAAAAAATGACTCATACCTCTTGTTTAAGGAGACCTTTCTGGTGACAATGGTGTCATCTCCTCCTTCATGTTGGTTAAGTAGCTCATCCCACATGGTTTTGGCACTAGGAAAAAGAACTAGTGTGGGAATTAGGGTTTCTGGAACGGCCCCGAGGATCATGTTTTTAAGGAGGGTGTCAAGATTCACCAATCTCCTCTCCTCTTCTGACCAATGTTCCTCCCTCTTTTCCCTTCCCCTTCTAGATCCAGAAGGATCAAGAAGTGGATTGAGAGGTGATGTAGGTACATATGGACCTTCGTTTAAGATCTTCATCATGTTCCTCTCAATACCAGTGACATGCAAAATCATCCTAGCTTTCCACGTACCAAATTCATCACTGTTCCCACTGAATTTAGGAACAGGATTATTCGAGTAGTGCACATGCACGTGTGGAGAAGCAGGAGTAGGGAGGATGGTTAAAAGCATCTTGTTCTGCAACCACTCTCTGAGCTTGATTTTCTTCAGTGTACCTGAAGGCTCCATATAGAGTTGAGAGAGTGTGTGTGTGCAGAGTTTTACCTTGTCGTAAAACAAGTATCATGTGAGACCATTTGGTGGGCAGAATGTCACAAAATTTCTCCAGAAGTATATCCTTGTCCTTCTCAACCCCAAGACCTCTCAATTGGTTTATGATACTCATAAATCTGGTGTAAGTACCAGTGAGAGACTCGTTAGGTTGAGCAAAAAATGACTCATACCTCTTGTTTAAGGAGACCTTTCTGGTGACAATGGTGTCATCTCCTCCTTCATGTTGGTTAAGTAGCTCATCCCACATGGTTTTGGCACTAGGAAAAAGAACTAGTGTGGGAATTAGGGTTTCTGGAACGGCCCCGAGGATCATGTTTTTAAGGAGGGTGTCAAGATTCACCAATCTCCTCTCCTCTTCTGACCAATGTTCAGTTACCAGAACCTGGGCTTGAAATGCCAGTTCAATGTCTTGAAGCTCTTTTAATTTTGATTTTAAAGCATTTATTTCAGAAGAATCTGTTTCTAGACCATTTACACAATCAGATCTAACAGTTTCTACAAAAATTAAATCAGAATTTAAAGCTTCAGCAATGTCCAGTTTTAGTTCTTGGTCAGTTGCATTATCATAATCACTAACCTTTTTAATAACAATGTCCACCCATCGTCCAGATGTGACATCTTCCTTCACCAGGTGCTCATCAACTTCCAGAGCCATGTAACAGCAATCTCTTTCTTCTTCTTCATCAACAGATGAGTCATCAGAAGGAACCCACTTCTCTTCAGTTGTAGCAATCATGCACTTATTATTTGTTTCCATTTGTTGTGCCATGAGAGCAATTTGGGCCTTAAGCTTTTTATATTTCAATTTATAGCTATCATCAGGCTTATTATAAGAAGAGAATGGACCAGGCTTGGATGCAAACTGGTTGGACCTGCACTCTTTCATGAAATGACCCTTTTTGCCACACTTAAAGCATGTCAAATTGGTCTTGTCAGTGGAAGAACTGGATGCAAATTGTCCAGATGGCTTATTTGCTCTTGCTTTGAAACGGTTAAACGTTTTAGCAATCATTGCAATAAGGTCATCATCTTCAGTTTCATCACAACAGTCTGGAGAGATTTGACTGGCCTCTCCAGAATCCATAAGTTCAGACACCATCTTCTTCATAGAAAATACATTCTCAGAAGATATCAGTGCTGTACTTGGTGGTTCAGAATAACTAACCACTTTAGGAGTACTGGAGGCATGGTTAAAAGCATCTTGTTCTGCAACCACTCTCTGAGCTTGATTTTCTTCAGTGTACCTGAAGGCTCCATATAGAGTTGAGAGAGTGTGTGTGTGCAGAGTTTTACCTTGTCGTAAAACAAGTATCATGTGAGACCATTTGGTGGGCAGAATGTCACAAAATTTCTCCAGAAGTATATCCTTGTCCTTCTCAACCCCAAGACCTCTCAATTGGTTTATGATACTCATAAATCTGGTGTAAGTACCAGTGAGAGACTCGTTAGGTTGAGCAAAAAATGACTCATACCTCTTGTTTAAGGAGACCTTTCTGGTGACAATGGTGTCATCTCCTCCTTCATGTTGGTTAAGTAGCTCATCCCACATGGTTTTGGCACTAGGAAAAAGAACTAGTGTGGGAATTAGGGTTTCTGGAACGGCCCCGAGGATCATGTTTTTAAGGAGGGTGTCAAGATTCACCAATCTCCTCTCCTCTTCTGACCAATGTTCCTCCCTCTTTTCCCTTCCCCTTCTAGATCCAGAAGGATCAAGAAGTGGATTGAGAGGTGATGTAGGTACATATGGACCTTCGTTTAAGATCTTCATCATGTTCCTCTCAATACCAGTGACATGCAAAATCATCCTAGCTTTCCACGTACCAAATTCATCACTGTTCCCACTGAATTTAGGAACAGGATTATTCGAGTAGTGCACATGCACGTGTGGAGAAGCAGGAGTAGGAGGAGGAGGTGGAGGATTAGTGTTATTAACGTTTTGTGGTTCATTTTGATCATGAATATTTACATTAGGATCGGGACCAAGACTAAAACCTTGTGTATTTTCTTGGTTAGCCATCAAGAACAGATCTAGGCAATGATTAGCCTTCTGCTCTGATACCAAATGTGAGTCCCTTAATTAACGAGATGGTTAACCAATAGAAAGTGTAAAATACAACAAGTCTAATAATCACTAGATATGGACTAGTATTACTTGTAAATAAAGATGCAAGATATATAAACAAAGTAATACAAGACTTAAAGCAATAAACAAATAAAGTGGACCATTATGTATGTTTCATGGGTATTTTATTTATTGATGTGTAAATAAAATACAAGGTTGTTGCGGAATCAAGATAACACAATTAAGTGAGTATCCTAACAACCTATGATTACAATATGATCTATGTTTGTCAAATAACTCTTTGGGATCGAGATACTTAAAGTTGTGAAGTATCCCTGTTTAAGATCGAGAGTATTTAGACAAATTCACTTATATGCAAAAGGAATGCTTAAAAGTATTTTTGTTCAAGGAATGACTTAGTATTTATAGGCAACAAATTCACCAGTGAATTTGTGCCGTACAAATATGGTTGGATACATTTAATGATCCGACAAGAACATTAAATGTATTAGATAAGAATAAGGATAAAGTCACATCAAGTGCAAGTGTATCCTTATTATCCAACCACCTTAACACACGTATACTTTTGTTAAAGAACAAGTGGATTGTTCTTTGGAAAGTGTGTTAAAGGCTAAAGTCAATCCTCGATATTAGTGTTCAGACTTGCAGGATCTAGAACACTAACAATCCTCCAGTGTGCAGATCTGGTAAGACTTCCAGTGGACTCCGCCATTTGTCAGTCTTCTTTCTTCAGACTTCAGTCTTTGACTTCAGTCAGAATGTCTTCAGTAGAGTAGATCTGGACTGGGGTGAAGTCTTCAGTGAGCTAATCTGGAGAATGCTCCAGATTACCTGTACAAGTAAATGCTCACTAGTCTTCAATTATTTCTGGACAAATCTTCAGAGGGACTCCAGATTCCAAGTCTGGAGTAGGTCCAGTAGAATATGTTTTCTGGTCAGATCTTCAGTGAGCTAATCTGGAGAATGCTCCAGATTACCTGTACAAGTAAATGCTCACTAGTCTTCAATTATTTCTGGACAAATCTTCAGAGGGACTCCAGATTCCAAGTCTGGAGTAGGTCCAGTAGAATATGTTTTCTGGTCAGATCTTCAGTGAGCTAATCTGGAGAAAGCTCCAGATTACCTGTACAAGTAAATGCTCACTAGTCTTCAATTATTTTGGACTCTTCAAACTATTTTCAGACTAAGCGGTTGCAGCCTTCTATTTACTTTTTAGTATTTTATTAGTTTAATAGGAAATCGTGACAACCCACAACCGCTAGAATTACACGTATTACTAGATTAGGTAAAGCAACGCGTCCCTGCGAACGATCCTGTACTTATCACTAAACTATACTACATCTGATCGGGTCCCCTGTCCGTTAACTCGTTAAGGTGTATGTTTGTGTTTTGAGATAATTACTTGTACAACATTTTTATAAATTTAAACACTAAGAAACGCAACCCATCAAGGATCTTCCAGTGATTCTGCAAAAACTACTTTAGCTTCCTCATCAGAGTCAATGAGGTCATGAGTTGCATCATGAAATTCTTCAGTGGAAGGCATTTTCTGAAGAACTGGAGGAGTTTCCACTGGTGCTGATACTGGAGTGGCACGTACATCTGATCCAATCACCAGTTTCTGTGGTAAATTGAAACTGATGGAAGGATAAAATGCAGTGTCACTGGAGGATTCTTTCAAACGAACTGGTTCCACATCATTGTGACAGGAAACATTTTCTGGTGAAATATCTGACTGATGAACTTGGTCAGTTTCACCAAAACTGATTGGAATGAATGGAGAGATATCAAGGTTTGGTCTTTTATTGATTGCTTCATTTGATTCATCGAAATGTGACATGAATTGTCTCATGAACCTTTTGGAGTCTATAATTATAAACTCTAAAGGCTTTTTCGAATATCTGAATAGCCTAGAAAAACACCTTCATCAGCTTTTGCATCAAATTTTCCAAGCTGACTGGAATCGTTTAAAATATAAACTGGACAACCAAAAAATGAAAATATCCAATATTTGGTTTACGATTCCTGAGAACTTCATAGGCAGTCTTCTTGTGTCTTTTGACATACACAAACCTGTTTTTGGGTGTGGCATGCAGTTGCCACTGCTTCAGCCCAAAAACTGGTGGGAAGACCAGATTCAGATAGCATACTCCTGGCAGCTTCTATCAGTGTGCGATTCTTTCTTTCCACAACTCCATTTTGCTCTGGAGAATGAGCTGATGAGAAGTTCTGGGAGATGCCAGTGTCAGTACAGAAGGACTCAAGAGTCTTATTTTGAAATTCTGTTCCATTATCACTTCTTAACTGACAAACTTCTCGAGTATATTTGAGTTCAATTCTTTTGATGAGAGAGATGATTTCAGCAGCAACATCACTTTTTGATATGAGGAATATCACCCAGCAGCATATGGTGAATTCATCAACCACAACTAGAGTATAACGCTTTCCAGCTCTAGTTTGAACATTCACTGGACCAAAAAGATCCATATGAAGCATGTGAAGAGGTTCAGTGATGCTAAAATTTTGCCTAGTTTTGAAACTGCTCTTTTCTGCTTGCCCATCTCACACCCTGGACATGGCTTTTCTTTATTGAAAGAAATTTGAGGTATCCCATCACCAGTTGTTTGCGAGACAACTTGTTAATATTTGTAATAAGATGGGATAACCTTTTATGCCATAGCCAGTTTGTGTTCTCATCAGCTTTGGTATAGAAACATTGCTCTTTTGGAGCTGGTTCCATATCCATGATGTACACATTTCCCTTTCTTGGTGCAACCATCACCACTTTCCAATCCTTGTTAAATATGGTGCCTTGTGCAATATCGAACAAAACTCTGAAGCCATCATCGCAAAGTTGGCTTACACTGATCGAGTTATATTTCAAACCATTCACAAATGCAACTCTTTTGAATTCGACTTGTCCATTATTGAGCACACCATATCCTTCAGTCTTTCCATTCCCATCATTACCAAACGTCACTGCCGGTCCATCTTGGACAGTGAACTCTTCCAGCAGGGGCTTACATCCGGTCATAGTCCGGCCAGCTGCGCTGTCCAGATACCAGGTATTCCTCTTTCGATCGCCCTGCACACCTACAAAAATCATTAGTTACTCTTGTGAACCCATCTTTCGATGGGTTCACTGGACTCTCCCTGGAAAGTCACAGTTGATTGTTGTGGTGTAGAACTGGAGTCTGGAACTGGAGCCTTTTTGTTGGTTCCAGTTTCAGGAGTAAAAATGACTGGTTTAATGGGTTTCTTTCCCTTTTTCTTTTCATTTTTAGCTCCAGATTGAGCATTTTGTTCTTGTTTTGAAGGGGGTGCATTTTGTTTAACAACTGAAGGAGACGAAGCTCCTTCCAGATTTTTAATTCTGGCAGTACAACTTTGAACCTGCCTTGTCAACAGTTGAATTTGACTCTCCAGTTTAAACAAAATGTCTTTTTCACTTGGCATCTGAACCTTGGACTTAGGTTCAGCAGGGATTTTGGTCTTTTGAGTCTTGGGCTCTTTAGACTTTTGAGGCAAAGGTTTGTCACCAGTGACCTTTTTGACCGGAGATTTAGCCTGTTTAGCTCCAGTTATGACCTCAGATGGGGTGGTCTCAACAGGTTCAGTCTTAACAGATTTAGGCTCATCATATGGAGTTTCTGGCCTAAGATCTGGTGGTAAACTGTGGATATTAGGTATGATGCCTGCCATGTGCACATCACCAGTTTTATAAGCATTTTGTTGTGCATCAATGGTTTTTGAAAAAGCATCATAATTTAAACCAGATGATCTAATCCAGGATTTAATCACCTTTTGTTCCTTTTCCAAAGCAGTTTTAAGCTCTTGTTTTTCCGATTCAAGAACCTCACATTTTAAAACTGACTCTTTGAAAGCCAATTGGACACATTGTAAATCATTCAAGTGAGGTTTCAAATTATTTAGCTCAGTTAAAACTGTTTCTAAGTATCTTTCACTTTCAGTTCTTACAGTTTCAACATATAATAAATCACAATTGAGTGATTCAGTCAGGTCCAGTTTCAGTTCAGGGTAAGATTGATTATCATAATCACACACCTTTTTCAATATGATGTCCACCCATCTTCCATCTATGACATCATCTTTCACCACATGGTTCTGATCTTCCAATGCCATAAAACACATATCCCTAATCTCTTCTTCATCATCAGATGAGTCATCAGAGAGTTTTCATTTCTCTTCAGTTTTGGCCATCATGCACTTATTCTTTTCTTTCAAATGACAAGAGGGCAATCTGGGCCTTAAGTTTTTTGTATTTTGCTTTGTAGCTATCATCAGGCCTACTAAAATTAGGGACAGGGGGACCAGTTTGGTTGTTCAACTGACTAGATCTGCATTCCTTCATAAAGTGACCTTTCTTACCACACTTATAGCATGTAAGATTGGCCTTGTCCAGAGAGTTGGAGCTGGAAGCATTGTTGGGGTCCAAATCTATTAGATTTGTGCTTAAACCTATTAAAGGTTTTAGCAATCATGGCAACCAGATCATTATCGTCAGTTTCATGACAATCATCACTGATTTCAGTGGTCAGGCCAGAGTTCAGAAAACTGTTTAACATCTCCTTCATAGAGTGTGACTGGACACTCTCAGCAGACATTAAAGCAGCACAAGGTTTCTCAGTTAGACTAGCAACCTTGGAACTCTGAGCATGGTTTATAGCATCCTGCTCAGCCACCAGTCTTTGTGCATTATTATCTTCAGTGAATCTGAAGGCTCCATAAAGAGATGCAAGATTGTGACTGTGCAGGGTCTTGCCTTGTCTTAGGACAAGAACCATGTTAGCCCATTTGGAAGGAAGAATATCACAAAACTTCTCAAGAAGAATATCCTTATCCTTCTCAACTCCCAAGCCTCTTAATTGATTAATTAAGCTTGTAAATCTGGTATAAGTACCAGTTAGGCTCTCATTAGGGAGTGCAAAGAAGGATTCATACTTCTTGTTTAAAGCAACCTTTTTGGTGACAATGGTGCATCACCTCCTTCAAACTGATGAACCAACTCATCCCACATTGCCTTGGCACTGGGAACAACACAAGAATTGGAATTAGTTCTTCAGGAACAGCCCCAAGGTTCATATTTTTGAGCTTGGTGTCCAAGTCAACAAGCTTACGATCCTTATCAGACCAATGGTCTTCTGGCTTTTCTCTAGAACCTCTTCTAGATCCAGTAGGATCAAGTAGAGGACTTATCCCAGGAGAGATAGGTATATGTGGTCCATCTTTTAAGATTTTCAACATATACCTCTCTATCCCACCAAAATGCAAAAGCATTCTGGCCTTCCATGTACCAAAGGACTCACTAGTTCCATCAAATTTTGGAACAGGAGTGTTGGAATAATGGACATGGACATGGGGAGAGACTGTAGGAGGTGGTGGAGGATTAGTGTTAACATTTTGAAAAAAAAAAAAAAAAAAAAAAAAAAAAAAAAAAAAAAAAAAAAAAAAAAAAAAAAAAAAAAAAAAAAAAAAAAAAAAAAAAAAAAAAAAAAAAAAAAAAAAAAAAAAAAAAAAAAAAAAAAAAAAAAAAAAAAAAAAAAAAAAAAAAAAAAAAAAAAAAAAAAAAAAAAAAAAAAAAAAAAAAAAAAAAAAAAAAAAAAAAAAAAAAAAAAAAAAAAAAAAAAAAAAAAAAAAAAAAAAAAAAAAAAAAAAAAAAAAAAAAAAAAAAAAAAAAAAAAAAAAAAAAAAAAAAAAAAAAAAAAAAAAAAAAAAAAAAAAAAAAAAAAAAAAAAAAAAAAAAAAAAAAAAAAAAAAAAAAAAAAAAAAAAAAAAAAAAAAAAAAAAAAAAAAAAAAAAAAAAAAAAAAAAAAAAAAAAAAAAAAAAAAAAAAAAAAAAAAAAAAAAAAAAAAAAAAAAAAAAAAAAAAAAAAAAAAAAAAAAAAAAAAAAAAAAAAAAAAAAAAAAAAAAAAAAAAAAAAAAAAAAAAAAAAAAAAAAAAAAAAAAAAAAAAAAAAAAAAAAAAAAAAAAAAAAAAAAAAAAAAAAAAAAAAAAAAAAAAAAAAAAAAAAAAAAAAAAAAAAAAAAAAAAAAAAAAAAAAAAAAAAAAAAAAAAAAAAAAAAAAAAAAAAAAAAAAAAAAAAAAAAAAAAAAAAAAAAAAAAAAAAAAAAAAAAAAAAAAAAAAAAAAAAAAAAAAAAAAAAAAAAAAAAAAAAAAAAAAAAAAAAAAAAAAAAAAAAAAAAAAAAAAAAAAAAAAAAAAAAAAAAAAAAAAAAAAAAAAAAAAAAAAAAAAAAAAAAAAAAAAAAAAAAAAAAAAAAAAAAAAAAAAAAAAAAAAAAAAAAAAAAAAAAAAAAAAAAAAAAAAAAAAAAAAAAAAAAAAAAAAAAAAAAAAAAAAAAAAAAAAAAAAAAAAAAAAAAAAAAAAAAAAAAAAAAAAAAAAAAAAAAAAAAAAAAAAAAAAAAAAAAAAAAAAAAAAAAAAAAAAAAAAAAAAAAAAAAAAAAAAAAAAAAAAAAAAAAAAAAAAAAAAAAAAAAAAAAAAAAAAAAAAAAAAAAAAAAAAAAAAAAAAAAAAAAAAAAAAAAAAAAAAAAAAAAAAAAAAAAAAAAAAAGAAAAAAAAAAAAAAAAAAAAAAAAAAAAAAAAAAAAAAAAAAAAAAAAAAAAAAAAAAAAAAAAAAATCCATCAAATTTTGGAACAGGAGTATTGGAATAATGTACATGGAATGGGGAGAGACAGTAGGAGGTGGTGGAGGATTAGTGTTAACATTTTGAGCAGGTGGTGTATTAACATGAATTTCATCTTGACCAGAACCATTCTCACCTTCAGCAGTAGACATCGAAGCAGATCTAGACAATAAATATCACTACTAGAAACAGGGCTATCCTTGACCCGCATTTTATGACCCACGCTGATAGATGACGCGCAAAGTGAGAAGTCATAAAACAAGGGTCATAAGGAGTAAATTTTTTGTTTGGGATGACGCGTTTTCAGAAGCGTCATAACATATGGGTCATAATCTGTTAAAATTTACGTTTATAGATGACGCTCGTTTTGCTTCGTCCTAAATAGGAGTCATCGTTTATTTGGCACGTTCCCTAGGCATCATTAATTACTTATGTTTTTATCTGCCAAAAATAATTTCATCCCCCCGCCTTCTCAAATTTCATCTCAAAACTTCCCTCCTTCTCAAAACTCTCAGTCTACATCTTCCAAAAATCGATCCCGCCCTAATTTCCCATCAAACCCGCCCTCTATTTTTCATCTCAAAACTCTCAAAACACTGCCGCCCTAATTTCCCATCAGTTTGCCCTCTATTTTTCATCTCAAAACTCTCAAAAGGTATAGTTTGCCCTAATTTGTTTTAATGTTTTAATGTAGTTGTATAGTTTGCCCTAATTTGTTTTAATGTTTTCTGTTTTAATGTAGTTATATAGTTTGCCCTAATTTGTTTTCTGTTTTAATTTGTTTGATTTTTAATGTAGTTGTATAGTTTGCCCTAATTTGTTTTCTGTTTTAATTTGTTTCATTTTTTGGTTGCAAGATAACATTATTAATGTAAATCATTTTTTGGTGTTTTAGAGTTTTATCAGTTTAATTTAGGTTGATTTTTAAGAAGCTATAAAACTGTCATGATTTTGTAATGATTTAAGCTGTAAACATTTCTTGTTATCTTTTTCTGTTTTAGGTTGTGAATAAGGTTGGTATCACCAGCATAGTTCTGTGCTAAGCTGCTGGAAATTCCAGTCAGCATGTTTATGTGAATTAATTGTTAATTAAGTTGTTTAAAGGCTTACGCAATCAAGGCAACTTGATGTATGTGGTCCTCTTCTTCGGAGGGGGGAGCCAAAATCTTAAACATGTATAGTTTTCAGTTAACTGTAAATTGTAATGATTTGTATAGTTTTAGGTTATCTTTTTACTAGGTAGTTATCTTTTTCTGTTTTAGGTTATGGATAAATCTTGGATTTTGTCCGATAGATTATCAATCGAATACGAGGAAGGTGTGAATGCCTTTTTAGAGTTTGCACAATTCAATAACCCAAAGTCCGACGCCATTCCGTGTCCTTGTGTAAATTGTATCAATTTTTGCCACACTTCCATCTCCAACGTGCGTTATCACCTGTTTAAACACGGTTTCGATGAGAGTTATAGTGTTTGGTCCTTCCACGGAGAAAATTCATCTAACGATAAAGCTCAATGCCCTAATGAGTCTATACCTCCCGAGTTCGATTACACAAAGCAGATGCTTCATGAGGCCTTCACATATGCAGAGAATGAACCTAGCTTATTGAAGTCACTTCTCGAAGAATGCGACAAGCCATTGTATGAAGGGTCTAGGTATAATGCACTAAATGGATTGCTGAAATTCCAAGCTTTGAAGGGTCAATTTGGCTGGTCTGATACAAGCTTTGATGCTTTATTGGGCGAGCTAAATGATGTTTTGCCTTCAAATAATACAATCCCTAAGTCGATATACGAGGCCAAGAAGTTGCTGAAAGGAATAAGCATAGAATACATTAAGTATCATGCTTGTGAGAATGATTGTGTCTTGTTCTGGGATGAGCACAAGGATGCTTCTCAATGTCCAACTTGTGGCACTTCTCGGTGGAAGGAGAATAGCAAGACAGTGCCGAGAAAAGTTTTTTGGTATTTCCCGCCCATTCCTAGATTTAGAAGAATGTTCTCGTCACCAGAAACCGCACGTGACCTAACTTGGCACGCGCAAGGTCGGGTCAGTGATGGCAAGCTAAGACATCCTTGTGATTCCCCATCTTGGAAGCTTGTTGACGACAAGTGGAAAGAATTTGGAAAGGAAGATAGGAATCTGAGATTAACCTTGTCCGCGGATGGTATAAACCCTCATAAGTCATTAAGTGCAAAGTATAGTTGTTGGCGGTTACCCTAGCAACGTACAATCTGCCTTCTTATATGTGTATGTCAAGAAAGTTCATGATGCTTACTCTACTGATATCAGGTCCAAGGCAACCTGGTAACAGTATTGATGTCTACTTGGCACCACTAATAGCATATCTGAAACAGTTGTGGGAACCTGGCGTTAAGACGTATGGTGTTTATAAGAAACAGTTCTTCAATCTAAAAGCAGTCTTACTTTGGACTATAAATGACTTTCCGCGTATGGTGACCTGTCGGGGTGTGTTACCAAAGGTTATAAAGCGTGTCCAGTATGCTTAGAGGATACCTACTCACAGTGGTTGCCAAAATCCAAAAAAGTATGCTTCCTCGGGCATAGAAGATTCCTCCCACTTACACATCCTTTTCGCAAAAGAAAAAAAGATTTCAATAATGAACAAGAGAGCGGTGTGATGGAAAAACCGAGATCGGGTGAAGATGTTTACGACTATCTGGAAGGGTTTACAACTAAATGGGGGAAGATGAAAAAGGCAAAGAAGGAAGTGATCTGGAGGGTGTTGAAGAATAAAAAATCAAAGAAGAAAATGCCACGTCAGCAGAGAAGGCCAAACAGAAAAAAGAAACTATCGATGAGAGATCGAAATTTTGGCGTAAAAAATCAATCTTTTTTGAACTAGAGTACTGGAAGCATTTGCTTGTTCGTCATCAGTTAGATGTTATGCATATAGAAAAGAATGTATGTGAGAGTGTTTATGGGACGCTACTGAATTTGCAAGGCAAGACGAAAGACGGTTTAAAGGCACGACAAGATCTGGAGGAGTTAGGGATTAAACCTGAATTAATAAGTCAACCAAAAGGGAAGGGTCATTATCTGCCGCCTGCCATATACACATTAAATAGCGCGGAGAAACGCATGTTTTATGACACGCTGTCTAACATAAAAGTGCCTGATGGGTATTCCTCCAATTTCAAGAATCTCGTGTCCGATGATAATTCGAAGATGAATGGATTGAAGTCCAACGACTGTCACGTACTAATGCAACAAATTCTTCCTTTTGCAATAAAGGGGTGTTAGACGTGAAAGTTAGGAAGACTATTTTAAGCTTGTGTCACTTCTTCAACGAGCTGTGTAGTAAAGTAGTTGATGTTAGTAAGCTAGGCAAGCTGCAAACTGACATCGTAGTAACATTGTGTTTACTAGAGAAGTATTTTCCGCCTTCGTTTTCTGATGTCATGATTCACTTGATGGTGCATTTAGTCAGAGAGGTGAGGTTATGTGGCCCAGTCCACTTTAGGTGGATGTATCCGTTTGAGAGGTACATGAAAACACTAAAAGGTTATGTACGAAATCATTATCGACCCGAGGGCTGCATGGCAGAATGTTATGTGGCAGAGGAAGCATTAGAATTCTGTTCCGATTACTTGGAAAACATGAAATCAATTGGCAATACTCATGATCGTGCTGATGAAAGAAACCGCACTGGTAAACCTTTATCGCAGGCTACCATCTGTGTTGTGGATTCTAAGTTACTTGATCAAGCTCATCTTTATGTATTAGGAAACACTGCCGACGTTGAACCATACATAGAGCAGCATCTGTTAGAACTGAAGGATCTTAACCCGCGTCGAAATAATACATGGTTGCAGAGCCAACATAGTCGGGCGTTTATTGACTGGTTTAAGAACGAGGTTGAAAAACGTTTGGCTAACGGGGAAAATACCGGTGATACTGTTCGTTGGTTGGCAAAGGGACCTGATTTTGCTGTTAGTAAATATACCGGGTTTGCTGTAAATGAGTATCAATTCCATACAAAAGATCGTGATGAATCTAAAACCACTCAAGGTTGTGGAGTATCTGTAGTTGCAAATACTATGCAGATTGCTAGTGCAAAAGACTCCAATCCGGTGTACGGCGCTGTTACATACTTCGGTCGTATATTGGAAATATGGGATCTTGATTATCGTACATTTACGGTTCCTGTTTTCATGTGTGAGTGGGTAGATAGTCGTGGAGTAAAAAAGATGATTTAGGATTCACAGTGGTTAACTTTGATAGGCTTGGTCAACGGTCTGAACCCTTCATATTACCTAGTCAAGCAAGACAAGTTTTTTATGTTCAGGACCAACAAGATAGGAACCTGTCTGTTGTTGGCTTCACACCACATAGGATGCATAAGTATGGAGATAATAATGGTGAAACTGATGATGTGTTTGAATTTGATGTTACACAAGATATGAACCTGTCTTTAGTAGATCTAGACGATGATTTTAAGTGTACGCGGTCGGATGACGAGGGCATATTCGTTTTAGATCATTAGTTTTTGGTATGAAATAACTGTTTATTTGTTAAAGTCTGGCAAGCATTATTTATTATTTAAAGTTTTTGTTATGAAAATAACTGTTTATTTTGTTTATTTTAAACATGCAGGTTGCTTTTTGGTAATAAAAGATGGCCTCGTGTTCAGATAATGATTCGGACCGCGAAGAAAATGTGGTTTCCGGTTCTGATTCTGATTCGGACCGCGAAGAAAATTCACCTTCTGGTTCTGAGTTGAATTTGGATGGCGAATTAGATTCCAAATCACAAAGAGGCCCGACATTAAAAGCGAAGGCAAAAAAAAAGATAGTGGTTACTTATAATAAAAGAGGTGTGCCAACTGGAAAGGCAGCAACACAACTGTCTACTTTTGAGGGATTGGTGGCAAGATCTATGGTGAACATAACCTATGATTCTTGGTTGATCGTGGATAACGAAACGAAGGAAGCTTGTTGGCAATATGTTAATGTAAGTATTTTATTATTTTATTCTAACTATGTTTTACTTTTAGTATTTTATTCTAACTATGTTTTGATTCTTTTTTTACGTTTCAGACACATTTTAAACTTCACAAAAACAGTCGGAAGCAAGTTCTCCAATCAATCGGGAAAAAGTGGAAAAACTTCAAACATTATCTTTATAAGAAGTACATTAAGCCACTAAAAGATGCTAAGTCTAAGGAGGCCAAGAAGGAATTATATACTCCTCCTGGCAGGTATCCGTCCGTGAAAAAAAAAGACTGGAAAGTTTTCGTATCACAAAAAACTAAGCCTTCGTTCGAGGTATTTGTTTAAGTTTCCAAAAACAGTTATTTATCACAAAAACAGTTACTAACATGTTAATTGTATATACTTATGCAGGAAATAAGTCAGAAACAGTCAGCTCTTCGTTTACGTAATAAGTACAACCATCGTTTGAGCCGAAAGGGATATGCTGGACTCATTAAGGAGATAGTATGGAATTTATTGCTTATGTTAACTTTTTTATTGCTTATGTTGATGCTTTTTAACTTCTGCTTTTAACTTTTTTAGATGGAACAAACTGGCCAAGAGGAAGAGGAGATTGATAGGGTAGAATGTTGGAAAAAAAAGCAAGAGAAAAGAAAAAAGGAGGTTTCGACCCAGCTGTCCAAAAAGTTCTCGATAAAATTGTAAGTTTTAGTTAGTATTCAGATTGCTCAGTTAGTCAACAAACTTAGCTGCTTAGTTAGTGTTAGTTAAAGTTTGACTTTTGACCATAAGTCAACAGATGTTAAGTTATTTGATGTTCAGTTAGTGCTAAGTTTGACTTTTGACCATAAGTCAACAGATGTTAAGTTATATGTTTGTTTAATCAGGAGATGCTAAAGAAGGACAACGATTATTCAGAGGATCCAATGGGATCAATAGATGTGCTTACAGAGGCCCTGGGTACTGATGAACAGCGTGGGCGTGTACGTGGGATGGGTCGATATATAACACCGCAACAGTTCTTTTTAATACCTAGGAATGTCAAGCAATACCTGCAACAACATGATAAGATAATGATTAAACGGCTAAAAGCTGTTGAAGATGAGTTAGAAAGAAGAAGATGTGCAAGTACCAATGCTTCGGAGGGTGCAAGTAATTGTCAAATGAGTAGCGATGAAGACGAAGAACCAAATGCAAGTCTTCAAATATTCTCTGTTTTAATAATTTTGTGCAATTCTTGTCTGTTTTAATAATATTGTGCACATTTGTAGGATAAATCATGCTTACTTGCGGTCGACGATCCTTCAAATATAGTCGCCAAAGGAACCATAGTGAATCATGTCTCGGGTATTTGAAGTTAAATTACTTATTTAATATTTATATATATTCTAACTTATTTAATATTTATTTGCTCATATATAATATTAGATGGGAACATTGAAGTTAAGGTGGACATATCTGTTCAAGCAGAAGCTTTGATACCGTATCCAATTCCCGAGGAGTTCATTGAGACTGTTAAAGATGCCATTGGGTACTTACTAAGCTGGCCGAGTCACCTAGTCATTCCATGCTCTGGTTTGGTAAGACTTTTTTATAAAACAGTTTAATCATTACAACAAAATGGTACCTGTATGACTTTTTTTATATTTTTGCAGAACAAGATAGTGGCCAAAAAGAAGGAGAAAAAGGCTGCTGATCAAGACAAGGAGAAAAGAAGAAAAGAAGAAAAACAACAAAGAAAAAAACAAAGAGAAGAAGAAGAAACAAAAGAAGAAGAAAGAAAGAAGCAGAAGAAAGAAAAGAAGAAGAAAGAAAAGAAGAAGAAGAAAAAAGAGAGTTGGGCAGTGGGTCGACCCACAAGAAAAAAGAAAAGAAGCGACAAAGAGAATCCGACAACGAAGAAGAAGCGCCGATGCCAAAAACAGGTACGATGCCCAAAATATCATTTGTTTACAGTTTTTTTTAGTCACCATGTTCACAGTTGCAGTTGAAAAAGGAAAAAGCGTAGAAACTGTCGCCTCCAATTCAAAAGTGACTAAGAAAGGAAATCCATTGAAAAAAATGATGACGAGAGCTCAGAGGAGAGTAAGGAAAAGAATGGAAGAAAGGATGGGATTGAAAATGACTGAAGTGATGGTTGATGGACAAGTTGCAAAGGTTGATTGCATAAAAGTGCAATGCGAGGACGATTTGTTTGGGCATCCCAGTTACACGTACCTAAATTGGAATGATTTCGACAGTCTATTTGCAATGGATGAGTTAAGCGGGGCTGTCGTTGCTTCTTATATCATGTAAGTGATAAATATAGTTTAAAAAAAATTGGTACTTGTATGTTAACAGGACTAATTGAATGTAAACTTCGTATGTTAATTGTTAACAGGTACCTGTATGAGCAAATCAAGAATGGGTCACACAGAGATCATGGAGTTTGTTTCATGACCCCGACTGCGATCATGCATCATGAACGTAAAGCGAAGGCCAAGAATATCGAGGATGCAAGTCGAATTATTGCAAGAAGGTTATGTACAAGGAAGCAAAATGACCTCGTCTTATTGCCATACAATCCCGGGTTAGATTTTCTACAACATTTAAATTAATTAATAAAAATTAACAGTAATTAACAGAACTTGATCTTTGTTTTTTGTAGAAGACATTGGGTGTTAGGCGTGATTGACATGAAGACAAGTACCTGCTATTATCTTGATTCCCTACCGGGTAGCGATGTCAATCTTCAGTTCAAGCAAATAGTGGATACGTAAGTAATACAAATTATAGAATCTTTATGATGTATGATGTAATACTTAACTGGGTTAATTCTTTGTAGGGCAATTGCATTGTATGATGTAGAAGCTGGAAACAATAAGAGGACTAAACTTAATTGGGTTAAATCTAAGGTTAGTTATTTGTTGAATATTATCTTGTGCTGCTGCTGTTTGTTAAGTATGTAGTTAGTTGTATGCTAAATTAGTTAGTTAGTTACTTAGTTGGTTAGTACACCTGAAACTGATCGAGATCCAACTAGTTGATGTTGTTGTATGAAAAGCTGATTGACAGTAGGCAACAAGCAGATTTTGTAAGGAGTGTTTTGAACCCAATTTTGTCTGCATGAAAGATGATTAACAGTAGGGAAATAGGCTAATTACATAGCATGAAAGCTGATTGACAGTAGGGAAAAATAGGCTTTGTAAGGAGTGTTTTGAACCCAATTTTGCCTGCAAATATATATCACCATAGACATTAAAGGGACTGCATTAAGTTATGTGTTATGTAAAGGCAATGATTCAATATATATATGAGAATTTATGCTGCTGATTGGATGTTGTTGTATATTTCTTGTGTAGTGTCCACGTCAGCCCGGAAGCACCGAATGTGGGTACTTCATGTTGAAGTTTATGAAGGAAATAGTTAAACATGGAGTTCGGGTTCTCGAAAATCACAATGTAAGGAAGTATTATGTATTTTCCCATGTTGCCCTAAATATATGTGATTGTTAAGAAATTACCAATTTTGACCCAGTTATAAGTTACTGGTCGATATGGGTTAAATTATTTCAAACAACCTAAAAGTGCAGGCCTTTGATTAACTGACTAAACTGGGTCAATTGTGTTAAATGGGACTTAACTCATCTGAAATGTATTTAAATTGCATGAACTCTTTGTATGTGCATTTGTATATTCAAGTAATATGTTGTTTTATTTTTGACTAGATTGGTGGTGATAGCAATGAGTACATGGATGTGGATTTAGACGATATTCGAGAAGAATGGGCAATTTATGTGTCGAATTTCATTTTTAGGTAGAATTGTAAACCGAATTTAGTTAAATTATCGTATCTATTTGGACATGAATCCTTATGTAATGAATTGGTGACTCATGGTTTATATATGAAATGCGTTAATTTTGTACTATTATCAGGTTAATTTATTGCCAGGTTTAATTTATTGCCAGGTTTATTATGTATATAATCAGGTTTTGTTAAACAGAAACTGGATAAAAAAAACGATTTTATAGGTTATGACGCGCAAAAATAGATGTCAAAAAATAGAGTCATACAAATTATGACGCTCTACAACGAAAGTCAAGAAGGAGAGTCATAAATGCGCGTCATAAGTGCGCGTCATAGACGGATGACGCACAAACGCGGGTCATAAAAATTTATGACCTAGTCCTTCCTTGACGCGCATTTGCGCGTCATCCGAGCTCTTCTTGACGCGCAATGCGCGTCATCTATAGGCCCTTTTGTAGTAGTTCTGCTCTGATACCACTTGTAAGTCCAACTCAAGAGATGGTACTACTGAAGACACCTCTATGTCAATGGTGAGTTAACTTTGCAATATATTCACTGATCTGGAGACGACCAGTTGCAGTGAATATATACCAGGTTATCTGGAGGATTACTTATTTAGGTGACAATACAAATAAGTAAATACAATGCAATTAGTAAATACAATAAAGTAAATCTGGTGAGACCAAGTTGTAATTTTTCAAGTGTAATTTATTTATTAATGTTAAATAAATTACAAGGTTGTTGCGGAACCAAGATAATACAAAGATGTAAATATCCTAACAACCTATGAAATACAATTGATCTAATACTTGGAAATTCTCTTGTCAATAGAAACACTTAAAGTTGTGAAATGTTCCTTTTTGCGATTGAGAGAATATTGCAAAGTAGGTTATGCAAAAGTTATTTCTTGGTTGTGCAAAGACCTCTATTTATAGTCAAAGGTTGACATTGGGATGTCAATTTTGCCGTACAAATATGGTTGAGAGCATTTAAGGAATTGCATTTAATTCCTTGAACATGCTTGATAAAGTAAGACATAAAGTCACTTTATCCAACCTGCTTTATGTACTTTTGTACTTTAATCATAGATAAATGTTATTGTCCGGATAATAGTACATAAAGCAAAAAGGTCTCCCTCGTAATTAGTGTAAAGCTTTATAAGTACTTTACACTGATGCTCTCCAGTCTTGATCTGGGCAGAATGTCCACTGGGCTTCGCTGCCATGGTCATTCTCTTTCTTCCACTTGTTGTCTTCGGCTTCAATTGGAATGTCTTCATGTTTTGTCAGATCTCAACTGGAGTGAAGTCTCCAGTGGCATCAACTGTACACTAGCCACTAGACTTCATATATTTCTGGACAAATCTTCTTGTGTCCAGGTGCAACTGGAGACGCTCCAGTTTCTTCAATAAAACTGGACCTAACAAATATTAATTTATCGATATAATAATATCTCGTTAAATTGATAAAATACCTCGGTCCCGACATTATTAATTTATAGATGTTTTACTGTACTGACATTTTTAGATACGAGTCATATGCTCGCGCAATGCGGCGATGATGGTAGCGGCGCGGGATAGTGGTGGCGGCGGTGGTCGCAGTGGTGTCGGCAACGATGGTGGTGACGGGTAATGGGGGCGGCAATGGTGGTAAATGTAAAAGTAATTGATGTTAAAGAAGGTAGTGTAATTGTAATAAGGATTGAGGAATTTATGTTGTAATTATTTCATTAAGATATTATAGGTATTTTATATGAAATATTTAAATACTGAATAAAAAAGAAGGATATTTTTAGGATATATGCAAAATAAATCATGATTAAAAGAGGAAATACATCACTAATGGTGGAGCCATGATTTTTTTAGTTAGGGATTGCCGAACAATTTTAATGATATTAACAAACGTTAAATTAGACTACAAAATTAAATTACATCAGTCTAGGGTTGTCAATTAACTTTAAACTAAAGAAATACATAAAAATAGTACTTAAAATATAGAGTTTCATGAACATTGTATGTGGGGTTGCTATAGCCACCCGTGGCTACCACATAGCTCTGCCACTGTACATGACAATTAAAAGATATCAGACGAGGTACCTGTGTAGCGCAGCGACGCTAATGGCAGGTGGCGGCAGAAACGGTGTCGTTATTAGCCTATTAGGGGGTGTTTGGTACGAGAGAATCATAGAGAATGAAAATGCAGTGAATAATAGAAAGAGATCGACTATTTAGAAAGAGAATAACTTTTATTTTTTGGTACAAACAGATAATGAATATAAAATAATATACAAAAAAAAATTAACATGAAAAAATAATGTAGTAAATCTAACAATTTTATCATAATAAACTTTGAAAGAAATGATGAGAATGAAAGTGTTTCCCACTTCTACCTCTTTGATTGTATTTGTTAATGCAACCAAATGAGAGAAGTTATTCTCATACATTTTCTACTCTTTTCATTTCATCTTACCAGACATCCCCCTATGTAAAAGTTATTGATATGAATGAGGGTACTATAGTTATTTAAAAGGTTGAATGATATATATATTATAAATAGTTTCATTAATGATATTTTTAGGTATTTTATATGCAAATATTTAAATCACTGAATAAAAAAGAAGGATATTTTTGATATTGCAAAAGTTGAAAATTGGAAAATGGAAAATAATAATTTGTTATATATGGGTTGGATCAGTGGTTGGAGCCCTTGCCTCTGGAAACAGAGGTCATGGGTTCGATCCTCATGCCCAGCAAGGCTGGAGGTCCTTTTCTACCTTTGGTAGAACCTGGAAGCAACCCCTCTATCTTTGGTAGGGGTAAGGCTGTCTACATATCAACCTCCCCCATACACCGTCGAAGACGGTATTGGGACCCAAAACCCGTGTAAGACGGCATTGGGAGTTACTTTGTTTTACTTTATATATGACTAAAAAAGTTAAAGATTAATGGAACTTTTTGTTTATAGTTAAGTAAGAATACCTTTTAAATTAATTTCACATTTTCACAAATTAATATTACTTTCAAATTTTCCAACGGAATTTACATGTTCTTGAAAGATTAAATTAAAAATATCCGATCTATATAACAATTTAGTGTCCTAATCAAACATTCTATACAAAATAACATTATCTAAACTACTTTTTACTCAATTCAAATTTTTCAAAAAAAACTTGATAAACTCAAATTACATCTATCTTTTATTCATTCATTTAAATGTCTTTACCTAACAATCTAACATACTTATAATAATCATAATAAAATTACTGTTGTAAAATAACTACACTACCTCTTTTACATCAATTACTTTTAGATTAATAACCACACGACCACCGCCACTGCCACCGCCGGTGCCACCACCATCGCTACCGCCGCCACCACTACCGCCACCGCCATCGCCGCCACCTACCGCCACCTCTGTCGCCACACCGTGGCATCGTGCGGGTATTTGTCTAGTATTTTCATAAACATACGCTTGATTGCTTGAAAATGAAAGGTAAAATTCAACCAAGCAAATTAATGGATAATATAGCATAGAATTTCCACGAGTCCACGAGTGGCACGGTGGCACCCATCCTACGACCTGACTTCAGCAACTTTAGTTGCTTGACTCTATAAAGCAAATCGTAAACTTTGACTTCAGATATCGAGTTATTATTTTTTGTATATAGGTGTGAATGTGTGATACTATAGATATGATATTATGATTATAGTTATAGCTCAATTTGTAAGCTTCACTCAAAACAATTGATATATGAAATTGATCAATTAAATAACTTAATAAAAACATTATATTAAATATATTTCATAATTAGTTACGTAATTTAGTACGATACTAGTAGTTTTTACCCGCGCGTTGCCGCGGCATACGTATTTTACACGATAAAGTTTTGGACCCAAATTTATGTTAAATATTCGAATCCAAATTTTAAAGAAGACAACTGAGTATGTAGTAATAACAATAAAATTTTTAATAATAAGATGTATAGACACATAAACAATAACTATATTAATGTTTTAAATGTTACATGAACGTAAGACGTGACGATGATAAAAGTTATTATACATTGAAAACGTTATATATATAAAAAGACGGATGAGAATAATCAAAAATCAAATGTTTAAAGGTAAAACCGTAACTGTGTGAAAGTTGTTTGATGAAAACATGAGAACCCAAAAGTTTAGTGTCAAGAAAATGATAACGAAAAATTTGATGTGGTGTAAAAGTTAAAAGATAGAAACTTTCCTTAAAAAAGACTACTAAACTTGTAGCAATAACAATATAAAAATTGTAAAAGAATAATAAGATGTATAAAAACATAAACAATAACTATATTAATGTTTTAAATGTTACATGAACGTAAGACGTGACGATGATAAAAGTTATTATATATTGAAAACGTTATATATATAAAAACGGATGAAAATAATCAAAAACCAAATGTTTAAAAGTAAAACCGTAACTGTGTGAAAGTTGTTTGATGAAAACATGAGAACCCAAAAGTTTAGTGTCAAAAAAATGAAAACGAAAAATTTGATGTGGTGTAAAAGTTAAAAGATAGAAACTTTCCTTAAAAAAGACTACTAAACTTGTAGCAATAACAATATAAAAATTGTAAAAGAATAATAAGATGTATAAAAACATAAACAATAACTATATTAATGTTTTAAATGTTACATGAACGTAAGACGTGACGATGATAAAAGTTATTATACATTGAAAACGTTATATATATAAAAACGGATGAAAATAATCAAAAACCAAATGTTTAAAAGTAAAACCGTAAATGTGTGAAAGTTGTTTGATGGAAACTTGAGAACCTAAAAGTTTAGTGTCAAAAAAATGAAAACGAAAACTTTGATGTGGGGTGAAAGTTAAAAGATAAAAACTCTAGGGGGTTAAAATGAAAATTGTTAAAATTAGTATGTGCTATAAGAACTTGTACATTTCATGCTTAAAGAACTTGTACATATGACATTATTTTTTAGTATATATTAAAAAGAAAATACCATAAGGAAGGGATATATCTTTAGCTTTTTCAACATGTAAAAATGTAAAATGCAATTAAAGAGAATAAAGTAGATGATGTTGTACCTTATGCATAAGAAATGGTAAAAGCATATAGGGTTTTAGTATATTATAAATTTGATTTGATGATTTCTGGTGCGCATGGCTGTTAGGACTAGTGTAAAAGAGTCGAAGAAATCGTAATGCATCATATATTCATATGTTTCTTTTTTTATTTAATCTTAGGGTCCAATCTTTTTTTTATTTTTAGGTATTAAGTGCTGAATGTATTAAGTGGCTGAATGTATAAATAATGTCTATATGTATTAAGTAAAAAGTAGATAATTGACGGTTATTTTTGTTTATTAATTAAAAAAACATAAAATTTGACTGAATGCATTAAGTTCTTAATTATTAAGTCTATTAAATATAAAAAAAATAAGACTCTAATAGGATTAATCAATCAAATTAAAAGTAACTAAAATTAAGACTATAAATGATGAGGAGCCCAAGCTTGGCTCATAGAGTAATTTCACGGGTTCGAGCTGAACAAGCTAGCAAGTCCCTCTTAGACATTTTTTTACTTGGAAATTTGTGTTTTGTAACATATCCTCAAAACTCAATTTTGATCACTTCACCTTGGTCTGTATAAGTTTATTTTGGATGGTCGATCAAGGCAATCAACTTAGACTTCTCGTCTCCTTCCAATGTTGATAAGATTAATTGCTTATCAGTTTTACAATATAGCGTCACATTAGTCATTCTAAACTGACATACCTGGCAACAACACCTCATCTTTTTCTTATTATATCCTTCCTCACTTTTTTTAATACACATGCATACATATATATTTATATAAAAAGACACCATAAGAAGTCAAGAATTTCGGGTTTTCGAGACGACGGATGTTGTCTCCAAATGTCTAGATTGTCGTCCCTAAATACCTTTAGGAATGCAAACTGACAAGGAAAAATGAGTATGTCAAAAGTGTCCGATATCCTAATGTCAGATTTATTGTAGTGAGACCCTTTTTAAAGCTGACGAGGCAAACTGATTTCGCCAGTTAAGCAACATATATATCAAAAATGATGAGCAACCGGCAAGACGATTCCAATGGGTGTTACTTTGTGACAAAACTAACGAAACAACTCTAGATTTGCTATGTTATACTATATTAGTATATACTAAAAAGTAATATGGGTTGTACAAGTTCTTATACATAAGGTACAACATGCTATTACTTTAGCTAATTTTTCTTTTTACCCTTTAAGTTTCAAATTTTTACTTTTTGTTTCTCTCAAAATTTCATTTTTTGTTCTTAGACACCAATTCTTATACATAAGGTACAACATGCTATTACTTTAGCTAATTTTTCTTTTTACCCTTTAAGTTTCAAATTTTTACTTTTTGTTTCATCTCAAAATTTCATTTTTTGTTTTTAGACACCAAACTATTAGGTTGTAACACCCTTCATTTAAAAATACGGGTTTCCAAAAATTTTCGCCTAACGGCGTTATAACAAAGCGAAAGTAAACTTTGAAAGTCCAAACCAATTAAAATCTGTTTGGTTTCTTTAATCATTGGTGTTACTCGGTCATATCGTCAAAACAAGTTTAAATAGAAACTCGTCGGCTGCCCAACACAAAACAACCGACTACATAACATGCAAACTACATAAATGCCAAAACATAAGCAAGAGTCTAAAAATGTGCAACACTATGGGTAGCTAAGGTCATCAGCAAGCTATCTACCCATTCCTCGCTCTTCTTCATCAACTACCTCAGCTACGCTAAACCTGAGGGAGCAACACATTTCAAAAGACAATTGTTAGCTAACGAATTAGCTAAGATAACACTCAAGTTATAAAACATTTATCCATTTCAAACATTGTGGATTTAATCAACGTCATTAAGGCACAACACACATCAAGCATATCACATCATTAAAACTACATAATAGGATGTAACACCCTAAATGTGCATATCCTTCATTCTGCATTACACACATATAACCACATAACTGCATTACTACTTTTAACTGCGTAACTACATTTTAACTGCATTACTACTTTTAACTGCTTTACTACATTTTAACTGCGTCAATGTGTAACATAAGTTACACCCGACTAGATGACAACCATTCAGTTGAACATCAAACGTCGTTAAGGAATGGCAAGCCAATCCCCGAGTAATCCGTATGCACAAGACAAATGAGGGCGGTCAGACCCCTCGTATTACTCAACTGCATCTCAATGACCATGTTGCAAGGAGCCACCCAAGCAACCTACGTCAACGCACTTAGCCGGGCTAGGGCAAGTACGGGTTAAGCTTAACATTTTCCTGCATCAAAGTTTAACGAGCTCGATCCTGCATTATTTAGTTTAGGTGACTGCATTACCTAAACATTTACTACGTTTACTGCATTTACGTTTTGGGCCCTTAAACGTGCACGTGTCATGGCAACTTAACAAGTCTAGTGAACTAGATGAGCAAGCCATACAATCATGCACATATCAACAATCAACAACATATACTACATCTCAAAGCATCACAAGCTACTGCATATCACTTCATAACATAACACTACATTATACTTCATATCATAACATACACTACATTATACTTCATATCATAACATACACTACATTATACTTCATTTGGGACTGCATTTCAGGTATCAATGGTCAACTACATAACCCATATCACCTCCGTGTAACCCCGAATACCCACAAGCAATTCAAGATATAAGTTGGGAAGTTATTATTTGAAACCATCTTTTCGTTGAACCCTCAGCGTGTCAAAGTAGTGTATCTTACCTCGTGACGATCAATAAGCAACGTAAATGTATCTTGTTTGTGATCCCGACAACCTATCTCGAGTTCATAGTCATTAAACCTGTATAAACCCAACCTAATAAGGTTATAAGACCATACATTAACTTAGGTACACTTATAGGACCCTTAAACACTTGTTTCGGACCTCAAACGGGCTCACAGACCCTTTATGTGGCGCATGCTTTGAATATGCGTCGCATATTTGCTTCAAAAATCACCCAGAAACCTCCCAGGCCCCGATATGCGCCACACATAGGTTATATGCGCCGCATATGGAGTGCTGGTCTAAAGACTGACTCGCGCCCTTCACTTGCAGGCGACTTTTCGACCTCAAGACGACCAAATGAGTCAAAACTTAGTTCTTAAGGAATGTAGGGAATTCAAAGACCTTTCCAGAAATATAAAGTTTGACTCTTGAAGATCTCTAATGAATTAGTTATGGCGTCTGCAAAACAGACCTATAGAATTCGTCTTAAATCCGACCACTTCTGGAAATTGACATTTTTCACCCATATCTGGGCAAAATCAAAAGAAACATTGTTCATATCGAATCAAGAGGACACATAGAACTTTTCAAAAAAATAAGATTCATCTTATAACTCTTCTAATTGAAAGAGATATGATTTTTGCAATATTACTAATTTTCAGATCTAGTAAACCCTTAGTTTTGCAAGCAATTTTCAACCATCAGATGACCATAGCAACCACCACGACCTATGAACCTCATATGCACCCAAAATATGACTCATATAATGATTTCACATGATCACTTGTTCCAGGAACAAGAGGATACAATTACAATACATTAAATTACCCGAAAACCCCAATAATCGACAATGAAACATAATCAAATCAATCTCAACCCTAGAGACCAGAAGTAAGATCCATATGATCGACTCTTATGATCACAAATCAAAGGGAAATCGTCTATATTACCTGTAGATGAAAGCAAGGATGAGAGATCTTGATCAAACTTCACTTGAATCACACGTTTTGAAGGATTTTCGGCTTAGGAATTTGATAGGGATCAAAGGGGTGGCTAGGGCTTGGGAGAAAAGTTATTAGATCTGATTTGATAAACTAATGACTCCCCCATTGACCCTAATCCCGTTTTTGACTTTCA
>CM067167.1:133799776-134022276 GCA_034093135.1 Erigeron breviscapus
CAGTTGGTAGCGGTCCATCCTCTTACTATTTCAACACACACAAAGAGTACTCCATTACTACTACTACAATTTCCTTGAGCTCCATCTTTTCTCTCACTAAAGTTTAATTTGTTGTTGTTTTAGGTTTGCAATATTAATATTAAAATGGAGATTGAAACAACACCACCACCCTTATCAACCTTTGATCATCATCTAAATCTAAATCCAAACCCAAAACCATCATCATATTCTTCTGCTTCTCCATATTCGGATCGTTCCGAAATGGGAGCAAGCATGTTTTCTACTCTTATTAATTCTGACATTCAGAATCATCCGTCTCTGGCTAAGCTGTCAGAGACGGATGGCAGTGAATGTCAGAGTCCTACTTCTCATTCGGATGCCGCTATGAAATTACAAAAGTTTTATAGAGGATATCGTACTCGTCGTTTGTTGGCTGATTCTGCTGTTGTTGCTGAAGAACTATGGTATATAACTATATTATAATTCTTATATTTATATTTATATGTATACTTATTTTCATTTACAAACAGTACATATGTGTGGGAGAGATAATAGAGTGTCTGAGTATAGAGAGTGATTTGAATTTAATGTTTTTTCTATTATATTGTCGACATGTTTTTGTGGTGACATTAAAAGCAAAACCATATCAACAAATAATTGTGATTTTAACAATTTTATTCTTATAACAAAATAAATAAAAAACTTATAGGGTGGTTGTGATTGTTTTTTAAATTGATTATCTTCTTTTTTTTTTTTAAATTGATTATCTGATTATTGAGTTTGAATAATGAAATTAATGGGAAAAAAAATTAGCAAAAAAATAAATGATTGTCTGCGTTTTCTCACAGACAAACGGAAAACAGGTTGAGTCTTGAGATAGTTGTTTCAAAACGCAATTTTTAAACGCAAAATCTATTTTACAACCATTATCCCAAACATTTAATGGCCTGAAAGATCCTTCTGTAAGCAGTCTAGAATTAGACTATTCACATATCATCTCCACATACAAATTAAATATATATAGTCATTATAATAGTTCAAAAGTGAAGCAATAAAATAAAAATTGGGTCAGGCTTTTTTCTTTTTAACAGATTGGGTCAGGTTTTATATTGCAAAATTTGCAGTATTTTCTTACAAATGGATTTATAAAATGCATGTTTTTTAAATTTTATTTTTAATGTGAGATCTACACAGTTCTCTATATTAAAATGGAAAATATTATTTTCTTTCTTTTTCCTTTTGTATGTGTGTGTGTGTTAATTTAAGAGAGAGACGATTTTGTTTGTATGTGTTTCTTAGAAAGTGACATTTGATTTATTAATGTACTACGTATTATATTGCAATTGTATTTGTTATTCATTAACATTTTTTTTTATATCATGAATTCATGATTGAAAAAATATGATTGTTAAAAAAATTGTTGTTGACTTGTGTTTTTTATATTTTGACTGAAAAAAATGAACTTAGTGATGATATATTAATGGTTGAATATAATTTGGAAGGTGGCAAGCAATTGATTTTGCAAGATTAAATCACAGCACAGTTTCTTTCTTCAATTTTGAAAAGCCAGAAACAGCAGCTTCAAGGTGGAATAGAATCTCTTTGAATGCGTCTAAGGTATCATTTTCATGTCATATTATATAATACAACAAATTAATTAACCAATACTTACAATAAGAAACAAAATTTAGTTCTATTTTAATCTATATGCAAAGTTAGTTGTGCTATGATATTGATTGTTGCTAGTGAAAGGTAGCTGTTTTTTCCTTCATAATAATTAAACTAAATATAAATATTTGTGATTTTGTGCTGTACGTTTTTGGCTTTTTTTTGACAGGTGGGAAAGGGATTGTCATTAGATTGCAACGCTCATAAATTGGCCTTTCAACACTGGATTGAAGCTGTAATTTTTTTCTCCTTTACTTGTTATCCATGGTTAATATTATCGTAATATAATTGCCGATGTGGGAAGAATTAAGTCCATCAGTCCACACGGACGAATTTAGGATTATTTGGGGTAATTTAAAAGTAGAAATAGAATTGAAGTAAAATATCAAAAAACAAGTAATGCACCTATATACATTTTTACAATCTGTCTACCATAGTACCATGGCTTGAAAAACACACACACACACAAAATCTACTTTAGTTTTACAAATTTTTTCCCCTGATATGTGTTTAATTTGTTATTGTGAGTTGATGATGAAATGATAAAAGAAGAGTTTAAAAAATTAGTTAATTATAAAGTTAGGCAACCTTCTCCGGGTTTAAAAAATTTGTTATCTAACAGTATCTGATGCTTCATGTCGATCACAATATTATAATCAAGTTCAGTTATTTGTATAATGACAAAGAACATTGGACAAATTTCAGATTGATCCGCGACACCGTTACGGGCATAGCTTGCACTTATATTATGAGGAGTGGTGTAAAGCTGATGCTGGCCAGCCTTTTTTCTACTGGTATGTATACATTCTATAAATTACAACTTATACAAATAAAAAAGAAGACATTGTACAAATAATTCATTATATATGTTATGATAAAAACAACCGTGCCCAATATCGTGTTTCACAGTCTATGAGAGACGTGAGATGTACAGTCTTATCCCTATCCAGAAATAGAGATGTTGTTTGTAGAAAAAGATTCTGTTGATGTTAAATACCATTATGTTAAGTCATTTCTCATTTATGAAATTAAAGTTAGGGAAAAGCTTAGGTAAAGCATGCAGTAGCTATCTTAGGTAAAGCATGTGTATTTTAGGGGGGGATTATGTAAAATTCAAGGGGTTATGTATGTTTATCAAATTCAAAGGTTTAATTTGTAACTTTTTTTAACATGGCAGTACCCAAGATAGGTAAAGTCATGCAGTACGGATCATTTCCCCTTAAAGTTATGTCATAAAAAGAAAAATTGACATGTCTTCCACTTTATGAACATGATCTAAAGCATAAAGATATGACAAGAACCACATGTTACACATTTCCAACTTTAGTGTTAATTATATATAGATCATGTAATGTGGGGTTCAAGTGTGTGTCCAGAAACACGAGTTGATTTATATGTGGTTGTCTTATCATATGATAATAGTCAATTTTGGTCTTTCTGGTTGTCTTATCATAAGTAGAAACAATTAGGAAAGATTCTTAAGATTTTTTTTTTTGCAAGAAATCTTGACTGGAAATAGTTTAGGAGTTTGTACGTATATGTATAACCATCTCTAATATGGCCTAGTCGTATATATGAAAATCTTAGAAAATACAAGATTCAAAACGGAATACTGGTTAGCTGATGCATATCAGCGCCAAAGGCTTGATTTTTCTTAGGTACCCTGAACAAAGATCCGTCACTAGAAAAATAAAGTATATGAGTGTAGATGGTAAATATCAAAAGAAAACTTATTAACTTGTGTTTTTTTTTGGTAGGCTGGATGTTGGCGACGGGAAAGAAGTTGATCTAAAGGAGTGTCCACGATCAAAGCTACGCCAACAGTGCATCAGATATCTTGGGCCTGTATGTTACTCATGATTTAATTATTGCACTTGATTTTAACAAGAATGAATTCGAAGTTTAATTTAGGATCATCTTAACAGCAAGAGAGGGAGTATTATGAGTATGTCATTGTGGAAGGAAAAATCATACACTGTCACACCCAACTTCCGCTTGATACAAACAATGGGGAAAAGTGGATTTTTGTAACGAGTGCCTCTAATAGACTTTATGCTGGCGAGGTAAGATTTTGAATTTAAAATGCAGAACATTTAAGGGTAACAAAATAGGCAAGGAAAAGCATGACCGTACATACACCAAACATGCTTCACAATATTATACACAATATTATACAGTTTAACAATCTAAAATACAACTGATGGTGGACGGCTAAAAAGGGTTTTCCAAATGGACTTATTTAGAAGTAATTAGTAAGGGGTAAAAGTGCTTTACAATCAAAAACAAGTTCTAAAGTCAACTCTGCCATATTCTCTTGTTTATATGGATAGCAAGCAAATGTTTGATTAGTATTTCACATGTTATTGATATTATCAGAAAAAGAAAGGAAAGTTTCATCATTCGAGCTTTCTCGCTGGAGGAGCTACTTTAGCTGCCGGAAGGCTTGACGTAGAGAACGGAAGACTCAAGGTATTATAAACCAAAATGCATCACATTTGAACATATTTACGCTAATTTCGTAAAGTTGACAACAACTCATCTAAAAATGGTTATAAACGAATAAGTTAAACTTATTTATAAACTAATAGGTCAAAACCATGAGTTATAAGACTAATTTTTGTTTATTTAGAAAAAAAGTTGTTTTTTGTATATATCTATTGAAAACGAAATAGGTTATTGTTGATTTTTGAGAAGGGGTAAATGTTATTTTGATGCTAGTTTTAGTCAAGTGGTGAAAATTATTTAGTAATAAATGAAATAAAAAAAATGTTTGATATTTTGAATTTTTTGAAGTCTTAAGAGTACAAAACACATTTATTGAATTTTTGGACAACAAAAGTAGTTTATGACTCAAACTTTCGTAGTGACATAAGGCTCATGATTACATGGTATGAAAATAGTCCAATATTATCTTTTAATTCGTTCATAAATCTTCAAAAAGTTTATGCATAATGAATATAGGTTTATACACTTAATAAATATACAAGTTGGAGACATGTTTAGTTTATAAACATATAAAGAAGTATAGTATTGTAGATGCTTTTAAACCTATTTTAGATTGTAAATCTTGATGACTATGTTTTGGTCAAATTCAATGGCCTTAAATATATATAGTACCCATTATTTAATATGTATCCCAATGACTAGAACTATTTATGAATTTTTTTTATGGTCACCTAATCCATTATTTAGTTCCTTGATCCTAATAGCCAGGTAACACACGTTTCTTTTGTTGTTTTGTTCACTTGTAGACTATTTCTCCATATAGTGGACACTACCGTCCAACTGAGGAGACCCTGAACGCCTTCTTGACATTTCTTAGAGAACATGGTGTTGATCTCGAAACAGTTGATGTATGCAAAAATTTACCCTTCTTTACCTCAATCTATCAATTCAAGCATATTATCACAGGTGTCAAAACGGGCGGGTCAGCTAATGGGTCAAAATGAATAAATTAAAAATCATAAGTTAACACTTCAATAACCATCTAACTTTTATATGTAACTTTACGGGTATCTTTGAAAAAAATGATTGGAGCTATGGCTGTGGTTGCGGGCTAGGACTGTAGCTTGGGGCTGGGCCGTCAGCTTGAACCTTTTTTTGAACTCGAGCTTATAATTAAAGAATTTTTAAGGACATTTATGAGTTTTTCAAGATTGAGATTTTTTTCTTTCTTAATACCATATCAAAACAAGGCTATTTTTATAAACAGAACTTGCTTTAAGCTTCTAAGAGTCTCTCAAAAACCTCTTGCCAAATATCACCAACTTGTTTTGGCCCGTTTCAGAGATAATCAGTTATAATCACATGGATCAATTTCTTTATATGTACATCTTACTATCCTGGTAACTTGTGCATGAATTCAACCTTATGTTATTTATCAGATAAAAAAGGCAAATGATGATTATGAAAATTATGAAGACAAAAACACGAGTAAAGATGGGTCAAAACACGCAAATCCAATTACTTCAGAGACCAATGATCACGAACAAGAAAAACTTTATCAGCCTGTAGAAAAGAATGTAAATTACAAAAGGAGTCTTTCAGGAGGACTTAATAGCCCAAAATCCGATGTGCCAAAGAAAGCAATACTAGAAAGGATCAACTCCAAGAAGCTGGTGCGTTCCTACCAATTAGGAAACCAGCTCTCGCTAAAATGGTCAACTGGGGTCGGGCCCAGAATCGGTTGTATTGCAGACTACCCAGTTGAACTGAGGCTACAGGCATTGCAGTTCACCAACCTTTCCCCAAGAACAACACCTTCACCCAATTACAAGAATGGTGGTCTTGGTTGGCCAATGGCTTGTCCATCTCCAAGACCTACTGCTTAGAACCTACTAATAAGTTTTATCTTAAATTCTATATAACTTTGTATGGAATTGAAGTTAATTATGTAGTAATTTGGCTTGTTATCTATATGACTATATATATCTATATATAAATAAACTGTTATGGTACCTAATAATGATAATAATGAAAATATATTAAATTGATATGAATAAATGGTCTGGCTACTATATATGTTTAAACTTTAAAGGGATAAAGGTCTGAAATAGGAATGTATTTTCACTTTTGTATATTGAACTTTTTTTATAAACCTATCTGCCCAACAAACTTTCTGTTTATATATTTTTTATATATGTACATCGTATTTTATTATCAATTTTAAAGTTTCAATTATTGCATTAAAATTGCTGAGTTTAAATTTTAATTTGCTCACACATCGTTATCAAACTTTTGAGTTTTCTAATGACCATATCCTTACAAAAATTTAAAATTTTATTGACCATATTCAAACAATTTTAAAGTTTGATGATAATAAAAAAACAAAAACAAATTCTGGAAGTTTGTTGGGCAAGTAGAAGAATAATAAAGTTCGTGGTGCAACTTTGTACAAAGTAAAAAGGTATGTTTGCATTCATTCCTTTATCTATACTCCTTTAAAGGGATGGGATCGGTACAGGAACCGTACCGAACTGGTACCGTCCCGATTTATCCCGATACCGAAAATGACTCAAAGCGAGAACCGAATACCGTACCGATTATATGGATACGGTACCGGTATCGGTATCGGTATTTCGGTTTTGTACCGATTAAATACCGAAATTTCACTAGGAGAAATGGATCCTTTAATCTTCAACACTTAAGAATGCATAAATAGTATAACAGCAAAACCGATGATGTATGTGTCAAAGTCAAACATGGATACTCTTTATTTTTAATCGTAAATATTCATTTTAATCCTAATAATCACCAAAGGTAATCTGTACTACAAAGCTTGTACATATATAATATATTAAGAGGAAGGTAAGAAGGTTTATACAAAATAAAAGGTGGTTTTATGCAGCAAATGAAACATGAGATAGTGAACAAAAGATACTGCAGAAAACGGTTGCAGCAAACTACTTAGCAAAAAAATTGACATATTCCCCCTTTATTATAAAACTCTTATTCGGTCCTTTAATTCGGTTTCTCGGTTCCTACCGATACCGTACCGACTAATCCCGAAACCGATTAAGCTAAATACCTAATACCGAATACCGTACCGAATACCTATCGGTACGGTTATTCGGTACCTGTACCGGTACGGTATCTGTTCAGTTTCGGTATTTCGGTATACATGGATCCCTACTCCTTTATAATAATTATCAACCCCCTACTTTTGGAAAGTGTTAGAAAATAGTTAGATGCAAAAGTATTAAATTACCCTTAATAAACACCCCCTATGGAAAGGGTTATTAGAGATTACCAAAATTGTCCTTAATGAATTAATTTACACTTTAAACCCTTATCTTGCTAATTTACACTCTAAGTCCTTATCTTCTAAAATATTTCCACTATCACCATTACATCAACTTACATGGTTACACCACTCGACACCAATTGTCGATGTCATCACCACCCGTCACCGACACCACTAAACCGTCGTCGCCGTCACCACCGCCGCATTGCGCGGGTACCATGCTTCTATACTCCTTTATAATAATTATCAACCCCCTACTTTTGGAAAGTGTTAGAAAATGGTTAGATGCAAAAGTACTAAATTACCCTTAATAAACACCCCCTATGGAAAGGGTTATTAGAGATTACCAAATTTGCCCTTAATGAATTAATTTACACTTTAAACCCTTATCTTGCTAATTTACACTCTAAGTCCTTATCTTCTAAAATATTTCCACTATCACCATTACATCAACTTACATGGTTACACCACTCGACACCAATTGTCGATGTCATCACCACCCGTCACCGACACCACTAAACCGTCGTCGCCGTCACCACCGCCGCATTGCGCGGGTACCATGCTTCTATACTCCTTTATAATAATTATCAACCCCCTACTTTTGGAAAGTGTTAGAAAATGGTTAGATGCAAAAGTACTAAATTACCCTTAATAAACACCCCCTATGGAAAGGGTTATTAGAGATTACCAAATTTGCCCTTAATGAATTAATTTACACTTTAAACCCTTATCTTGCTAATTTACACTCTAAGTCCTTATCTTCTAAAATATTTCCACTATCACCATTACATCAACTTACATGGTTACACCACTCGACACCAATTGTCGATGTCATCACCACCCGTCACCGACACCACTAAACCGCCGTCGCCGTCACCACCGCCGCATTGCGCGGGTACCATGCTAGTACTCCTTTATAAAACAAACTCCCCCTCCGCCTCCTTAATTTTAAGAACCTGAAATGACACATTTACCCTCCATCTTAATACATCTTTGATATGGCTCAATTTATATATATCTTCCACATCTTATTTGGACGTTTTGTATACGAATTATGGCCGTTTATACATGTTTTGTGGTGCTTTATGGTATTTGCTAGTGTTTTCAGGATTACAGCAGGTACATCGCTCACAAGTGGTAGAAAATAGCTTAAGAATGGTCCATATGCACTAACGATGAAGAACGAAGCTGAAATCCCAAATTCTGCAGCATTCGCGGCGCGACCATGAAAAATCGCGACGCGACAAAAGTCCCTGTTTTGAAAGGCTCCAATGTGGGCACGACTCGCGACGCGAGAAGTACATTCGCGGCGCGACCATGAAAAATCGCGACGCGACAAAAGTCCCTGTTTTGAAAGGCTCCAATGTGGGCACGACTCGCGACGCGAGAAGTACATTCGCGGCGCGACCAGACGCTGAACTGTCAGATTTCTCTCTCCTGGGGTATAAATACAACCCCCCACTTTACCCTAAACCTAATGTTGGACACTAGAGCCTCCATACTTAACTCCTAGCCATTTTTGAAGGGATTTCTAAGGGTTTTTCATCATTTCAACTATTTTGAAGACTTGGAGATTAATTTTGGCTATTGTTACTTATTGTAGCTCGATTGTACCCTCGAATTGGGTTTCTACTTCATATTTGGTACATTATGTTCTCTTCTCTAATTGAATATTTTGTTCTTTTCATTATGAGTAGCTAAATCTCTATACATCTATGAAGATGAAGTGAAACAATTAGTTATGGTTGCATAATATTTTGAATTCAAGTTGGTTTTGCTTAACATTTTGTCAAGATCTTAATGAAGTGATTTCTTACACTTAATCTTGTGTGCTTGGTGATATTTGTGTTTTTCGATAGTGGAACTAGTTGAATACAAGTATTATTTTAGTGGTTTGTCTATGAACGACTCTGGCTAGGTCATGGTATGATAGTAAAGATACAAGTTTAATAGAAATTATTTTGCTAAGTGGATTTAACGGATGGTGGTACCACGTTTCTTTCACAAAGATAGAATTGTTACGTAAATAGTCAAACAAACTAGCTAGTTCAAGGAATTGCAATAGGGTTGGTGGTACCACTTGTTGCAAGAAATTGGATTAATTAGGTGATTGAGTCGACTTTACAAACGGAGTACACGCCGGATGTGTTCTTGTCTTATCACGATTATTATCACCAACTTATATGAATTTTGAGCTTAACCCATATGCAACCTAGACTTTTGTGTAGCGGATTCGACATAGATGACTTTTTAATTATTTGTTACAACTCAAACTACTTTTGCGTACTCTCGATTGACACCGGTTGAGTACTTAATTTTACTTGTTGGTTAAATAGCCTTAAGAAACGCACAGTGACAACTCGGTCACATACCAAACTTTTTCTTGTTTTACATTTTTCACAACCTTTAGTACAACATTCATTCCTTGTGTTCGATCCTGGTCTTGCCAGTTAACTATATTACATACGAACGGGTACACTGCCCGTAAGTGTGTGGTAGTCAGTAAACGGTAGATCTCGTTATAAATTTTTAAGCTAGATTTCACACATCAATCTTTATTTCTATTTTATAGACTGTGACTAAAATGCCCTTTAAAAAAAATTCAACCTCTATCTCTCCCTCACGCAGAAACACATAGCAAAAACCCTAACTCAAAATTCTTCCCCCTCCTCCCCCTTTCATATCCCACGCAACAATTCATCACATCTCCGACCGCAATGAAATTACTTTTACGTTAATAACCACACCATCACCGTCGCCGTTACCGCCGCTGCATTGCGCGGGCACCAATCTAGTACCTTATAAAACAAACTTGTCTCCCTATTTTAGGAAATTCAGCATTATTTTCAATATCCCCAAACTACCCCTAAATAACCCTAACAAATATATTTAAAAATGGTTAATTTTTGCACCTTATTATTTTTCGCATCTAATCCTCGACTTATATTTAGATTGATAACTACGGTTAGATGCTTCATCGCCGCATCTCATGAAAGTAACCTAAACAGCTTGTATTACCGTTACGACATCTCACGCATTATAAACCGTTGCCGCTGCAACGCGCGGACAACCTTCTAGTTTGTATAAACGACGGGGAAACTTAAACAGTTAAACCTCATGAGTTTATTTGGAATCAAAGAGGCAACAGGGTGTCAGATTCATCTTTTAGAATGACTATTTTCTGTCAACGTCAAATCAAATAAGGACTAATCGAAGATAAGTTTAGAACCCACCATTTATACCACTAATTCCTTAAACATCCACACACACGTATTTATTGAACTCGTCCATGTAAAAACAAGTGATCCATAAACAAGGACGAGTCTCACCTAATGGTATTTAACTCATCCGTGGGATGAACTGGATGGGGACGAGTGCTTATCCATGGCATTGTGTAGACTCTAACTGACCCTTGGTCAAATACTAGCGTCATGTAATATTGCAATGTCAAGCTAAGCTGTCTTTATTTCTTATTCTAATTTCTGTCATTTTCAACTAACTTTGTTTTTAAGACAGCTGGGGCATACTACTCATTGTTATACATGACATATTTGTTTGCATTAGATTGCAATTATTTGGTTTGATCTTGTTTGCATTTTAAAATGTCGTTGCAAGATAAGATTTTGTATCATGACTTGTTAATAATAAAACAAGTTGTATTATCTTTTAGTAATTAACTTTGTATCCACTATTCTGCTTATTAATTAAATACACTAAACGCTATATGTTCTTAACATAATAAAAAAATATATATCATATATCAGAAAAAGTGAATTTAATTATAGAACCATTTACATACTAATTTTTAGTATCTATTGTATAATTGATAAATGATTGACCCATGTTATTTATGAATTAAAATATAAGATAGTTTTGTCAAAAACATATATATTATTACTAATTACTAACATATATACATATATATACTACATTGGAATTTTATATGGAGATAATAAGAAGCAAATATTCGTAGTTGTAAACAGACACGTACAACTACATTTGTATAAGAGATGTAGAGGTAGCAAAGAGAGTGGGCCGGACGGGTTGGGTAACGGATCAAATGGTACTTTTTTGGCTACATATTAGATTGGCCCAGGTTCTTCGTCTCGCGCTAATGCCCATTTTTTGAACTTCCCCAATGAGCATTTTTCGACCTTCTCCATAATCATTGGCTAGAAGAAAATAACATGGTTAGTTATAACACTGTAAAATTGTAGAAATAAATCTATACTTTGCAAGCAAAATAGACAAAATGATTAATAGAATATATCAATTTTGAAATGCTACAATTCTTTTAACTAGTAATATTTTACACTCTTTGTACTTACTAAATAACGATGCAACCCCTATAAAAAAACACTAACATGGTACCCGCGCGTTGTAACGGATACCATTAAAAGGGTGCAAATGAAAGAGAAAAAAAAGAGAGAGAAAGAGATATTGAGAGAGAGTTGCGTGTGTGTGAAATGCTACAATTCTTTTAACTAGTAATATTTTACACTCTTTGTACTTACTAAATAACGATGCAACCCCACTAGTAATATTTTACACTCTTCGTACTTACTAAATAACGATGCAACCCCTATAAAAAAACACTAACATGGTACCCGCGCGTTGTAACGGATACCATTAAAAGGGTGCAAATGAAAGAGAAAAAAAAGAGAGAGAAAGAGATATTGAGAGAGAGTTGCGTGTGTGTGAATGACTACAAATGAAGAGGGGAGAGTTTTTGTGTAGAGGGTAGGTTAAACATTTCCCCCCATGTAACTTTCAACATGGGGGGGCTATTTTTTATTATGTACGAGCATGACCCGCGCAATGCGTCGGCGGTGGCGGGGACGGCGGTCTAGTGGTGTCGGTGACGGTATTATTGGTGGTGGTGGCGGTGTCAAGTGGTGTAGGTTGATGTAAAGGTGATAGTGGAATATTTAAAAAGATAAGGGCTTAAAGTGTTAATTATTAAAATAAAGATTTAGGGTGTAAATTAATTAATTAAGGGCAAATTTGGTAATTTATAAAAACTCTTTCCATAGTGGATGTTTATTAAGGGCAATTTAGTATTTTCGTATGTAACATTTTTTTTTAAAGGCAGAGTTGTATTAACATTGACTACAAGCAGTTTCGTATGTAACATTTGAGTAACACTTTCTATTTCTAGGGGGATAAATAATTTTTATAAAGGAGTATATATAGATTATAGATGTTTTAATTCCTTACCCAACCTGCATGACTTGTACAGTTTGTTACCTCTATTTAAAGCTATCAATTACCTGTTGGCATGTTCTATAGTCCCAAATGGAAGGCATTTTGTTCAAAGGATTGCAACAATGAAAGAATCTAAGAAGCCGATCAAGCATATACAGAAATAAGCTAGCAACTATCACACTAAACAACTTATTGCAACATGTATAGCCAAATGATAACAAAGACAACAGACTAATAACTAAAGCATCCCACCTAACCAACCTATCTATTCGTACATAATAGTCAGATTATTTCGTACAATGTCAATTTATAACCCTTTTCAACCCAATCAACCAGCCTATCTTTTCGTCTCTACGCATCATGCACATGTGTGTGGGTTAGCATATTTGTGCGTAGCCAAATGATAACAAAGACAACATACCAATAACTAAATCATCCCACCCAATCAGCCTATCTTTTCATACATAATAGTCAGATTACATGGTACAATGTCAATATAATAACCTGTTCCAACCCACCCAACCATGTGTGCGGGTTAGCATAGATGAAACAAATTTGTAAAAGGTGTACCATTAGAACGGTAGTCAATTATCTTAGCCACCGTGTAACTAATTTCCCACATCCTCTAGAACTCTAAAACTTCACAAAATGGGATTTACATCCAATTAAAACAGTAACAAGTACGTATAGTCGGACAGAAGATTAAATCATTAGCTCAGAAAACAAAAAAATATGGGACTGTCAGCAAGGGAGTTTGTCGAATCAAAAGCAACACCAACCACCTCTCCATTGTGAGGAGAGGTTTTTTTCTGAACCATCCTCATAAGACGTGAGAAATTGGTATAGCAAGATATATAAGCTTAAAATGACTACTTCTCCAGAAGCACGAGCTGCCATTGAAAGACTATCTTTCCCTCCATCAATAGCCATGCCAAGTTCAATCGTAGCTTCTGAGAGAGCAATAGCAGCATCATACATTGCTCCACCTTCACCATCAAGTTTAGCAGCATATACATCCAAGTCCCACTTGCTTTTACATCACTCAGTGAAGTAAGAACTTCTCCGACAGCCGGGCCATTGCTTTTGGAACCAGTAAACCCTTGATTGGTTGCTCCCTAATGGCACATGCACCACCAATGTAATCTGTATATGATTGAGCAATAACTGCCACATCAGCCAGACGGGCCAACAGTTTGTTGCTGAGCCACGAGACCCATCACACACCTATCAACTTTAGTAGTCAAGAACCGCTTGGAACAGATTGAAGGTAGTCTTAATACTCTTTTAAGAGAATCCAGTATGTGATCCCAGGAGCGATTTCGAGTGACTCTCGTACATCATTTACACGATGAAACTCAAATTTTTTCTGAGGCATGTCCCCGAGAACTTTTTCGAGCTCAAGATCCACAGCAGGTGGCTTTTCAGTAGCATTGCTGTCAATTAAATGCACATGCCCTTCACCGCTAATGGTTCCAATGACGGCCACAGACACCCTTTCTCGTTTACATATAGACTCCAAAAGATCGCGACTTTTGGAGTTGAACAAATTAGCATCTTGCTCCCAATATTCTACACCCCATATTTCTCCAAAATAGAATAGACATCGTATGATCACCAACCACAATAGCCCTGATATCCACCGTAGCACCTGCTGGATAATTGATTTCCTTAACATTTCCATTACCGTTCCTTTTCTCCAAATCATACACATATATACATATATATATATGGCTGGGTTATTTAGAGTACAAGCAATCCAAAAAGTACAAAGGGATATCTTCTTCCTTCTTCTCCGGCGAGACTGCCGCCGCCAGCCACCACCTTCTTCTCAGGCGACCGCCACACCTCTTCCTTCTTCCTTCTTCTCCGGCGAGACAACCACCGCCACAACCTTCGGCGACATCTCCGGCGACGTTTCCGGCGAGAATCATGTTCGTTTTCGGGTGCATAATATTTTGAATTCAAGTTGGTTTTGCTTAACATTTTGTCAAGATCTTAATGAAGTGATTTCTTACACTTAATCTTGTGTGCTTGGTGATATTTGTGTTTTTCGATAGTGGAACTAGTTGAATACAAGTATTATTTTAGTGGTTTGTCTATGAACGACTCTGGCTAGGTCATGGTATGATAGTAAAGATACAAGTTTAATAGAAATTATTTTGCTAAGTGGATTTAACGGATGGTGGTACCACGTTTCTTTCACAAAGATAGAATTGTTACGTAAATAGTCAAACAAACTAGCTAGTTCAAGGAATTGCAATAGGGTTGGTGGTACCACTTGTTGCAAGAAATTGGATTAATTAGGTGATTGAGTCGACTTTACAAACGGAGTGCACGCCGGATGTGTTCTTGTCTTATCACGATTATTATCACCAACTTATATGAATTTTGAGCTTAACCCATATGCAACCTAGACTTTTGTGTAGCGGATTCGACATAGATGACTTTTTAATTATTTGCTACAACTCAAACTACTGATGTCATCATCATCGAGCTGACTTGCAATGAGTCAAAGTCATATGCAACCCAATCTTTAATTAAAAACTAATATCTCTCTCTTCCACCCAGGTTGGGTTGTGAATGTGAGTAAAAGTTTGACTTAGATTGAGTTGTATAGGTGGAAGAGAGAGATATTAGTTTTTAATTAAAGATTGGGTTGAATTGGTTCACTGATATGAGTAGTCTAACTAGACACATCGGCGATCTCGTCCCATTTTATATTAACAAAAGTACAAGAAATTAAGCTTGCAGTCTTTTTTTGTCCTTTCGGTTGGAATGTTACGTAACTCGTGGAGGTTGTATGATATATTAGCATCCCGGAACCCAGATCTTAAGCTTTAAGTGAATGACATTTAAGGGACGGTTTTTATTAAAAAGTTTTGATTAGGGATGGAAAGTGTTAAAATGACCAAATTATAGGGACCATTTATGTATTTAACTCTAGTATATATATATTACCTATACTTGCTCTAGGTTAAGTACCAATGTGGCAATCTTATTCCTTGGGATGCCCATATTATGTGGGAATTAAGTAGAGGTGTTTCACTGACACCCAAAGCCTTACGGGGTGGTGGTATAGATGGGTATCCAAGTTAAGGGATACCGAGGGTATGGTTCCTTCCTTCAGCCATTTTTTTACTTACCCTAGATTAAGTATGTTCAGGGGAAAAAAACCCAACCCCCAATTTTCACCTTCTCAAAAGTCAAACCCCCAATTTTCACATTCTCAAATGTCAAGAGACAATCAGATTACAATCAGATTGACATCGAAGATACAACAAGGTTAATAATTTTGTTTTTCTATTTATCATTCCCCCGGCCCCCTTTTTTTATAATATTTATAACTCTCTTTTTTTAGTAAACTAGAAAAATCACCTATGTTTTTTTTTCATTTACAGGACGACGTCGTTTCAGTCACCTTTGGCCCAGTTTCCTCATATACCCTGAGAGATCGTGGCTACTGCACCTAATAACCTCCCACTGACTAAACTTTCAACCAATAATGCACCACACCACCTGATAACCTCAAACCGACTAAACTTCCACCCGATGGATTGAAACCCAACTTTTTACAGCCATTGCTGAGGTAAATGAAGGGATTGTATTGTTGGCACAATATTCTCTCTCGGGGCAACAACAAAAAAGTCTATGTCATCTACAACACACTTAATTTTGTACTTGGTTCTTTGCGCCTTGCTTATTTGAAACCAACATTGTTACTAATGTTGGGGGTTTTGACTTGTTTATTGCTTGTGACTAGGCCAAGTGATAATAAAGCCAACTTATAGAACATTCCAGCCATAACCCGATTCCAAAATGATTTATATATATATCATTATGAGCAACTCTACAGATGTGGTCTCGAATGATGTTGGCAAGCAAGGCGCAAAGAACCAAGTATAAATGAAGGGATTGTATTGTATTGTATTGGCGCAAAGAATGTTGTATCTTCGATGTCAATCTGATTGTCTGTTGACATTTGAGAAGGTGAAAATTGGGGGTTTGACATTTAAGAAGGTTAACAGTGGGGGTTTGACATTTGAGAAGATGATTTGCATCTGGCCTGGAAGAACTTGGCTCTATGTTTTGCAATGAATATAGAAGGTTCAGAAGTGCATAAAGCTTCATGTAAAGCTTGTGATACTCTATACCATGCTCTATCATAAGAATGAACAGGTTGCAGCCATAACACTAATGTCATAAGATTTTGTCAAAAAATCACTGCACATTTCATATCTATGAAAACATCATATAAAACATATAGTAGATAGATATAGTACACCTTTAGATGTGACTCACCACAGCGAGGTTCACACAAACAAAGATGACCGCCTGATGAAGAGTAAGAAGAACCTAAACAGCCAAAAGAATGAATTCGGGTAAAGTATTAGCCAGTCAAGTACTAAACGAAAGTTATGAGCTTGGGCAATTACCTTTTCTTCTATTTCACATATTTTGTATATAGGACAAAATGAACAAAGATGTCTAAATAAGTAGAGAGTTACCTCACATCAATAGGAAATCCTAATGTAAGGAATGACATCCATGCTCTACAAAACTTCAGCTTCATGGGTGAAGTGTTTCTTTTGCCTTTTCAACATCTGCATCGATTTCCTAAGCCATATTTCCGCATCCAGAATATGAAAATTAAAAAAGCCAAAATATGCAAATAAAAATGAAAGGTTTTGAAAAAAAAATAAAAAATTAAGGGTTTTAAATGTGTAAATAATCAAAAACCAAATGATAAAAACAAGATTTATCCAGTAATTAAATACCCAACAAAAATTTTAGATGAGAGCAACTAATAGTGATTAAAAAACCGTAAAATTTTAATATCAACAAAACCCTAAAATCTATTACCAAAAAAGCCCAAATTCTCTAAAACCACTAATAAATAAAACAGATTAATTACCAGGAACGGCTCATAGCATCAAAAAGGGGTGATTAGATTTGAAAACTTAAACCCGTTGAGGAAAGGAGCGGGGAGCGTCTTTGAGAGAGGTACATTTAAAATTTGAAATTGAAATTATGAGAAGATTTGAGGCAATCATAAAAGGGAGTAGACATGAATTTTGAAACGAAACACCATGCATTACTGCATTAGAGCATTGGGTATGGAGAGTTGGAGACCAATGCCGAACCCCTTTAAATATGTCTTTTTGAACAAAGTCAGAATGAATGATATACAACAACAACAACCCAATCCCGCCATAAGCCGGGCATCGGGGAAGTATAATGTAGAGAGACCTTACCCTACTCAAAGATAGAGAGGCTGTTTCCAGATTCACCAACCTCCGGCCCAAAAATGAAAAATATGGTTAGATCCACCGGAGTGGAATCCTTAACCGGATGGGAATAATCTCAATATCAAAGTACTCGATCTCTGGAACTCAAATCTAAGATCCAGGAGAAAGAGCCGTTAAGGTGAGAGCAGATGGTGGAGAGAGAGAGAAGAGAGAGAAAACCGAGGTGCTTGTTCAAAATGAATTATATGTAGACCTTTTATTTCAATGAATGCATCGTACATACTAATTATAGACCTTTATTTATTTCTATGAATACATGTGAGTAACATATAAATAAATCAATATAACATTTAATTGTATATATGTTTATATTTAATGAAGTAACTATTTTGTTTTAATATCAAGACTAATAAACATTTTGAGGTTGTTAATTCACGGCCAACCATTTGGTCTATAAGATGTAAGCTACACCAACAAGGTTGCAAATGGATAGTTCGTGGAAGTAAACGAGTGAACGGTAGTGGATTATTTCACATATTATCATATTACCCAAAATCATCCGAACCTAGATGCAAGCTTGATCGCTTAAGAGATTCAACTCCTTATTAAAGTGGAACCTGCTATTAGTATTACTACATTAAGAGCCGAAATAATTGACAAGCTAGGGTATACTCCTACATACAAGAACTCAAAAAGGTATGGGTAGGAAAACAAAAGGCAATTGAACAGGTCTTTAGGGATTGGGATGCATCATATACTATTTTACCTAAGTTTTTGATGGCGTTAATGTTTGGAATGGACATTAAAGAAGGAAAAAAGTCTACTTATTGTGGAATTTGTGGAGAACCCGGTCACAATCGAGCAACATGTAAATCTAAGCCTAAAAAAGTAAATGCTTAGTGGTTTGAGATGTTTTGACATTCTATTTGATTATGTTTGAGTTTCTGTTGAATATTTTTTACATTTCGTTTTAGATGTACTACTGTTGGCACTTGGTATCATATTCTGCATTTTCATTAAGAAAATTTTTGTGATAATGGTCACAACTCAAGTGCAGGTACATGAGAGACCAATGCCATATTTTTTTTTTTTGGTAGTGTTGTGTAGTATAAACTCATAGCTTGGTACAACCCCTTTATTTAGGCTACATCTTAGATGTACACCCCCATTGTAGAGTGGTCTTATACCATCTGCTTGTACAATACTACTAGTACTATGTTGATTGAATTGAATTTTTGTTTTTGGTGTTGTCCCTGTTGGAGTGTGATCATTTTATTATAAATCGCATGTCCGGGAATAGTTTAAGCCTACGGGGTCACACAAAAAGACACGGTAACTCGATAATATTAATTGATATGTTAAAGTAATATATTAATTAGTTTGATCACGAAATGATTAATTAAATATAATTAAAGGGTTAGTTGTATTTAATTAATTAAAAAGGAGGATTAAAAATGTGAAAGTGGTCAAATTCCACCAAGTGGTCAAATTCCACCAAGTGGTCAAATTCCACCAAACCTAATTAAGTCCTATAAATAGAGGCTTAATTCTTGGTTTTTCACACACATAATTTCACATTACTTTTCCTCTCCTTTTGCTCCCTTTTTCTTTGAAGTGCCGATTCTCTTTTTTATTAAGGGGAATTACTTCTTTGAAGATTAAGGTTTTAGAACAATTCTTTGAAGTGCCGATTCTCTTTTTTATTAAGGGGAATTACTTCTTTGAAGATTAAAGTTTTAGAACAAAGGGTTGTTCGGTTAAGTGATCGGGTACTAGCATACATTATACGGGTGTCTAGTGTGCGATCGTAGAGGGGTTTTGTTTTAAACCCTACTTGATAATAATATTATTGTTATTATATTTTTATTGGAGCTTTGCAAAAGGTACACAACTCAATTCTATTCTTTGTTGATTAATATGATTGCATATATGTTTGATATTTCTTCCGTTGCGCTTACTCGTGATTATATGATTATATATATGATATATTCTAACAGTGGTATCAGAGCCACATATGTGATCTATTAATTACAAAGTTCAAAACTTGAAGGGGGGTTTAAGGGTTGGTTGATTTTAATTAATTGTTAAATAATTAAAGGTTGTTTTCTTATTTTTCATTAATTAAAATCGGTTGTTTAATTAAATAATATAAGGGTTTTTCTTTTTTGTTTAATTAAAATTTTAACCTTATTCAATGGAGATTGAAACCCTCAAGCAAGTTTTGAATTGTGAATTGACATGTTTTATGTGATGAATTGCATGATTATGTGTATCTTAATTATTTAAAGTTGTTAAATAATAGTAAAATCACAAGAAATTCATGCAAAATCAATTGTGATTTTACTGAATATATAGAGATATATTGTGCAAAGAATAATGATCCAATAAGTAGGGTTAATTATAAGATAATTGTGTGACAATGTGAATTTTTCGTGTAAATTTTCTGATCTGCGACAGTTTACTAAAAATCATAACAATTAATCGGTAATGAGCTGGAAGTCGAAATTTAAACTGTAGATTGTCGACTCATAGGGCTACAACTTTGTAGTTCTGGTCGAAAGCTGAATCGGACCAGAAACAGGCTTAAACTGGTCGTGAATCTACTGGAAATCTCCAGACAGCATGTATTTATGTGTTTATGTGCTAAATGTTAGTTATTTTGTTTAAAGGCTTACGCAATCAAGGAAACTTGATGTATGTGGTCCTTTCTTCGGAAGGGGGAGCCGGGATTAAACATATGCATGAACCATAGTGACCATGTTTAGGTGGCCTACCTTAACTTGTTACTTGATTAAGTAGTTCGGAATTAGCATGTTTATTATTTTTTGTATTATTTATAAGTTGTATAAAGATGATGCAAAAATTGGTTTTAAAATAAACTTGACTAAGAACTATCGAAATAGAGATTTCATTAAATATTATGTTTCGAAGATTATGCATGAGTCTTCAAACATAAACCTTTGATTCATATCAAATGCATTACCCATTTAAAGTTAAGTCAATGCCACCCACTTTGCTAAGAACACTTGCCAGTGCTTTTTGCTCTACGTGAGACGTAGGTGAATTGTATCTCTTCAAGGTAGATTACCACTCGTTGTGAGACAGCGGTGAAAATGTGAAAGTGGTCAAATTCCACCAAGTGGTCAAATTCCACCAAGTGGTCAAATTCCACCAAGTGGTCAAATTCCACCAAGTGGTCGAAATTCCACCAAGTGGTCAAATTCCACCAAGTGGTCGAATTCCACCAAGTGGTCAAATTCCACCAAGTGGTCAAATTCCACAAGTGGTCAAATTCCACCAAGTGGTCAAATTCCACCAAGTGGTCAAATTCCACCAAGTGGTCAAATTCCACCAAGTGGTCAAATTCCACCAAGTGGTCAAATTCCACCAAGTGGTAAATTCCAAAGTGGTTAAATTCCACCAAGTGGTCAAATTCCACCAAGTGGTCAAATTCCACCAAGTGGTCAAATTCCACCAATGAAATTCACCAAGTGGTCAAATTCCACCAAGTGGTAAATTCAAAGTGGTCAAATTCCAAAGTGGTCAAATTCCACCAAGTGGTCAAATTCCACCAAGTGGTCAAATTCCACCAAGTGGTCAAATTCCACCAAGTGGTAAATTCCACCAAGTGGTAAATTCCACCAAGTGGTCAAATTCCACCAAGTGGTCAAATTCCACCAAGTGGTCAAATTCCACCAAGTGGTCAAATTCCACCAAGTGGTCAAATTCCACCAAGTGGTCAAATTCCACCAAGTGGTAAATTCCACCAAGTGGTCAAATTCCACCAAGTGGTCAAATTCCACCAAGTGGTCAAATTCCACCAAGTGGTAAATTCCACCAAGTGGTAAATTCCACCAAGTGGTAAATTCCACCAAGTGGTCAAATTCCACCAAGTGGTCAAATTCCACCAAGTGGTCAAATTCCACCAAGTGGTCAAATTCCACCAAGTGGTCAAATTCCACCAAGTGGTCAAATTCCACCAAGTGGTCAAATTCCACCAAGTGGTCAAATTCCACCAAGTGGTCAAATTCCACCAAGTGGTCAAATTCCACCAAGTGGTCAAATTCCACCAAGTGGTCAAATTCCACCAAGTGGTCAAATTCCACCAAGTGGTCAAATTCCACCAAGTGGTCAAATTCCACCAAGTGGTCAAATTCCACCAAGTGGTCAAATTCCACCAAGTGGTCAAATTCCACCAAGTGGTCAAATTCCACCAAGTGGTCAAATTCCACCAAGTGGTCAAATTCCACCAAGTGGTCAAATTCCACCAAGTGGTCAAATTCCACCAAGTGGTCAAATTCCACCAAGTGGTCAAATTCCACCAAGTGGTCAAATTCCACCAAGTGGTCAAATTCCACCAAGTGGTCAAATTCCACCAAGTGGTCAAATTCCACCAAGTGGTCAAATTCCACCAAGTGGTCAAATTCCACCAAGTGGTCAAATTCCACCAAGTGGTCAAATTCCACCAAGTGGTCAAATTCCACCAAGTGGTCAAATTCCACCAAGTGGTCAAATTCCACCAAGTGGTCAAATTCCACCAAGTGGTCAAATTCCACCAAGTGGTCAAATTCCACCAAGTGGTCAAATTCCACCAAGTGGTCAAATTCCACCAAGTGGTCAAATTCCACCAAGTGGTCAAATTCCACCAAGTGGTCAAATTCCACCAAGTGGTCAAATTCCACCAAGTGGTCAAATTCCACCAAGTGGTCAAATTCCACCAAGTGGTCAAATTCCACCAAGTGGTCAAATTCCACCAAGTGGTCAAATTCCACCAAGTGGTCAAATTCCACCAAGTGGTCAAATTCCACCAAGTGGTCAAATTCCACCAAGTGGTCAAATTCCACCAAGTGGTCAAATTCCACCAAGTGGTCAAATTCCACCAAGTGGTCAAATTCCACCAAGTGGTCAAATTCCACCAAGTGGTCAAATTCCACCAAGTGGTCAAATTCCACCAAGTGGTCAAATTCCACCAAGTGGTCAAATTCCACCAAGTGGTCAAATTCCACCAAGTGGTCAAATTCCACCAAGTGGTCAAATTCCACCAAGTGGTCAAATTCCACCAAGTGGTCAAATTCCACCAAGTGGTCAAATTCCACCAAGTGGTCAAATTCCACCAAGTGGTCAAATTCCACCAAGTGGTAAATTCCACCAAGTGGTCAAATTCCACCAAGTGGTCAAATTCCACCAAGTGGTCAAATTCCACCAAGTGGTCAAATTCCACCAAGTGGTCAAATTCCACCAAGTGGTCAAATTCCACCAAGTGGTCAAATTCCACCAAGTGGTCAAATTCCACCAAGTGGTCAAATTCCACCAAGTGGTCAAATTCCACCAAGTGGTCAAATTCCACCAAGTGGTCAAATTCCACCAAGTGGTCAAATTCCACCAAGTGGTCAAATTCCACCAAGTGGTCAAATTCCACCAAGTGGTCAAATTCCACCAAGTGGTCAAATTCCACCAAGTGGTCAAATTCCACCAAGTGGTCAAATTCCACCAAGTGGTCAAATTCCACCAAGTGGTCAAATTCCACCAAGTGGTCAAATTCCACCAAGTGGTCAAATTCCACCAAGTGGTCAAATTCCACCAAGTGGTCAAATTCCACCAAGTGGTCAAATTCCACCAAGTGGTCAAATTCCACCAAGTGGTCAAATTCCACCAAGTGGTCAAATTCCACCAAGTGGTCAAATTCCACCAAGTGGTCAAATTCCACCAAGTGGTCAAATTCCACCAAGTGGTCAAATTCCACCAAGTGGTCAAATTCCACCAAGTGGTCAAATTCCACCAAGTGGTCAAATTCCACCAAGTGGTCAAATTCCACCAAGTGGTCAAATTCCACCAAGTGGTCAAATTCCACCAAGTGGTCAAATTCCACCAAGTGGTCAAATTCCACCAAGTGGTCAAATTCCACCAAGTGGTCAAATTCCACCAAGTGGTCAAATTCCACCAAGTGGTCAAATTCCACCAAGTGGTCAAATTCCACCAAGTGGTCAAATTCCACCAAGTGGTCAAATTCCACCAAGTGGTCAAATTCCACCAAGTGGTCAAATTCCACCAAGTGGTCAAATTCCACCAAGTGGTCAAATTCCACCAAGTGGTCAAATTCCACCAAGTGGTCAAATTCCACCAAGTGGTCAAATTCCACCAAGTGGTCAAATTCCACCAAGTGGTCAAATTCCACCAAGTGGTCAAATTCCACCAAGTGGTAAATTCCACCAAGTGGTCAAATTCCACCAAGTGGTCAAATTCCACCAAGTGGTCAAATTCCACCAAGTGGTCAAATTCCACCAAGTGGTCAAATTCCACCAAGTGGTCAAATTCCACCAAGTGGTCAAATTCCACCAAGTGGTCAAATTCCACCAAGTGGTCAAATTCCACCAAGTGGTCAAATTCCACCAAGTGGTCAAATTCCACCAAGTGGTCAAATTCCACCAAGTGGTCAAATTCCACCAAGTGGTCAAATTCCACCAAGTGGTCAAATTCCACCAAGTGGTCAAATTCCACCAAGTGGTCAAATTCCACCAAGTGGTAAATTCCACCAAGTGGTCAAATTCCACCAAGTGGTCAAATTCCACCAAGTGGTCAAATTCCACCAAGTGGTCAAATTCCACCAAGTGGTCAAATTCCACCAAGTGGTCAAATTCCACCAAGTGGTCAAATTCCACCAAGTGGTCAAATTCCACCAAGTGGTCAAATTCCACCAATGGTCAAATTCCACCAAGTGGTCAAATTCCACCAAGTGGTCAAATTCCACCAAGTGGTCAAATTCCACCAAGTGGTCAAATTCCACCAAGTGGTCAAATTCCACCAAGTGGTCAAATTCCACCAAGTGGTCAAATTCCACCAAGTGGTCAAATTCCACCAAGGTCAAATTCCACCAAGTGGTCAAATTCCACCAAGTGGTCAAATTCCACCAAGTGGTCAAATTCCACCAAGTGGTCAAATTCCACCAAGTGGTCAAATTCCACCAATGGTCAAATTCCACCAAGTGGTCAAATTCCACCAAGTGGTCAAATTCCACCAAGTGGTCAAATTCCACCAAGTGGTCAAATTCCACCAAGTGGTCAAATTCCACCAAGTGGTCAAATTCCACCAAGTGGTCAAATTCCACCAAGTGGTCAAATTCCACCAAGTGGTCAAATTCCACCAAGTGGTCAAATTCCACCAAGTGGTCAAATTCCACCAAGTGGTCAAATTCCACCAAGTGGTCAAATTCCACCAAGTGGTCAAATTCCACCAAGTGGTCAAATTCCACCAAGTGGTCAAATTCCACCAAGTGGTCAAATTCCACCAAGTGGTCAAATTCCACCAAGTGGTCAAATTCCACCAAGTGGTCAAATTCCACCAAGTGGTCAAATTCCACCAAGTGGTCAAATTCCACCAAGTGGTCAAATTCCACCAAGTGGTCAAATTCCACCAAGTGGTCAAATTCCACCAAGTGGTCAAATTCCACCAAGTGGTCAAATTCCACCAAGTGGTCAAATTCCACCAAGTGGTAAATTCCACCAAGTGGTCAAATTCCACCAAGTGGTCAAATTCCACCAAGTGGTCAAATTCCACCAAGTGGTCAAATTCCACCAAGTGGTCAAATTCCACCAAGTGGTCAAATTCCACCAAGTGGTCAAATTCCACCAAGTGGTCAAATTCCACCAAGTGGTCAAATTCCACCAAGTGGTCAAATTCCACCAAGTGGTCAAATTCCACCAAGTGGTCAAATTCCACCAAGTGGTCAAATTCCACCAAGTGGTCAAATTCCACCAAGTGGTCAAATTCCACCAAGTGGTCAAATTCCACCAAGTGGTCAAATTCCACCAAGTGGTCAAATTCCACCAAGTGGTCAAATTCCACCAAGTGGTCAAATTCCACCAAGTGGTCAAATTCCACCAAGTGGTCAAATTCCACCAAGTGGTCAAATTCCACCAAGTGGTCAAATTCCACCAAGTGGTCAAATTCCACCAAGTGGTCAAATTCCACCAAGTGGTCAAATTCCACCAAGTGGTCAAATTCCACCAAGTGGTCAAATTCCACCAAGTGGTCAAATTCCACAAGTGGTCAAATTCCACCAAGTGGTCAAATTCCACCAAGTGGTCAAATTCCACCAAGTGGTCAAATTCCACCAAGTGGTCAAATTCCACCAAGTGGTCAAATTCCACCAAGTGGTCAAATTCCACCAAGTGGTCAAATTCCACCAAGTGGTCAAATTCCACCAAGTGGTCAAATTCCACCAAGTGGTCAAATTCCACCAAGTGGTCAAATTCCACCAAGTGGTCAAATTCCACCAAGTGGTCAAATTCCACCAAGTGGTCAAATTCCACCAAGTGGTCAAATTCCACCAAGTGGTCAAATTCCACCAAGTGGTCAAATTCCACCAAGTGGTCAAATTCCACCAAGTGGTCAAATTCCACCAAGTGGTCAAATTCCACCAAGTGGTCAAATTCCACCAAGTGGTCAAATTCCACCAAGTGGTCAAATTCCACCAAGTGGTCAAATTCCACCAAGTGGTCAAATTCCACCAAGTGGTCAAATTCCACCAAGTGGTCAAATTCCACCAAGTGGTCAAATTCCACCAAGTGGTCAAATTCCACCAAGTGGTCAAATTCCACCAAGTGGTCAAATTCCACCAAGTGGTCAAATTCCACCAAGTGGTCAAATTCCACCAAGTGGTCAAATTCCACCAAGTGGTCAAATTCCACCAAGTGGTCAAATTCCACCAAGTGGTCAAATTCCACCAAGTGGTCAAATTCCACCAAGTGGTCAAATTCCACCAAGTGGTCAAATTCCACCAAGTGGTCAAATTCCACCAAGTGGTCAAATTCCACCAAGTGGTCAAATTCCACCAAGTGGTCAAATTCCACCAAGTGGTCAAATTCCACCAAGTGGTCAAATTCCACCAAGTGGTCAAATTCCACCAAGTGGTCAAATTCCACCAAGTGGTCAAATTCCACCAAGTGGTCAAATTCCACCAAGTGGTCAAATTCCACCAAGTGGTCAAATTCCACCAAGTGGTCAAATTCCACCAAGTGGTCAAATTCCACCAAGTGGTCAAATTCCACCAAGTGGTCAAATTCCACCAAGTGGTCAAATTCCACCAAGTGGTCAAATTCCACCAAGTGGTCAAATTCCACCAAGTGGTCAAATTCCACCAAGTGGTCAAATTCCACCAAGTGGTCAAATTCCACCAAGTGGTCAAATTCCACCAAGTGGTCAAATTCCACCAAGTGGTCAAATTCCACCAAGTGGTCAAATTCCACCAAGTGGTCAAATTCCACCAAGTGGTCAAATTCCACCAAGTGGTCAAATTCCACCAAGTGGTCAAATTCCACCAAGTGGTCAAATTCCACCAAGTGGTCAAATTCCACCAAGTGGTCAAATTCCACCAAGTGGTCAAATTCCACCAAGTGGTCAAATTCCACCAAGTGGTCAAATTCCACCAAGTGGTCAAATTCCACCAAGTGGTCAAATTCCACCAAGTGGTCAAATTCCACCAAGTGGTCAAATTCCACCAAGTGGTCAAATTCCACCAAGTGGTCAAATTCCACCAAGTGGTCAAATTCCACCAAGTGGTCAAATTCCACCAAGTGGTCAAATTCCACCAAGTGGTCAAATTCCACCAAGTGGTCAAATTCCACCAAGTGGTCAAATTCCACCAAGTGGTCAAATTCCACCAAGTGGTCAAATTCCACCAAGTGGTCAAATTCCACCAAGTGGTCAAATTCCACCAAGTGGTCAAATTCCACCAAGTGGTCAAATTCCACCAAGTGGTCAAATTCCACCAAGTGGTCAAATTCCACCAAGTGGTCAAATTCCACCAAGTGGTCAAATTCCACCAAGTGGTCAAATTCCACCAAGTGGTCAAATTCCACCAAGTGGTCAAATTCCACCAAGTGGTCAAATTCCACCAAGTGGTCAAATTCCACCAAGTGGTCAAATTCCACCAAGTGGTCAAATTCCACCAAGTGGTCAAATTCCACCAAGTGGTCAAATTCCACCAAGTGGTCAAATTCCACCAAGTGGTCAAATTCCACCAAGTGGTCAAATTCCACCAAGTGGTCAAATTCCACCAAGTGGTCAAATTCCACCAAGTGGTCAAATTCCACCAAGTGGTCAAATTCCACCAAGTGGTCAAATTCCACCAAGTGGTCAAATTCCACCAAGTGGTCAAATTCCACCAAGTGGTCAAATTCCACCAAGTGGTCAAATTCCACCAAGTGGTCAAATTCCACCAAGTGGTCAAATTCCACCAAGTGGTCAAATTCCACCAAGTGGTCAAATTCCACCAAGTGGTCAAATTCCACCAAGTGGTCAAATTCCACCAAGTGGTCAAATTCCACCAAGTGGTCAAATTCCACCAAGTGGTCAAATTCCACCAAGTGGTCAAATTCCACCAAGTGGTCAAATTCCACCAAGTGGTCAAATTCCACCAAGTGGTCAAATTCCACCAAGTGGTCAAATTCCACCAAGTGGTCAAATTCCACCAAGTGGTCAAATTCCACCAAGTGGTCAAATTCCACCAAGTGGTCAAATTCCACCAAGTGGTCAAATTCCACCAAGTGGTCAAATTCCACCAAGTGGTCAAATTCCACCAAGTGGTCAAATTCCACCAAGTGGTCAAATTCCACCAAGTGGTCAAATTCCACCAAGTGGTCAAATTCCACCAAGTGGTCAAATTCCACCAAGTGGTCAAATTCCACCAAGTGGTCAAATTCCACCAAGTGGTCAAATTCCACCAAGTGGTCAAATTCCACCAAGTGGTCAAATTCCACCAAGTGGTCAAATTCCACCAAGTGGTCAAATTCCACCAAGTGGTCAAATTCCACCAAGTGGTCAAATTCCACCAAGTGGTCAAATTCCACCAAGTGGTCAAATTCCACCAAGTGGTCAAATTCCACCAAGTGGTCAAATTCCACCAAGTGGTCAAATTCCACCAAGTGGTCAAATTCCACCAAGTGGTCAAATTCCACCAAGTGGTCAAATTCCACCAAGTGGTCAAATTCCACCAAGTGGTCAAATTCCACCAAGTGGTAAATTCCACCAAGTGGTCAAATTCCACCAAGTGGTCAAATTCCACCAAGTGGTCAAATTCCACCAAGTGGTCAAATTCCACCAAGTGGTCAAATTCCACCAAGTGGTCAAATTCCACCAAGTGGTCAAATTCCACCAAGTGGTCAAATTCCACCAAGTGGTCAAATTCCACCAAGTGGTCAAATTCCACCAAGTGGTCAAATTCCACCAAGTGGTCAAATTCCACCAAGTGGTCAAATTCCACCAAGTGGTCAAATTCCACCAAGTGGTCAAATTCCACCAAGTGGTCAAATTCCACCAAGTGGTCAAATTCCACCAAGTGGTCAAATTCCACCAAGTGGTCAAATTCCACCAAGTGGTCAAATTCCACCAAGTGGTCAAATTCCACCAAGTGGTCAAATTCCACCAAGTGGTCAAATTCCACCAAGTGGTCAAATTCCACCAAGTGGTCAAATTCCACCAAGTGGTCAAATTCCACCAAGTGGTCAAATTCCACCAAGTGGTCAAATTCCACCAAGTGGTCAAATTCCACCAAGTGGTCAAATTCCACCAAGTGGTCAAATTCCACCAAGTGGTCAAATTCCACCAAGTGGTCAAATTCCACCAAGTGGTCAAATTCCACCAAGTGGTCAAATTCCACCAAGTGGTCAAATTCCACCAAGTGGTCAAATTCCACCAAGTGGTCAAATTCCACCAAGTGGTCAAATTCCACCAAGTGGTCAAATTCCACCAAGTGGTCAAATTCCACCAAGTGGTCAAATTCCACCAAGTGGTCAAATTCCACCAAGTGGTCAAATTCCACCAAGTGGTCAAATTCCACCAAGTGGTCAAATTCCACCAAGTGGTCAAATTCCACCAAGTGGTCAAATTCCACCAAGTGGTCAAATTCCACCAAGTGGTCAAATTCCACCAAGTGGTCAAATTCCACCAAGTGGTCAAATTCCACCAAGTGGTCAAATTCCACCAAGTGGTCAAATTCCACCAAGTGGTCAAATTCCACCAAGTGGTCAAATTCCACCAAGTGGTCAAATTCCACCAAGTGGTCAAATTCCACCAAGTGGTCAAATTCCACCAAGTGGTCAAATTCCACCAAGTGGTCAAATTCCACCAAGTGGTCAAATTCCACCAAGTGGTCAAATTCCACCAAGTGGTCAAATTCCACCAAGTGGTCAAATTCCACCAAGTGGTCAAATTCCACCAAGTGGTCAAATTCCACCAAGTGGTCAAATTCCACCAAGTGGTCAAATTCCACCAAGTGGTCAAATTCCACCAAGTGGTCAAATTCCACCAAGTGGTCAAATTCCACCAAGTGGTCAAATTCCACCAAGTGGTCAAATTCCACCAAGTGGTCAAATTCCACCAAGTGGTCAAATTCCACCAAGTGGTCAAATTCCACCAAGTGGTCAAATTCCACCAAGTGGTCAAATTCCACCAAGTGGTCAAATTCCACCAAGTGGTCAAATTCCACCAAGTGGTCAAATTCCACCAAGTGGTCAAATTCCACCAAGTGGTCAAATTCCACCAAGTGGTCAAATTCCACCAAGTGGTCAAATTCCACCAAGTGGTCAAATTCCACCAAGTGGTCAAATTCCACCAAGTGGTCAAATTCCACCAAGTGGTCAAATTCCACCAAGTGGTCAAATTCCACCAAGTGGTCAAATTCCACCAAGTGGTCAAATTCCACCAAGTGGTAAATTCCACCAAGTGGTCAAATTCCACCAAGTGGTCAAATTCCACCAAGTGGTCAAATTCCACCAAGTGGTCAAATTCCACCAAGTGGTCAAATTCCACCAAGTGGTCAAATTCCACCAAGTGGTCAAATTCCACCAAGTGGTCAAATTCCACCAAGTGGTCAAATTCCACCAAGTGGTCAAATTCCACCAAGTGGTCAAATTCCACCAAGTGGTCAAATTCCACCAAGTGGTCAAATTCCACCAAGTGGTCAAATTCCACCAAGTGGTCAAATTCCACCAAGTGGTCAAATTCCACCAAGTGGTCAAATTCCACCAAGTGGTCAAATTCCACCAAGTGGTCAAATTCCACCAAGTGGTCAAATTCCACCAAGTGGTCAAATTCCACCAAGTGGTCAAATTCCACCAAGTGGTCAAATTCCACCAAGTGGTCAAATTCCACCAAGTGGTCAAATTCCACCAAGTGGTCAAATTCCACCAAGTGGTCAAATTCCACCAAGTGGTCAAATTCCACCAAGTGGTCAAATTCCACCAAGTGGTAAATTCCACCAAGTGGTCAAATTCCACCAAGTGGTCAAATTCCACCAAGTGGTCAAATTCCACCAAGTGGTCAAATTCCACCAAGTGGTCAAATTCCACCAAGTGGTCAAATTCCACCAAGTGGTCAAATTCCACCAAGTGGTCAAATTCCACCAAGTGGTCAAATTCCACCAAGTGGTCAAATTCCACCAAGTGGTCAAATTCCACCAAGTGGTCAAATTCCACCAAGTGGTCAAATTCCACCAAGTGGTCAAATTCCACCAAGTGGTCAAATTCCACCAAGTGGTCAAATTCCACCAAGTGGTCAAATTCCACCAAGTGGTCAAATTCCACCAAGTGGTCAAATTCCACCAAGTGGTCAAATTCCACCAAGTGGTCAAATTCCACCAAGTGGTCAAATTCCACCAAGTGGTCAAATTCCACCAAGTGGTCAAATTCCACCAAGTGGTCAAATTCCACCAAGTGGTCAAATTCCACCAAGTGGTCAAATTCCACCAAGTGGTCAAATTCCACCAAGTGGTCAAATTCCACCAAGTGGTCAAATTCCACCAAGTGGTCAAATTCCACCAAGTGGTCAAATTCCACCAAGTGGTCAAATTCCACCAAGTGGTCAAATTCCACCAAGTGGTCAAATTCCACCAAGTGGTAAATTCCACCAAGTGGTCAAATTCCACCAAGTGGTCAAATTCCACCAAGTGGTCAAATTCCACCAAGTGGTCAAATTCCACCAAGTGGTCAAATTCCACCAAGTGGTCAAATTCCACCAAGTGGTCAAATTCCACCAAGTGGTCAAATTCCACCAAGTGGTCAAATTCCACCAAGTGGTCAAATTCCACCAAGTGGTCAAATTCCACCAAGTGGTCAAATTCCACCAAGTGGTCAAATTCCACCAAGTGGTCAAATTCCACCAAGTGGTCAAATTCCACCAAGTGGTCAAATTCCACCAAGTGGTCAAATTCCACCAAGTGGTCAAATTCCACCAAGTGGTCAAATTCCACCAAGTGGTCAAATTCCACCAAGTGGTCAAATTCCACCAAGTGGTCAAATTCCACCAAGTGGTCAAATTCCACCAAGTGGTCAAATTCCACCAAGTGGTCAAATTCCACCAAGTGGTCAAATTCCACCAAGTGGTCAAATTCCACCAAGTGGTCAAATTCCACCAAGTGGTCAAATTCCACCAAGTGGTCAAATTCCACCAAGTGGTCAAATTCCACCAAGTGGTCAAATTCCACCAAGTGGTCAAATTCCACCAAGTGGTCAAATTCCACCAAGTGGTCAAATTCCACCAAGTGGTCAAATTCCACCAAGTGGTCAAATTCCACCAAGTGGTCAAATTCCACCAAGTGGTCAAATTCCACCAAGTGGTCAAATTCCACCAAGTGGTCAAATTCCACCAAGTGGTCAAATTCCACCAAGTGGTCAAATTCCACCAAGTGGTCAAATTCCACCAAGTGGTCAAATTCCACCAAGTGGTCAAATTCCACCAAGTGGTCAAATTCCACCAAGTGGTCAAATTCCACCAAGTGGTCAAATTCCACCAAGTGGTCAAATTCCACCAAGTGGTCAAATTCCACCAAGTGGTCAAATTCCACCAAGTGGTCAAATTCCACCAAGTGGTCAAATTCCACCAAGTGGTCAAATTCCACCAAGTGGTCAAATTCCACCAAGTGGTCAAATTCCACCAAGTGGTCAAATTCCACCAAGTGGTCAAATTCCACCAAGTGGTCAAATTCCACCAAGTGGTCAAATTCCACCAAGTGGTCAAATTCCACCAAGTGGTCAAATTCCACCAAGTGGTCAAATTCCACCAAGTGGTCAAATTCCACCAAGTGGTAAATTCCACCAAGTGGTCAAATTCCACCAAGTGGTCAAATTCCACCAAGTGGTCAAATTCCACCAAGTGGTCAAATTCCACCAAGTGGTCAAATTCCACCAAGTGGTCAAATTCCACCAAGTGGTCAAATTCCACCAAGTGGTCAAATTCCACCAAGTGGTCAAATTCCACCAAGTGGTCAAATTCCACCAAGTGGTCAAATTCCACCAAGTGGTAAATTCCACCAAGTGGTCAAATTCCACCAAGTGGTCAAATTCCACCAAGTGGTCAAATTCCACCAAGTGGTCAAATTCCACCAAGTGGTCAAATTCCACCAAGTGGTAAATTCCACCAAGTGGTCAAATTCCACCAAGTGGTCAAATTCCACCAAGTGGTCAAATTCCACCAAGTGGTCAAATTCCACCAAGTGGTCAAATTCCACCAAGTGGTCAAATTCCACCAAGTGGTCAAATTCCACCAAGTGGTCAAATTCCACCAAGTGGTCAAATTCCACCAAGTGGTCAAATTCCACCAAGTGGTCAAATTCCACCAAGTGGTAAATTCCACCAAGTGGTCAAATTCCACCAAGTGGTCAAATTCCACCAAGTGGTCAAATTCCACCAAGTGGTCAAATTCCACCAAGTGGTCAAATTCCACCAAGTGGTCAAATTCCACCAAGTGGTCAAATTCCACCAAGTGGTCAAATTCCACCAAGTGGTCAAATTCCACCAAGTGGTCAAATTCCACCAAGTGGTCAAATTCCACCAAGTGGTAAATACACGCGGTATAAGTGGTTTCATTTCTATAATAATTGTGTCCTATATTTGCATGTTTAATCCATGAATATTAGGTGAATATTCTAAATGTCTATTGTCGATTAATTATATGGGAATATAATTAAAGTAAGACAATTGTGAGAGATTGGTGAAAATATTTAAGGGAATATTTTGAAGATGGTGGATCGTACCAAACTCACATGATATTCAAAAGGTGAATATTGGACTTACCCCACAGAACGAATTATCATTTTATGGATCGGCGTCATTAAATGAAATTCGTGAAATGGTTACTTTATTTATCCTTTGACTTGAGATACAAGTGAGTTATGCTTGTGTGGATTGCATTTCTTGATTGTAGTTCTAACTGTCCTGAACAAGGCAGTAATAAAGGGCTATTTTCAGAAATGTTAAGAAACGACATGGCCAGACACTTGTAGTCAATACAGGATTTGTTCCTTCAATTTGCAACTGAAGTATGATACCATTTGGCGCCCTCATTAATTAATTGAAGATGTTTGTGTGGCCACACCCAAATGAACTCAAGAAGTTGTCTTGACTAATTTGGTAATCTTAATTAATTGTAGAAATGAGAAATATAATCGTTAAGTTATGAAATGACATTGATCCATATTCATAATTAACAAGGGTATCTGAACAAAGGGATATTAAAGACTAAATCATTTCAACTTGGCAATTTAAGAATCTATTCTTAAATATTTCCGGGAGCATTGGAGTGTTGCTAGACGCCAACCAATGTTATTGCCTTTATAATAACATGCTCAAGTGGGAGCTGTTGGAGTGTGATCATTTTATTATAAATCGCATGTCCGGGAATAGTTTAAGCCTACGGGGTCACACAAAAAGACACGGTAACTCGATAATATTAATTGATATGTTAAAGTAATATATTAATTAGTTTGATCACGAAATGATTAATTAAATATAATTAAAGGGTTAGTTGTATTTAATTAATTAAAAAGGAGGATTAAAAATGTGAAAGTGGTCAAATTCCACCAAGTGGTCAAATTCCACCAAGTGGTCAAATTCCACCAAGTGGTCAAATTCCACCAAGTGGTCAAATTCCACCAAGTGGTCAAATTCCACCAAGTGGTCAAATTCCACCAAGTGGTCAAATTCCACCAAGTGGTCAAATTCCACCAAGTGGTCGAATTCCACCAAGTGGTCGAATTCCACCAAGTGGTCAAATTCCACCAAGTGGTCAAATTCCACCAAGTGGTCAAATTCCACCAAGTGGTCAAATTCCACCAAGTGGTCAAATTCCACCAAGTGGTCGAATTCCACCAAGTGGTCGAAATTCCACCAAGTGGTCAAATTCCACCAAGTGGTCAAATTCCACCAAGTGGTCAAATTCCACCAAGTGGTCAAATTCCACCAAGTGGTCAAATTCCACCAAGTGGTCAAATTCCACCAAGTGGTCAAATTCCACCAAGTGGTCAAATTCCACCAAGTGGTCAAATTCCACCAAGTGGTCAAATTCCACCAAGTGGTCAAATTCCACCAAGTGGTCAAATTCCACCAAGTGGTCAAATTCCACCAAGTGGTCAAATTCCACCAAGTGGTCAAATTCCACCAAGTGGTCAAATTCCACCAAGTGGTCAAATTCCACCAAGTGGTCAAATTCCACCAAGTGGTCAAATTCCACCAAGTGGTCAAATTCCACCAAGTGGTCAAATTCCACCAAGTGGTCAAATTCCACCAAGTGGTCAAATTCCACCAAGTGGTCAAATTCCACCAAGTGGTCAAATTCCACCAAGTGGTCAAATTCCACCAAGTGGTCAAATTCCACCAAGTGGTCAAATTCCACCAATATTATATTAATAAAAAAAATAGGAATCAACTTATACAAAACATTTCAGATTGTTTCCACAAAGCACTTGATACATGGCATCATCAAAATATTGGTTAACTTCGTATACATTAAGTTTTACTCTTTGTTAGTTTTATATTAATATTTTTTATTTTATAACTTTCTATATAAATATAAAAATACGTAATTATTTATTTTTCTTTTATAAACATTTTGACATAAGTTTTATTAAAAACGAAGTTATTTTTAAAAAATATATATTTTAATATGTTATTAATTCATACAAATGTCACGTAGCATTTATAAGAATCAAATCAAGTTAAAAACAAATACACTTTTAGAAAATGTCATTAATTTTATACATTTAATATTATACAAAATAATGATATGATCTTCTAGGTTGCAGGAAAAGTGAGGAAAAGAATAAGAAAAAGACAATACTTGCTCCATTTTTCTTAAACTAAGTTAAGTAATAAATATGTTTTTAAGAAAGTGACATTGATTTTATACAAAATAGTGATAGATTCGTATGATATTTTGACAGTATATTTATTAGAAACAATGTAAAGTTGGTTAATTCAATACTTTGTAATAAATGTTTCAACTATTATATAATTTGTATATCTTCCACACAAACATATAAACAAATATAACCAAAAAAAGTAAATTTATCATTTTAAACGGAATGAGTGATGATGTCTTTTTTCTCTTAAATTAATATTTTTCTTTACAATTAAAATGAAACAAATAAAATGTTAGAAAAGGACAAAATATGTAGACTATTTTTGGACACATAAAATGTTAGAATAGGCAAAAGTGGGGACCATATTTTATGGTGGTCGGGTGACAGGTGACTAATTTGTTGCAAGCCCTTTTCTTTTTCGAGTTAATTAAAGTGGTCAAATTCCACCAAGTGGTCAAATTCCACCAAGTGGTCAAATTCCACCAAGTGGTCAAATTCCACCAAGTGGTCAAATTCCACCAAGTGGTCAAATTCCACCAAGTGGTCAAATTCCACCAAGTGGTCAAATTCCACCAAGTGGTAAATTCCACCAAGTGGTCAAATTCCACCAAGTGGTCAAATTCCACCAAGTGGTCAAATTCCACCAAGTGGTCAAATTCCACCAAGTGGTCAAATTCCACCAAGTGGTAAATTCCACCAAGTGGTCAAATTCCACCAAGTGGTCAAATTCCACCAAGTGGTCAAATTCCACCAAGTGGTCAAATTCCACCAAGTGGTCAAATTCCACCAAGTGGTAAATTCCACCAAGTGGTCAAATTCCACCAAGTGGTCAAATTCCACCAAGTGGTCAAATTCCACCAAGTGGTCAAATTCCACCAAGTGGTCAAATTCCACCAAGTGGTAAATTCCACCAAGTGGTCAAATTCCACCAAGTGGTCAAATTCCACCAAGTGGTCAAATTCCACCAAGTGGTCAAATTCCACCAAGTGGTCAAATTCCACCAAGTGGTCAAATTCCACCAAGTGGTCAAATTCCACCAAGTGGTCAAATTCCACCAAGTGGTCAAATTCCACCAAGTGGTCAAATTCCACCAAGTGGTCAAATTCCACCAAGTGGTAAATTCCAAAGTGGTAAATTCCACCAAGTGGTCAAATTCCACCAAGTGGTCAAATTCCACCAAGTGGTCAAATTCCACCAAGTGGTCAAATTCCACCAAGTGGTAAATTCCACCAAGTGGTCAAATTCCACCAAGTGGTCAAATTCCACCAAGTGGTCAAATTCCACCAAGTGGTCAAATTCCACCAAGTGGTCAAATTCCACCAAGTGGTAAATTCCACCAAGTGGTCAAATTCCACCAAGTGGTCAAATTCCACCAAGTGGTCAAATTCCACCAAGTGGTCAAATTCCACCAAGTGGTCAAATTCCACAAGTGGTAAATTCCACCAAGTGGTCAAATTCCACCAAGTGGTCAAATTCCACCAAGTGGTCAAATTCCACCAAGTGGTCAAATTCCACCAAGTGGTCAAATTCCACCAAGTGGTAAATTCCACCAAGTGGTCAAATTCCACCAAGTGGTCAAATTCCACCAAGTGGTCAAATTCCACCAAGTGGTCAAATTCCACCAAGTGGTCAAATTCCAAAGTGGTAAATTCCAAAGTGGTCAAATTCCACCAAGTGGTCAAATTCCACCAAGTGGTCAAATTCCACCAAGTGGTCAAATTCCACCAAGTGGTCAAATTCCACCAAGTGGTCAAATTCCACCAAGTGGTCAAATTCCACCAAGGTCAAATTCCACCAAGTGGTCAAATTCCACCAAGTGGTCGAATTCCACCATGAGGTCGAATTCAAGTGGATTAAAAATGTGAAAGTGGTCAAATTCCACCAAGTGGTCAAATTCCACCAAGTGGTCAAATTCCACCAAGTGGTCAAATTCCACCAAGTGGTCGAATTCCACCATGAGGTCGAATTCAAGGGATTAAAAATGTGAAAGTGGTCAAATTCCACCAAGTGGTCAAATTCCACCAAGTGGTCAAATTCCACCAAGTGGTCAAATTCCACCAAGTGGTCAATTCCACCATGAGGTAATTAAAAGGGATTAAAAATGTGAAAGTGGTCAAATTCCACCAAGTGGTCAAATTCCACCAAGTGGTCAAATTCCACCAAGTGGTCAAATTCCACCAAGTGGTCAATTCCACCATGAGGTCGAATTAAAAGGGATTAAAAATGTGAAAGTGGTCAAATTCCACCAAGTGGTCAAATTCCACCAAGTGGTCAAATTCCACCAAGTGGTCAAATTCCACCAAGTGGTCGAATTCCACCATGAGGTCGAATTCCTCATGGTGGTCGAACCAACTCTTAACCACTATATAAAAAGAGGTAGGAATCAATTCATACACAACATGTCAGATTATTTTTATCAAGACAACAAAATATTGATTAATTCGTACATATTAATTTTATTCTTAGTTTTTAATATTTTTTATTTTTTAACATTTTTTATAGATATAAAAATATGATATTTTAGAACTTGTTAATATTTTTTATTTTTTAACATTTTTTATAAATATAAAAAAATGATATTTTATAACTTTGTATAAAATGTATACATTTGTATAAAATGTCAGGTAAGCAGGTATGAGAATCAAATCAAGTTAAAAACAAATACACCTTTAGAACATGTCATTAATTTTATACATTTAATTTTATACAAAATAATGATATGATTTTGTAAGTTGTGCAAGAAAAGTGAGGAAAAGAATAAGAAAAAGACAATACTTGCTCTATTTTTCATAAATTAAGTTAAGTAATAAATATGCTTTTAAGAAAGTGACATTAGTTTTATACAAAATAGTGATAGATTCTTATGATATTTTGACAGTATATTTATTAGAAGCAATGTAAAGTTAGTTTAAATTCGATACTTTGTAATAAATGTTTCAACTATTATATAATTGGTTGTCTTCTACACAAACATACAAACAATATATAAAAAAAACAGAATTAGAAAAGAAGTTCAGTAAATTTGATCATATCGTATCTTGATAAAACAAATGATGAATGTATCAGAAATTTTAACCGATCAGGTATATATCGTTTTTCATCTTAACAATTTATATTGAGTTAGTGTAATTATTGTTTATGTAGCTTGTTTTATATTATACATTAAGAATTAGTAGAATACTTGTTTTATATTATACATCTTAATACTTGATATTATTTATGTAGCACTTTAGATATTCTAACTGTTTTAGTTGTTTTATGGTACCCATCTTAATACAATTGATTTATGTTAAATAGCATCTTATGCTAAGTTTTATATATTGGATTACTCATTAAACAAAACCTATACTAACTACTCATTATTTTAGATAATAAACCACTTATATGATATTTACATGTGTTTAACTCTAATAAAAAATTAGTAGAATGGGCACAAAAAATGGCACGCTCTCATGGCTACGTTCTTGTAGCCAAAAAATATAAGAAAAAAAATGGTTATCTTTCTAAAATTACACTTATATGTTATTGTGGCGGTGTGTCTAGAAGTACTAATACTGTTGCTAACCGATGACGTCCAAGCTTGAAAAAACTCAAAACCAAACCCAAACCCAAACCCAACCCCAACCCCAACCCAAGTTTTTCGACTTAAATGAAGAACCAAAAGATCAAGATCCAAATGCTTATATGTATCTAACCCCACCGTACTATGTAGATCCAACCATGAACAATACAACTTTTTTAATTGACCAAGGATTTGAAATATTTCTTTCATATATCACACAGGTGCAGAATGTATTGGGAGATGAAAACTGTGGATTTAGAGCGACAGTTGTATGCATGGGTCATCATTAGGAGACATGGTGTCAAATTCGAATGGATTTATTGGGAGAGTTACATGTGCATAATACAACATACGAGCATATGTTAACAAAGAAGGCGCACAATCACTTCAGCATGCACTGAATTACTTTAAGGAGGGATTTGCACCTGAAGCACATTGGATGGAAATTTTATTCATGGGGTTACTCATTGCTTCAAGGTATAATGTAGTTGTTTTTTTAAGCAACAACGAAGAGACAACATTTTTACCACTTTTTAGTAGCCCACCAAATTCGCAACCGCATGATATTTGGGTAATTGCACTCGTCAATGGTGACCATTTTGTAAGATTGGTACTTCGAGGAGATTTCCCGATACCTCCTACACATCCACTGGTCTAGCAACGCATTCAACCGGACATGGGAAACTCCTTATTTGCATAGACAAAATGTGTACGATCAACTTAAATTTCCTAATCGTAGTTTAGGAGGTGTGAAAACTTGTATTAATATTGATGATTAGAAAAATGATATAAAATATTTTATTATCTATTATTGACTTTTTAACCATTTCATTAAAATAGAACACATAAAATGTTAGAATAGGATAAAATATGTAGACTATTTTTAAACACATAAAATGTTAGAAGAGACAAAAGTGGGGACCATATTTTGTGACACGTGACTAAGGTAACTAATTTGTTGTAAGCAGTGGCGAATCCAGGATTTCAAACTAGGTAGGTCCTGATTTTTGGTTTATTTAATCGATAAGATGAGTGTGTTAGTTGATCGGGTCGGGTCGAAATTAACACCATCTACAACATGAATTTTGCTTGTTACGGAAAAACAAGACACAAATACCATCTAAAGCATGAATTTTTTAATTGCAAAAAGAATTTTGACACTATAATTTAGTTATAAATAACAAATTTATATATTTTTCAGATTTAATTATTTTTATTAATTGTTTCTGAATAGATTTACTATTCGAAACTTCTATCTAAATGTATAAAGAAAAGATCATGTAATCTAGTATTAAAAATATTGTGGGCTATGTAACTTTTATTTGTAGTCCAATACGATCATTTATATTAATCAATCAAAAAAGATACGGAGTATAAATTTGAAAATCACTTTAAATGGAATCATTTTAAAATTAAAAAGTCAAGGACTTAACATAAACATTTAATTAAACTTAAAGGGGTCTAAAAAGAAATATGATAAAAAGTGAAAAGTCAGACTCAATCCTCTCTCGTGTGTCATCTTCTTCATCACACTTTTATCCAAAAACCTCCATTAAAGCATAAAATCTCTTTTTTAGCTTCAACAACTAGTTGAATGAGTAGATTAAAAACTACTTTGTTCATTAAAAAGCTTAGTCCATATTTATTTCATGTATACGGTAGGTCCTAACAAAAAAATTACATATGTCCTAAAACTACTTATCATTTAAGCTCTAAAAACTTTTCCAAACTAAGGTAGGTCCTAGGACCTACCTTCTACTACACTAAATCCGCCCCTGGTTGTAAGCCGTTCAACTGATTTATGTTGTGGTCCAACATCTACTTATTGTTGAAAGGAGGTGTGCAACTAATAGGGGCTTTTTTTTTCAACTGATTTATTTTGTGGTCCAACACCTAACCATTGTTGAATGGAGGCGTGTAATTAATAGAGGCCTTAATTAAAATTAGAGTGGTCCATATTGTCACTTTTTTGTCTTTTAGATAAAATACATACATCAAGTGAATGGTGTTATCAAGTCATTGAACACGTTCATAGGAGATGTACAAGTCTGATAATGTAATTTTTAAGTTGGATAATTACAAATTCCGTCTCTGGGTTAGGTCGTAAATTGCAAGTTTCATCCCTAACTTCATAAAATTACAAATTTTATTCCTGACTTTCGTGCTCCGTCAACCGTTTTGGTCCAAACCACTAACAATCGTTAAAAATAATTTACCAATATCATCCCTGTGTCCGAAGTTTTGAAGAGATGTCGAATCTGGTGGTGGGGAAGCCGGGTATTGGTGGTGGTGACGGATCTTGGATGGATTTGGGTTCCACTTGCTCGGTTGGGCCTTGAAGCACCGAAACGTCTGAGAGGTTGTCGTTCTTTTTTTGAAACGCCAAGGGAACGGATACGCCACGAAAACATTTCCAAGCCGTTTTCGTTTTCAGGTGGTGGTGAAGTCGGGTATTAGTGGTGGTGACGGAGCTTGACCGGATATATAGATTGGTTGTGATGCAAATGATGTAACAATTGTCATTTTTGGCCCACTAATTGTTGGAAATAATGAAAACAAACTTTTTAAATTTATATTGCCGATATGATTTTGTTCACATTTTGTTCATATTATTGAGCCGAATGAAATATGAGGTTGGATTCCATGTCCTGTGATTGGGCTACAGTGATTAGACATTATTTGGAGGAAACGTATATAAGAAGCTTTAGTATAATGTACAGTTTCAGACAGTGTCGGTGGATAAATAATAATGGTACAAATAAGATCACATTTAAAGTTTGACAATATAACGTCAACTATTTAGATTAAATCACGGATTAAACATTTAGCAAATAATGATTATTACATCGACATAAATACAAATAATTATATCCGTGATTATCGGTTGGCACATGTTACTCTTCTGACAAAGAACAAATAATTAGTTTTTGTTTTGATTCTTTTTCTTCTTGCTCGTGATTCTTTGTTGGGCAGATTTTCTCTTCTCTTTTTCTTTTGATCTAGACAGCCACCCACCTTGTTTCTTTTTCTTTTGGTTGCTTCCGTTTATTTCCTCGTGATGCAACAGAAAGAAAACATCTTTCAAAATCTATCTTATTTTATATATATATATGAACACATACAAACACATAAAGAGATTATTTTATATATATATATATATATATATATATATATATATATATATATATATATATATATATATATATATATATATATATATATATATATATATATATATATATATATATATATATATATATATATATATATATATATATATATATATATATATATATATATATATATATATATATATATATATATATATATATATATATATATATATATATATATATATATATATATATATATATATATATATATATATATATATATATATATATATATATATATATATATATATATATATATATATATATATATATATATATATATATATATATATATATATATATATATATATATATATATATATATATATATATATATATATATATATATATATATATATATATATATATATATATATATATATATATATATATATATATATATATATATATATATATATATATATATATATATATATATATATATATATATATATATATATATATATATATATATATATATATATATATATATATATATATATATATATATATATATATATATATATATATATATATATATATATATATATATATATATATATATATATATATATATATATATATATATATATATATATATATATATATATATATATATATATATATATATATATATATATATATATATATATATATATATATATATATATATATATATATATATATATATATATATATATATATATATATATATATATATATATATATATATATATATATATATATATATATATATATATATATATATATATATATATATATATATATATATATATATATATATATATATATATATATATATATATATATATATATATATATATATATATATATATATATATATATATATATATATATATATATATATATATATATATATATATATATATATATATATATATATATATATATATATATATATATATATATATATATATATATATATATATATATATATATATATATATATATATATATATATATATATATATATATATATATATATATATATATATATATATATATATATATATATATATATATATATATATATATATATATATATATATATATATATATATATATATATATATATATATATATATATATATATATATATATATATATATATATATATATATATATATATATATATATATATATATATATATATATATATATATATATATATATATATATATATATATATATATATATATATATATATATATATATATATATATATATATATATATATATATATATATATATATATATATATATATATATATATATATATATATATATATATATATATATATATATATATATATATATATATAATATATTGTTGTGATTTAGATAGTTGTACATACATGGAAGATAATTATACTTTTTATGAATAGTAGATGTGGTGGGAAGGCTGCGGGTGACCCTATATATAAGCATCGATGATTCCTTTAAAGTAGAATTATAGAAGTGTATGTGCATCGTATTTGTTGGTTGATTTACTTGTTATGATATGGACCGAGATGTCAATTTGCTTAATTGTTGATTGTTGATGTGAATGTTAATGATGAATGTCGCTTTGATAACCATGTAAGTGGTTTATCATGTTAGGCGTATTGATTAATGATGAATGTCGCTTTGATAACCATGTAAGTGGTTTATCATGTTAGGCGTATTGGTGAATGATGAATGTCGCTTTGATAACCATGTAAGTGGTTTATCATGTTAGGCGTATTGATTAATGATGAATGTCGCTTTGATAACCATGTAAGTGGTTTATCATGTTAGGCGTATTGATTAATGATGAATGTCGCTTTGATAACCATGTAAGTGGTTTATCATGTTAGGCGTATTGGTGAATGATGAATGTCGCTTTGATAACCATGTAAGTGGTTTATCATGTTAGGCGTATTGATTAATGATGAATGTCGCTTTGATAACCATGTAAGTGGTTTATCATGTTAGGCGTATTGATTAATGATGAATGTCGCTTTGATAACCATGTAAGTGGTTTATCATGTTAGGCGTATTGATTAATGATGAATGTCGCTTTGATAACCATGTAAGTGGTTTATCATGTTAGGCGTATTGATTAATGATGAATGTCGCTTTGATAACCATGTAAGTGGTTTATCATGTTAGGCGTATTGATTAATGATGAATGTCGCTTTGATAACCATGTAAGTGGTTTATCATGTTAGGCGTATTGATTAATGATGAATGTCGCTTTGATAACCATGTAAGTGGTTTATCATGTTAGGCGTAATGGTTAATGTATAATGGCGCATTGTTTATCATGTGAGTCGCAACGGGTTACGATATATATGGCGCATTGTTTATCATGTAAGTCGTAACGGTTTACTAGCGCACTGTTTGACAGGTAAGGCGTAACGGTTTATGTATAATGATATTGTTGTTGAAACGTTGATTTTATTGATTTGTGCTAATGTGAAACCTTTTAGGGTTTCTTTGGACTTGATTAGATATTCTAATCCTCGCTTATCGTTAACGGTTGTTATCCCGATACATACTTGTTTCCTGTTACTTGTCCCTACGAACTCACCAACTTTATGTTGACGCTCTTTAGTACACTTAAAAGGAAATCAAGTTAATCAGAGACAAAATGGATGATTGCATGCTTGTTTGCTAGGATTGGACTAGCTTTGGACTTTCTGGATCCATGATCCTTACTTCCCTTTATGGGTTACTTTTAGGATTAACTACTATCGATTGAATTGTCTTTTATTATTGATTGAACATATATTTCGATGAATGTTGATGATTGTATACGTTTGTACAAGTTTAAGGATTGTTTCAATCCTATGTTTTCATATAGTTTGATTCTACATAATTTCCATGTCGTGCTGTGCTTTTCTAAGTGATACCCCATGATTCCGCCATGTTGGGGTGTTACAGAATGGTATCAGAGCCGTGGTTGTAGAGAATTAGGTGGATTGACCTAGTCTATAGCCATTGCACCCACATTTCATATTAGCATGCATGATAGGAAATTTTGTGTGCAACGTGAACTGTATGATGCATAAAAATGGTTTAAACGGAGTTCGTAGGTTACTTATGATTTGATGACTTGATTGTTATATGACAACTTGATGGACGTATATGATAGTGTCGGGATACACCGTGAATTGTGGAATTATTGTGATAAACGTTGATGTGTGTGGAATCTTGGATGCATTTATTATTTGTCCCCCAGCAAAATGAAATGATGGCATTAATGGAGTATAACATTCAATAACCCTAGAGGCGCCTGATCAACAAATCTATGGTTATCCTATGTCATATAAAGTTAATGATCTCATGGATTGCGCCTAGTGGATAAAGTATAGTAGGTAACCCGGTATGCTTAATGAGTGTTGGTTAGGTGGAGGGTTAGCCGCTGGTACACCCTGTATACATACCCGACCAATATTTAGAGAGCATAACGGAACCGAGTCCCGACATCCATTCAATATATTAACGGTGTGGAGGGTTAGCCGCTGGTACACCCTGTATACATACACTTTTAATGTATTGAATGTTGAGGTTAAGATTCGGACTATACTTTACCCACTTTGTTATGACTTGACCCCTTTTATTATATAGTGTTAAATGTTTCGTGATTGTAATTATATGAATAATGATAAGTTATTATGAATTTGACGTGATGGCGTGATAGCTAAGACATTAGTACATTTGCCTTAGTATTATGATATGAATAACGTATTGAGAACTTGAACCTTGAATGATATGTTATGAACTTAAAATTTGAACAGTATGTCATAAATTCGAACTGAAACGATATATTGTGAACAAAAGCTTGACTGATGCGATATGAGTTAGAACTTGTTAAAATTAGTGTGGAATTGAAATCTATGTTAAATGAAATAGCAGTACAGGTATAGGGGATTTTGAATAAGTTGGTAATGTGATGGACTGGCCAATGGTATGTCTTATATTATAAGCATTACCGGATGGCCCATGTCGAAGCTATATTACCTATAATTGTCTACAATTATCAGTCATTGTTGAAATAACAATATGAGAATAAGATCTAGAATACATGCTTATTAAGGTCTTAGATATTTATAATCTATAATTGTAGACCAATGATTTATTATGAACTATAGACTAAGTTCAAACTTATAGTTACGATTGACTGATAGAATGAGCTAAGATTTTGGAGACTATAATGTTCAATTAAAGTGAGATACTATGAAATATTAGGAGACCTAGTGTGTTAAGAGGCATTTTTACGAACATGAGGGTTGAGTTGGTAATTTAACGAATGTGTTCAAGAAATGACTAGAATAAGAGCAAACACGATGGTCGTAGAAGATTATGAACTTAAATGATTATATGCAGGAATAAAGTCTTGTAGTTTTCACTTTTAAATGATTTGTACTTTAAGGTAAGAATACATGATGTTACTATGAAGTACTATTCGCTTATATAACGTAAGCAATGATGTCAGATGACAATAATTGTCGAAATGGCCGACAAGGAATAACTCCTCGCCAATAAAGCCAATAATGTAGCGTTATTATATCTATATCTATAATTGAATGAAATAAAGTTGAATAACTTTATCAGAATAATTTAACGAGACCAATAATAGGGTACCGATTATGAACAGGAGTAGAGCGGGTAATTGGAATGCGATAACTTTGGTATGAATATATATTACACGATCTATATATATAACTCGCAATAGTAATTGGATGCAATAAAGAAAAAAAAATAAATAAAAATAAAAATGGTGAAATCGGCCGTCCCCAGGATCGAACCTGGGTCTAGGCCACACCCTTTCGCGCATTTAGCCAACCGCGCTAAATGCCTAGTGTTGTGAAAGTTCTCTTATGATTAAATATAAGCATATGTACAACAAATTCCTTAATTCACGCATATATTGTAAGTTCATATGAATTTTCTTTCCTAAACAAAATTTCTCGAGGAAGGGAAAACAAATGAGAAGATTTAACTACAAGCTGTTTAAGTAATTAAACTTGGAGAAGTTGAACGGAAGAGATGTAGGAGTGTTCTCTAAGATAGAGAATATTGAAGCTGTCATTTCCACTAATGAGCACGAAGTCGATTATCAAGTTAAAAATGTTGCTAGAACTTTTAACTGGGGAATAGTTCGAGTAAGAGTCGTAATAGAATCGTGGTGCATATGGAAAAGTTATTAAAATTATGAAGCTGAATAGACTATAAGACTTGAACAAACTTTATTTGGTCAAACATAACAAGCTACTATTACAAACATTAATAATACATTCGCTCTCAACTGGAACATACACTGGACTAAGTGGCTCGGTGTGGTTTGGCTAACTCTTGCTCAATCTGCCTTAAGAAGTTGGTATTACTGGGATCCTTGGAACAAATCTTCCAAATGTTTGTTAAGAAATGAGTAGAAGCCTTATCGATCTCGCTTAAACGAAAGAACTTCTCATCCCCATCCTCTGAAGTGTAGAAGATCCCAGCAGGCCTACTTAAGACCCTTCCTTCCACAAACACTATGCCCTTTGGAAGCTGAAGATTTAACAAGGCATCATCGTCAGCTGGTGGAAGCATATCGGGAGCGGATGATGAGGCGCCAACAGTTCTTAGTCTTTTCATGGGTCTTTGAGAAAGTAGAGGAGTGCTACTTTCGTCGCCTCTAAGAGTAGTGTCCTCTTCTCCCATAGTTTCCTGTAGATACTTCCTTAGACTTACTTCACCTTTAGCCATTTTGGCATACCACTCAGCTTCTCTTTTACTAGCAAGTTCTAATATGTTGACATGTTGACTTGCTGGTGTTTGCACATCAAAACCTGTTTCTCCTGCTGCTTCTGCAAGTAGTAGTTCCTTAGCTAACTTCAGAGAAGCCTCTTCCTCTATCGCTTGTATTTTCTGACGTTCTATAATCTCTTTGAGGATCACGTCTTGATAACTACTTCGGAGTGTTTCAAAATTTTCATGAAATATAATAGGAAAAGGTGATGACATAGGTCTCTTTCCCTTGAAAACAGTTGGGTCAACTGTTGCTTCAACTTCTTCAGATTGTGAGAAATCAGCAAGTTGATACAACAACCCTTTAATTTCTCTAATTTCTGCTTCAAGTTTTGTTTGTTTATCAATAGATTTTCTCAATAGTGCTCTATCAGCTGCTAGGAGAAAAGGAGTGCTATAGTGTATTTGGTCAATTTGGGAAGTAAGAGACTTAAACGAGGTGGTTTGTTCAGTAGCAAGTGATACTATAGTACTGTTAAGTTGTTCAATTTGCTTTGACAAAAGCTCGATTGAATGTTCAAGTGCAATAAATGGGTGAGTGGCCATGGCTTAGTTGAGAAAGAACAATAGTTGATTTGGATGTGTGGAAATATAGTTTCACACAAAGGAAAATATAAAAGAGAGAAGGAAATTTCAGAATGCCTATTATCTTTAAAAGTGTCTTTCTTATATAAAGAATGAAAGACGAAGTGTGACCTTGGAAAACGGACAGGTGTCCATAAACTACAAAAATTTTAATCATTGCTACTGTAATTAGTAACTACCGAATTATATATATATTTTTAAGATAAAATTTCTAAACTTTATCATCCCTTTAACCAAGGTTGAAAGGAGCTGAACAGTTTACTCAAAAGCGTATGCTATGTCGAGAAAATCCTCAACTAAATTAATAGCTTAATGAATAGACCGTCTTCCACACATCACTATATCAATTGCTAATTCATCTTTTTGAACCCTAGATGAATTTTTAATCTAAACTATTGTTTCAGGAGTGATCTAGGTAATATTTGTTTCTTTGACCTATGGATCGCCTTTAATGATTGAATTTAAGAATATGAGACAAATGTTATCAACAAAAATATGTCGACTTTTCCAACTGGATAACAGTAGTGTCTTGGTAAAAGAACTTCAAATTTGAAAATAAGAATTATTTGAAAGGCTAAAATTATGAAGGGCGATCAATGATTAAAATACACAAATGAACTTGGTATAAAAATCTATCAAGACAAATATGGGAAATTCTTTTAACTGGGGAATTTCCCTAAATCGACAACAATCCCCAAAAGAGAGCGAAGAAAGTTATATTTCATTATTCGTACAATACAAGTGAAACTTGTTACATTATTTAATCGGAAATACAATAATTAGGGATACAACATATTTAAAAACCATACAAAGAAACCCACGTGGCTACAAATAGTAAGGGAACCACGCCAAGAATGAATGCTACTAACCACGGATAAGCCTCATCCAATGGAAGTTGAGCCACAATAATTAACCACACTATGATAATAATGTAGATTACGATTAGGAAAGGATTCAACATTTTCAATATTAGGATTCGGGTTTTGGTTAGATTCTGAAGAAAGGAAAATGTTAAGTTGATATGGCATGGAGGAAAGTATGCTAAAGTATTATTATATAGTCTAAAAAGGAGCCGTTTCTAACGGTTCAAATATGAAAGATAAAGTGAATTTGAATTTTGTATAGTGTTTTAATCAGACTTACCTGTGTCTAGACGAATCGGTTATGCTATACTATAAGTATAAGTGGTCTATACTATATGAGTATAAGTATATATTTTTAAAGTACTCGATACGGTCTAGATTTCGAGGTAGAAATCCTTTTAACTGGGTAATAATGTAACAATTGTCATTTTTGGCCCACTAATTGTTGGAAATAATGAAAACAAACTTTTTGAATTTATATTGCCGATATGATTTTGTTCACATTTTGTTCATATTATTGAGCCGAATGAAATATGAGGTTGGATTCCATGTCCTGTGATTGGGCTACAGTGATTAGACATTATTTGGAGGAAACGTATATAAGAAGCTTTAGTATAATGTACAGTTTCAGACAGTGTCGGTGGATAAATAATAATGGTACAAATAAGATCACATTTAAAGTTTGACAATATAACGTCAACTATTTAGATTAAATCACGGATTAAACATTTAGCAAATAATGATTATTACATCGACATAAATACAAATAATTATATCCGTGATTATCGGTTGGCACATGTTACTCTTCTGACAAAGAACAAATAATTAGTTTTTGTTTTGATTCTTTTTCTTCTTGCTCGTGATTCTTTGTTGGGCAGATTTTCTCTTCTCTTTTTCTTTTGATCTAGACAGCCACCCACCTTGTTTCTTTTTCTTTTGGTTGCTTCCGTTTATTTCCTCGTGATGCAACAGAAAGAAAACATCTTTCAAAATCTATCTTATTTTATATATATATATGAACACATACAAACACATAAAGAGATTATTTTGGCCAAATTTTCTTCAAATCTCTTTGTCTCCTCCTGCCGACACTACACACATGAGTATTATTTTATGTTTCTTTTGTTTTGATTTCCTTAAGCTTTCTCCTCCTTATGATTCTCGGCATTCACGCATACAAACATATAAATATATATGTATATACGTATAGATATAGATATTGCTATATCATCAAGAACTTCTCCACTGCAGCCATCTTCATGCCATAAGTTGCTGCTCGTAAACTGCTACTCTGTTCGCAGTCATCATGACAACCACCAGAGTATGGCTGCCGCCTTACTGCTACGTTACTCTTTATCATCACCATGACAACCTGCTGATACTTCAAGTCGAGAACCAGCCAACATGAAATGCTACTGCCGCTGCAAAATCTTCATCATCACCACGAGTTGCTGCTAGTGTTTGGAAGGCACCATCGCCAAACTATTGCTACTACTAAATGCTACTGCTACTACTCGTTTTTAGAACAACCACCGAGCAACCATTGAACCATCAAACCTTACTGCTGCTTGAATACCACTACTAATGCTCTGTATAGTTGCTACTGCTGCATTGTTGTTACTGCCATCGAGCCACTGCTCGACTTTTGCTGCTACTTCTTGTTGCTACTGTTCGAACGAAACCATCACCACCGAACCATCACCTTTAAACACCATCACGAGCCACCACCATGTAACTACACCCACGAGCTGTAACAACCTGTTAACATCATCATCACCAACAGGAACCGTAGTTGAAAGCCAAGAAGGAAAGAAAGAAAAGAACGGTTTTGGGAAAACTTTAGATTCATGTTACGTAAAAGTTACACGTTAGTTTTCAATTCTGAAAGTTGCTGGGAGTTCGTTATTGATTCCTCTAGTTGTGTGGTGAGTTTCGTTACAATTGGTGATCGTTTATTTTTGGAAGATTTTGTTAGTTTATAAGTTCTCGTAAGGTTTTCGGGTTAGATTTAAGGAAAATGGTTAAGACTTCCAAGTTGTTATTATAGTTATATGGATAGACTGGGGTACAGAGAATTTAGACAAGAAAACGGATTCGTTGAATCTCGTTTCGTTTACAAGTTATTCGCACCGCGAAATGCCCCGTGGAAGCATTTTACATAGTTTTATTAACATAAAACGTCAACTGGGTCTTGATACGAAGCAGCCAGAATCATCATTTAAACAGTTTCCTTTACCGAAGGCTAAAACGTTTGGGATATTCGGATACATTTCAGACTGTTACATACCTCCTACTGTTTGACAGGCATTTCAGGTGAGTTTCGTAAACCCTCCCTACTCAATTGAGATTCGGGCTGAAAAGTGTACATGCTTGTTGATTGATTGTTTGTTTAATGTATTGACTTGTTGCTCGGTTAACTTTGACTTCGTTATAAACACTTGTTGTGCTTTAGATAGTTGTACATACATGGAAGATAATTATACTTTTTTTGAATAGTAGATGTGGTGGGAAGGCTGCGGGTGACCCTATATATAAGCATCAATGATTCCTTTAAAGTAGAATTATAAGAAGTATATGTGCATCGTATTTGTTGGTTGATTTAGTTGTTATGATATGGACCGAGATGTCAATTTGCTTAATTGTTGATTGTTGATGTGAATGTTAATGATGATTGTTGCTTTGATAACCATGTAAGTGGTTTATCATGTTAGGCGTATTGATTAATGATGAATGTCGCTTTGATAACCATGTAAGTGGTTTATCATGTTAGGCGTATTGATTAATGATGAATGTCGCTTTGATAACCATGTAAGTGGTTTATCATGTTAGGCGTATTGATTAATGATGAATGTCGCTTTGATAACCATGTAAGTGGTTTATCATGTTAGGCGTATTGGTGAATGATGAATGTCGCTTTGATTATCATGTAAATGATATATCATGTTAGGCGTATTGGTAATGATGAATGTCGCTTTGATTATCATGTAAATGATATATCATGTTAGGCGTATTGGTTAATGATGAATGGCGCATTGATAATCATGTAAATGATTTATCATGTTAGGCGTAATGGTTAATGTATAATGGCGCATTGTTTATCATGTGAGTCGCAACGGGTTACGATATATATGGCGCATTGTTTATCATGTAAGTCGTAACGGTTTACTAGCGCACTGTTTGACAGGTAAGGCGTAACGGTTTATGTATAATGATATTGTTGTTGAAACGTTGATTTTATTGATTTGTGCTAATGTGAAACCTTTTAGGGTTTCTTTGGACTTGATTAGATATTCTAATCCTCGCTTATCGTTAACGGTTGTTATCCCGATACATACTTGTTTCCTGTTACTTGTCCCTACGAACTCACCAACTTTATGTTGACGCTCTTTAGTACACTTAAAAGGAAATCAAGTTAATCAGAGACAAAATGGATGATTGCATGCTTGTTTGCTAGGATTGGACTAGCTTTGGACTTTCTGGATCCATGATCCTTACTTCCCTTTATGGGTTACTTTTAGGATTAACTACTATCGATTGAATTGTCTTTTATTATTGATTGAACATATATTTCGATGAATGTTGATGATTGTATACGTTTGTACAAGTTTAAGGATTGTTTCAATCCTATGTTTTCATATAGTTTGATTCTACATAATTTCCATGTCGTGCTGTGCTTTTCTAAGTGATACCCCATGATTCCGCCATGTTGGGGTGTTACAAATGAGGCAATGTTACAAAATACAAAAATATTACACACAAAAAAACTAAAAACATCTATAATATATATATATATATATTGATATATGGATTTATAATACATTCTTAATAATTAAAATCCTAGATTTCATATTGTTTAACCTAATTAATCTTCAAAAACTGTATAAAAATGGTTGTAGAGTACTTACACGACGGGCGATGGCTTTAAATCACAATAGCGACATCGTCATTGCGATATAATCTTCTTGGTGGTGGCTTTACAACCTGGTAACGTTACGGTCGTTGTGGTGGTGGCAGTAAGGTCGCGGAGGTGGTGGCGACACAACACCTAACTGCGGTGGAGCTGCGGTGGATATCACGGATTCTGTCGTGGAGCTACGATAGATAGATCTGAGATTTTAAACAAAGTGATAATAGACGACTAACTTTCGATTTGAGCTCCAGTGGATACTTTAAACAAATTGAGAATATATTTCATTTGATACTTGTTTTTATTTTAAAATAGAAAATTGATTTTTTTTTTGAACATTGAATGATTTTATTAATGAACTTCTAGCAAGATGTTAGAAAATAGAAAACATTACATAAGTTGTAGGGACATTACATAACAGAGAAAAACAGAAACCGAAGACTTAAAAGTTGAAACTACACCATTGGGGCCATTTGATATCGGAATTAGTAGCTCGGTTTGATAGCCAAAGGAAGCTAGAACTTTTGATTTCCTTGAGAGCGGATCGGATGGATGGGGTTTTGCTTGAGAATATGCAATCATTCCAGGTTTTCCAAATTATCCAACAGTAGGTCAAGAGAACAAGGTTGATGAGGTTTTTTCTTTCTGGGCTTCCTGTAGCAGTTTTATGTACCTCAAAAAGAGCTCTGATTGAAGGTGGTTTCATGGTTGGAATGCAAAAAAGGTCTGATAGATAGTATGGTCCATAGGGAGTCGGGGAACGGGCAAAACAAAAAAGGTGTTTTGCTGTTTCGTTGTTGTATAAGGGGCAGGTCGTTGAGTTCAAAGGAATGTGTCTCACCGTTAATTGATCCATGGTAGCTAAAATGAAAAGATGCCTAATAAAAGGATATTTTGAATTTCGATGTTTATTAATTCAAGCAAAATCTATTAATTCTATATATATATATAAAAGACGTCGCTTGGTTTCCGTGCGCAGACTCTTTTTGACGAATATAGTCCCTGCCGTTAAATATCTTACAACAGTGGTCCCCAACGTTAAAATGCTCACACCTTTTTTGACGATTATAGTCCCTGCCGTTAAATACTCTTACAAAATTGGTCCCAAACGTTAAAATAAATTAAAAAACTCTAACCAGCATTAACGGATGTTAACTCCTGTTTGGGTATTTAACGGGGGTTACAATAACGGTTGCAAATCACGTCCTTTTCTTCAGCAGAGAGTTATGTCATTTTTCCGAACGGGTGTTAATAAACATTAGATGCTATTAGAGTGTCTGATGAGAGTTACAAAAGCATTCTGGAAACAGACGAATGTATCTCCCGCCTGTATAAGAATTCTGGAAACAATGTTATGTCTCCCGGGGCAACGCCCGGGTAACATAACTAGTTTATTCAGATTAGTGTTTATTCATTTAAGTAAAACTTATTGGTGTATTTTTTTTTTAAATCATAAAAAGTTTTACTCAAAATATTAAAAAATAATAACATTAAACATAACGATATATCTTGGCACATTTCGCGACTCCATTTTTGACTCAAGTTGCGACTATGACAAAGAGGACGTCGCTAACAAGTTTCTACTTGCATCGCAAAATAGCCACATTTATTGTGAGTCGCTAAATTTGTCTCTAAATAGTTGTTTTCTTGTACACAAAGAGTCCTTAAAATCCATTTTTGTTGTAGTGTATATCAAATCAAACCAAATTTGTTTTTTACGGTACTATTATTCCATTTAAACCTCTACATCTAGGTTTATTTATATTAAGGATTAAGGATGCTTCTTCCTAATTGGGGTTAAAACAATACATTACATCAATTTTGCTTCTTCTACATAACATAATTAAATAAGACAATATCATTTTGAATGGTGAATGGTATATCTGTGGTCACTTAAAAGTATGTGGTAGTTGTGGTTCATATATGTTGTCCATGGTAAGTTTGCATCCGCATAATCTATACTCCTTTATAAAAAATTATCACACCCCCCATTTTTAGAAATAGTTACACAATTGTTACATACGAAATTACTAAATTTGTCCTTAATGAATTAATTTACACTCTAAACCTTTATTTTAATAATTAACACTTTAATCCCTTGTCTTCTAAAAATTTCCACTATCACAATTACATCAACCTACACCACTTGACACCGCCACCACCACCAATAGTACCATCACCGACACCACTAAACCGCCTTCCCACCACCGCCGCAGCATTGCGCGGGTACCATGCTCGTAAATAATCATGGTTCCGCCAAACATAGAGGCAATGTACAGGGGAAGACTGTATGAACCCTTTTCTATTGATTAACAAGATATTTTTTTTATTTTCGTTGCAATATCTTCAAGTAAAATTTAAGAGTTCCAATGTTGCTCATTGTTGTCGTCGAACACTATTGGATTCATGTTAATTTAATCAAGACAGTCTAATAACAATCGAGGTTACAAAAGTGGATGTAAATAGCTATCACATCTCAGTATGACCGGGAAAAGGCAATATCTCAGAAAAACATAATAATAGTAAAATGACATGTAAATAGCCATCACATCTCAAATTAATTCGAATAAAGGAAACAAATCTAATGTGCTCCTAAACCTTATTATACTACCACAATGAAGGTATGTACCTATATACAACAACTGGGCTCATTACAGAATGCTTAGCATCCTTCCAAGTAACTGATCCAGACAACAAGTTTGCATCCTTTTTATCAAATTTCCCTTTCAATATAACCGTAAAAAATCTTTTCTCGTTCACTTTTTTAAATGTCAAAGTACTCGGCTCAACTTTGATTGAAAGACCCTTGGAATTCACCACTTTCGCGTTGTATGTGACTTCATTTTCATTTCCAACGTTCTTTACAATCCGTTTAAAAACTGCAGAAAAAGTTGTGACGTTCTGTTCCACCTGAAAATGCATTGAAGGGTAGTTGAGACCATCAACGCCCTTAGTTGGTTTAAAAGTTTTGCAATCATAATTTCTCTTTCCGCCGATCATTATGCCAAGAGTTGTACTGTTGTAGCCTACTTTGCAGAGGTAACGAATGTAGGAACTCATGTTGATGTCATAAACGAGACCAGGGTCTATTGCTTTGGTGGGGTTTATTAGACCTGAACCTGACGCCAATTCCTTGTCTTCTGGGCTCACTTTTATCGGTGTTGCTATAAGTATAAAGCCGACATCATTCTCGTAGTTATCTAACGTATAATCTAGAAATTACAAAATTTTACCCATTGCAAAACCATGACATTGGGAGGTAAAGAAACTCACCTGTTGTCATGAGAGCCGACTTGATAGCAGCGGGTGACCAAGTGGGGTGAAAGGATTTGACATAGGCTGCAGCGGCAGCCACATGAGGGCAAGCCATTGAAGTTCCAGATGCTACTTTGTAGTCGACGAACCGTTTATCATAGTTTGGATGGCCGGTCATGCTTGATAGTTTTGTGTATGCAGCCAATATCCCCAGTCCAGGTGCAGCAATATCCGGCTGTACCAATATCTTCTTATAAGAAAGCCAACACAAAATAATGCATATGGTCTCTTTATCTATTTTGTTTATGTGTTTATGTTCTGCCTTGAAAAATTATAACCACCATGAATTTACCATAAAGTGTAATCTTATTATGCTAATAAGTTTAAAAATGCAAATACTTTGCAACAAGGTTCTTAGAACAACAAAAATACGAACACCTAAGATAGAAAATTGAAATATGTAACACCCTTTTGCATTGCACAAGACAACCAAATTGTAACACATGAGATGGAGAATACCTTAAGAATGTTTGGAGTTATCAGTTGTGGTCCTCTAGCAGAGAAAGATGCGACAAATGGTGCATCATCCATCTTAACGGTTTTTGTTTTCTCTATGATGGCGACCGGCTTCCTGTGATTTAGCAGGCATTTTAGTTATCAATGCTGTTACAAAAAGGAATTCAAAGTAATCCCCTTGTGACCATTTTTTCATGCAAACCTGGACTTAAATAAATTTAGTAATGCTATGGGACAAATAAAAACTATTTTCTAAGGCTTACTTGGTGGAGTTGATGTAGTGGTCGATATCTATACCCTCCTCTTGACTTACTGTAGTTCCCGGGATGAGAAATGAAGACGGTATATCATGGTCCTTATCTCTGGTCATAATTAACCCAGCCACACGTTGGTCAACGAGTGTGTGATCTTGTTGGTTTTTTCCCAAGCAATACACAATCTTTCCCTTCACCAGCTTATCCGACAAAGACCCATAGTCACAAGCACTACAAATGATCGAAACTTTCAATCATAAGTCCAGATTCTTCATCATGATCACAAATTAGTTTCCTTCACACGAGGTTATGAAGCAAAATTGTTTTTAATGTATCAAGGATTAGTACATAATAAACATACCTTGCATTTCTGTATAGCTGACTGCTATTGGCTGCAAGAGTACCACTTATTAATGGAAACATTTTCTTCTTAGATGAAAATGTATTAACAGCAATTCCCTATGACCAGTAAACACATTTCTGATGGTTAAAATACACAAAATATTAGCATTTCCGTAGAGTTTCTTAGATAGAGAAAGAGTATAACCATGATGGTTTCACCGTTGCCCAACGTCACATCAGATACAAACTGTCGATCAGTACTTGATGCAGCCACGGTTGTGATCCAAGGTGATGTGTTTTGTACCGTGAGCTGGAAGGGACCGTCGTTTCCTGCAGAGCATGCAGTGAATATCCCTTTCTTCGTTGCGTGAAAAGCTCCAATTGCCATTGAATCTTCAAAGAATGGTCTAGGAACTCCACCAATCGACACTGATATTACATCCACTCCATCAGCGATTGCCATGTCAAATCCAGCTAATAAATCCATGTCTGAACAACTACCAGCCCAACATACTTTGTATGCTGCTATACGGGCTGAGTCTACTCCACCTCTTGCTACACCTTTCCCAATACCGTATAGGCTAGCGCTCTTCACAGCGATACCTGCAGCTGTGGAAGCCGTGTGGGTTCCATGACCTTCCGAGTCTATAGGAGACAGTTTTGGGTCGGCCTTAGTTGCAATGTAGGAATATTGTGCACCGATGACTTTGCTATACATTTTATGGAATCATAAGCAAACAATTACACTTATTAATAATCTGAATGACGGTCAATAGTCAATACAAACATCTTCATATTTCAGTTTTATATAGCCATAAGAAAAATAGTACTTGAATTTGCTGTTTTAGCTGATACTTTCATTTGCAGATGGAGTTCGACTATGGAAATGGTAAAATGGACAAGTTGGATAACAAGCCAAAATATATAAGCCCATGTGATATATGCTCAATATATTCTGTTTTTCCACCCAAAAAAGGACTCGACGTATATGACCTAATTAGTCATGTGCAATATAGCCGTAATAAAGCCTATAGCGCCTTGTTAATAGGCCGCTTGTTATGAAATTATGCAGTTCAAATTTATGTGTATGTGTGAAATTCATAGATAGAGACAGAGAAAAAGTTATACTTGTTGCAACCGGTAAAGTTAGCACCCAAAACGCATTTACCCTTCCATTTTGGAGGAGGAGGGCCATAGCCTTTGTCGTTGAAGCTAGGTGATTCTGGCCAAATCCCTGGACATTAGATAGATGCGTCAAACAAGGTTAATGCTATACATCATACAAATCTCAAAAAAAAAGAAAGTCGAATTACCAGTATCGATTACGCCAATAACCAGATTGCTTTCAACTTTTAGGTTCCTTTTTGTTTTCTTTAGTGGCATTCCAAGGAAATCCCATGATCTGGTTGTGTGAAGTTTTCGCATGGTGTTTGGGAACACCGATAGAACTCCCTCTTTTTCTGCAAGACAATCAAAACCTAAAATAAAGACAAAGAATTTGCTTCATTTTCCTATTTTATCATTAAGATAGTGAAATTTAACTTTACTTGATAGTTGATCTGCTTCACGAGGTAACAAATTTGCCGCAAAACCATTAATGCTCCTTCCATAACTATGTAACTTGGATTCTCTCGCAATTATTTCACTGCGAAAACAGAACTTAGTAAGCCAAATTATCTGATTGATGTGATTAATGTACTACTTTACTTACTCTCCAATGGTGTCTGCGAGAAGACTATAGTGATCATGCTCTAATGTTGTAAATGTCCTCTCAATCGGAGAAGCTCCCATGTATACAATGTATGGCTATAAGAACAATGCAAAAAACAAAAAACAAAAAACAAAAGCACATTAAGTCATTACATGTTCCATATTATTGAAAATTGAAATTCAAATGATAGACATGTATACTTGTAATTTACCCAAAAGAAGGTTATATAGTCATTATTAGTGTTTTACCTTTTGGTGTAACCAGGTTTTATGACTAGGATACTGCCGATTACATACATTATGAATAATTTAGATCCTTTGTGTTGCACCTAGTCTAACTAGAAGAGGTTCAATATATATGGTTGTCCATACGAGTGTCGTTTTGAAGGATTTGTGCCTTCATGTATTCAATCCTTCATACTGAAGTGGTCGCTTATGCCGATTAAGTAAAACCATATTGTTGGCCTCTAGAAGCTATTTTTTATAGGCATCACAATGTAGAGAATATTTTTTTTTAATTGCAATTAGCTTAACACATCTAAATGAGTAAATGATAAATGATTTGCTATAAAATCCATAAATCATTGTGCAGTAATTGAGCTCGCGCGACTTCTACATTAGTATGAATGAATCAATAAACTCCCGGGGTAACGTTTTACGTCTTGAACCTGATATATCGAAGAAATAACGTGTCTTAAGCTATTATGTACCTTTCTTTCATTCTCATGAGGTGCAGCAATGACTATGGTGTAAAGACATGCACAAAAGAAGAATAAGAGCTGTAATATTTTGATCATTCCCATTGATTTGTTATTCTTCTTCTAATCTGTTGTCACTTGTATTAACTTAATTAGTTTGGCTTGTACATATATATATGGATGCAGTAAGAGTAGGTATATGACACAGCTGAAATGACTCCAAATTTCTCTCTATATAGAGAAGACTCGGTATTATGTGGCTCCAAATATGGATCTTTAATTCAAAGTGTCTACTACTTTTGTATTATTGTGCATATATCAGTGTCTAGTGTATATATGAGTGTTGATAGGAAGTGACAATATATATATATATGAGGCAAACAAAGAATGATCTACTTTTGCAGTTTTTTTTTTTTTTTACATTTCTCTCTATTTTTTTGATTATGATGATGATGATGTTCATAATACCGCATTCATAGGATATTTGTTACTTTCATTTTTGAAGGTTTATGTAAATGTATATCCTATAGACGAATAAGTTTATGTGAAGAAAAAGTAGGACAAGTTTTATAAACAAATGATAAAATACATATATAGTAGATTTTTATTCCCCTATGGTGATGATAACTATAATAAAAAAAAATAATATTGATAATAATAATAATAATAATAAAATTAATGTTTATAATAATAAAAATCTTTGATAATAGTTATAATAAGGTAATATTTCGTGAAACAATAAAGAGTCGCGGATAGGCATGAACATGAGACGTCTCGGTCCCGACATTGATGTAATGGTCTTGAAAATCATCAAATTTGCTATTCAAGTTTCATATAAAACGGTATTAATATGGGACCGTACGGTACGGTATTTCCTGGTGTTTGTGGGATTATCTCGAGACCGATACTGATGTTGAAAATTATCAAAGATGATATGGTACCGTCAAAGTGTCGATGGTTTTTCTATTTCACAAAATGAATTCTTAACATATCACTTATAAACCAAACCCATAACTTTAAACTTAAAAACCACTACAAACACACCGTCGTAAGCCATCATATCCTATATAAAATATAATGAAGTTGAAATCTTTTTCAAATTTTATAAATAGATTGTTTTGCAAGTACAAATAAACCAACAAACCTCATCTTTTGAATTCAACCAACATTTATCGAAATCCATCAAACCTCCGCCGTCATTGGATGAAGAGCCGGGTGAAAAGGATGTTTGGAGTTTTTGTAACAACACTAGTTATCAGGATGGTTTCGGGACAAAATTGCAGCCACAAAAATGGTGATGGCTATTTTTGAGCGGAAAGCATGATTTTTGAAAAAATTACAAACCATGGGACCAAACTTAGTGTCGTATAACCTTGCAAAACGCCATAAACCATTATATTTTGTCAGAATTTAGCAAAGTTTAAACCTCTTTTAACTTTTGGATAATTATTATTTTGCAAATATAAATAAGTCAATTCCATCTTTTGAATTCCCCCAAAATTCATCGAAGTCAAATGGCACTCTCCTTTCATTGGATCTGGATGAAGAACATGTGAAAAGGATGTTTGGAATTTTTTTTAACCACATTAGTAGAAAAGGTTACAGGACAAAACAGTCGTGAGAATAATAGTTTTGTTATTTTTGAAGGATGAAAATCATCCAACTTTAAATAAACTTTAAACCTTCATATTAAAATTAAAATCAAAATCTGATAATAATTTTTTAAATTTTAACTTTTGATTTTAATCCAAAAATCAAAATATTGTATATCATTACTCAATTAGTAAAGTTTTTTAAAAGGGTTAAGTGCACGGAAATGTAATCAACTAAGGCCGAAAAGTTATTGTATACATGAACTTACAAAAGGTTTATTGTATACATGAACCCTTAAAAAATGGTTATAGAGTACACGTTTTACCTGCTATTCCCTTAGCCGGTAACCCTTGTGAATTCTTACAAAATTGCTGACGTCAGCATGACGTCAGCAATTTTGTCTTATTCTTATTTTGTCATTTTGTCTTTTTTTTTTTTTTTTTTTTTTTTTTTTTTTTTTTTTTTTTATTTTTTATTTTTTTTAACTTACTTTTAAAGGTTTTAATTTTTATCAATTAACTTTGGATTTTAACTTTAATCATCAACTTTTTTTTATTTTTTTTTTTTCTATCTTTTTTAACGCTTTTAACTTATTTTTTTTTTTTTATTTTTTTTTGTTTTATTATTTTTTTTTTTTTTTTTTTTTTATTTTTTTTTTTATTTTTTTTTTTTATTTTTTTTTTTTAGTTTAGTTTTTAATTTTTATCAATTAACTTTGGGTTTCTAACTTTAATCATCAAATTTTTTTTTTCTTTACTCTCTATCTCTTACATTAAGGTTTCTAACTAAACTATAGTAAATTTTATGTGTCCAAACTTTTAGGTACCGTTGTATGTATAAATGCTTGCATGACGCAGTGTCGATCCCGGACAACGTCCCCCTGGGGTCAAAAAACTAGTTCTAACTACACACATTCATCAGAATTTAGAACCATAAGAATTTAAAAAAAAATAAATCGGATCTCCATATCTCGATGATGATGATGTCAAATAAATGAATAACAAACACAATCACTGATGAAAAACGATGTCAAACCACCGCACACAATAATAGAAGTTTTGTAAGTTCATGCACACAATAACTTTTTGTAAGTTCATGTACACAATAACTTTTTGGGCATAGTTTATTACATTTTCATGCACTTAACCGGCCCACATCAAGACTTTAGCCGGTTTCGTTATACAATAGAAAAAATAGCAGGGTTCATGTATACAATAAACCTTTTGTAAGTTCATGTACACAATAACTTTTCGGCCTTAGTTGATTACATTTCCGTGCACTTAACCTTTTAAAAATGATCTCAATCCATCTTTGAGTAGAAGGGATGATTTGTTAAAAAAAAACCTACCACGTGGACCAAATTTATAGTTTACTGTTTACCCAAGTAAAATGATATTGTAAAAACCAACCCAAACACACCTTGTAATTTGTAAACAAACTATTGAATACCCATCAATCTCTGCAACCAAAGAGTTTTGTTTTTGGGTTTTTCTCTGATCAAATTCCAAGATAGAAAAAATGACAATAGAATACCCAGATAAACTCAAGAATTTCTTCAACGAATTAGAAACAAAAAGAACCCTAATCACCACTATCACCGAAACCCACAACAAATTAATCAACAATTTCATATCTTTAGATGAAACCCTAACAAAAAGATCACAAATTTTAGATACCCAGATGGATATTTTCAAGAAAACCACTCAAAAAACCATAGAATCAATTCAATCCCGTGAAAATAGCCTCAGTGACAGAGAATCTAATATGGTTTATAATGTACGACACTTGAAAGATTCTGCAACGAGGGATATTGTAGCAGTAGATGACGACGATGATTCGAAGGATAGGACAACGTTGGGAGTGTTGAAAATGTTGTTTAGGAGGATGGATGCCAAGAATTTGGTTAAGTTTTTGTTGGAAAAGAGGAAAGAAGGCGCGTTTAGGGATGAATTGGTTGCGGCGATGGGGGAGGCTGTTGATTTGTTTGCGTTAGTTTTGGAGGCGGTCGAGGAGTTTGTTGAGTTGAAAGTGAGTGGGAGAAAGGTTACTGGAATGGCGGATAGGCGGTGGGTATATGGGGTATTAGTACAAGCTGCATTACCTTTGCCGGATGAGATTAGTAGTGTCGGTGGTGGTGGTGGTGGTGGGGTTGGGAGGAGTTTGAAGGAACGGGCAATGGCGGTTTTGGAGATATGGAAAGGGGTTTTGGGTAGTGGTGATGGTGGTGGTGGTGGTGGTGGGGTCGGTTCGGTTGAGGGAGCAATGTTTTTGCAAATGGTGGTTGGGTTTGGATTGAAAGAAAAATTTGATGAAGGGTTTTTGAAGGGATTGGTTTTGGAGTTTGCGAGTAGGAGGGAGATGCCAAAGCTTGCGGTTGCTTTAGGATTTCAAGACAAAATGAATGGTTAGTGTTTCTACAGAAACCGCATGAATTTGAGTCTGTGATTTTTTTGACTTGTTAGTGTAATGTAGAATTGCTAAGTTCAATATGATCATTTAATATTAGAAATTCCAAAAATACATAAAACCATAGTCACATAAAACGCGGTACGCTTCGGTACGGGTACGCGGTTCGGGTACGCAATTCGCTATTGATGACGAATTAGGTACGTGGGGGGTATACTCATTTCGGTACGCTTGGGTACGTATCGGTACGGTGTACCATGTATTTGGTACGTTGTAACAAAAACATTAGTAAACAAAATTTATAAATTTCATAACATAAAGATAAACTTAAACATAACATGATAAAATCCAATAGAAAAACAAAACAAACAAAGCATTTCTAATCTACTCGTTTCCTTTTTCCTTTGTCATTGTGAACGTTTCCATCATCAAGGTCTTCCCAAACCATTTCTTCAAGACGAGCACTAGAACCTTCTATATACGCACTTTCAGGATTAATGTCCCATTTTTTGTGGGGGCCTGATGTATAGGATTTGGAAAAACGGGATTGAAGTCGTATATTGGAGTGAATAAACACAAGTTTATCGGCTCTAGTGCAATTTAAGCGATTCCTTTTCACGTTATGGATATAGGAGTAGGTACTCCAATTTCTCTCCGCTGAAGAGCTACTAATTGGCTGGGAGAGTACTTTCATAGCTACCTCCGCCAATTCAGGAGTCTCCGATCCGTATGTCGCCCACCAATCTATTGGATCCATTGTCGCAGCATCCAATTGCTGGAAGATCAGCAGTCAAATAGTAAAAAGGACCAGGTTTGGTGTACCAAGATAGATAATTCGTTTACCCTCCATGATTTGGTACGCTGAACCAAATCATTTGGTACGCTGAACCATTGCCTATTGGCACGCTGAACCATTGCCTTTTGGTACGCTGAACCAAGAGCGTTTGGAACGCTGGTGTACCGCGTTTCGGTACGCCCCGTACCAATTCGTGGTACTCTACATCTTCAGCGAATTATGTGACTATGGTCAACGACCCGAAGCTAATGAAATAGATCGATAGTGCCATACTATTGTTGTAGGTTCAAACTGTATTATATCCGGATCTGTATGTAAATTTTATTATGGTTTCATTTCTATGGCTTACTTGCTAATGTCTATAACCATGTAATTGTATAAACTGAAAACAGTTAAGTGCTACAATATCCATATTAACCCGTGAACATACATATTTACTGTTAGTTAATTGATATGTTTTGTTTGTAACATGTTAGTTAATGCTTTTAGAATGAATGACTTATATAAAGTGGTCCTTTGAATATCACTAACCAGTAGGTTTCTCTTTAGATCATTACGATATTGAGTTAATAGTTACAAGCCAAACATATCTGAAGTAAAAAGATCATATATTTTCTAACCTAAGGTTGAATTGCATATTCGGGAGGTAAAATAAAACGTGGGACTTGTCCAATTGTTATTAACATCGAGATTTCCATTTTACATGCATAATCTTAAGATAGAATAATGGAAAATGGGGTTTGTAGATTTATATATCAGTTTTAGGTTCTACACTTAGGTTTATTAACTTACATACACGTGATTTTTGAAGTTTTCCATAATTTTGAACTCTATATATGTGATGCCTTTGGCTAAAATATCCTGAATGACCAAATAGAGTTTATTACCTTCGGTCAAATCGGAAGTTGATATGGTGAACAAGGTGTTAAGCGTTGTTCTTGGTTTACTGTTTCAGTCCACTCTTCCATTTTGCTAATCCTTTGAAGTCCATACTTTCATTTTTAACTTTTTACAACATTTAGGTCATCCATTGTACAATACATGTAACTAGTTTTTTTTTTTTAAATTGTGGATGTTAAAATGTTGGTTTTTCAACTAGATTTAAAACTTTAATTTGCCTCAATAGGTATTGAGGGACTGTATGTGTATTCCTTTAATGTTCCTTCATTTTTCATGAGTCGTCAAATGTGAATTTTGGTATTATGCTGCGGATCTTGTTGGCACTAAACCAACTTTTTTTCATATTAGCCTCTAGCAAAGCAGGAAGATGCCTAATATGGAATCTATCACTTTAGTCAAACCATGTATCACTGTATGAAATTCTGTAGGTATCACCTCGACAATTTATCTAGGACTTTTATTCTCTTCTAGTTGTGGAATCCAACTTACCAGACATTTAACTTGTGTCTACTATTAATGGGGATGGGAGTCATGTGTCTTTAATAAAGGGTTTACAAACAGGGTTTCATAACCTATTACATTGTTTTTGATTTCTTCTAAAATGATACCTTTAAGAATAACTGATACTTTCATTTTTATTATTATAAATATTAATGGTCTATCATGCATTACCTATGTAAAGCTTCCTGCTAAAATGTATTCCGTAAACAACTTCTTTCTGTTCTTCCCAAAATTATTCTTTTAGATAAAGTCCATTGCTTAGATTAAGTGAATAGCTTATCTACTTTATGACATTCATAATTACCTCTTAATTAGTTTTGCGTAGATAATTTGCTTTTTTACAAAAATGTCTTAGTTTTTCTGGTTCAGGCATTATGTACTTGTGTGATTGAAAAAATGGTTTATAGGTTTGTAGTCGTTTGGTTGAAGCATTTTGAAGTTGTATCTATCGCATTTTACCTCCTTGATTAATGTCATTTTGACTGTGAATAGCTGATACATGCATTTACATATTGGTAAGGGTAACATACCACTGGGATTGGGTGTCGTTGCTGTTGTTATTGTTGTTGAGGGTAAACTAGTAGTCAACGGAATAAGTTTATGCTTTTATCTAGGACTTTTATTCTCTTGTAGTTGTGGAATCCAACTTACCAGACATTTAACTTGTGTCTACTATACATGGAGATGGGAGGCATGTGTCTTTAATAAAGGGTTTACAAACAGGGTTTCATAACCTATTACATTGTTTTTGATTTCTTCTAAAATGATACCTTTAAGAATAACTGATACTTTTATTTTATTATTATTAAATTTAAGGGAAAATGATCCGTACTGCATGACTTTACCTATCTTAGGTACTGCCATGTTAAAAAAAGTTACAAATTAAACCTTTGAATTTGATAAACATACATAACCCCCCCTGAATTTTACATAATCCTCCCCTGAAATATACATGCTTTACCTAAGATAGGTACTGCATGCTTTACCTAAGCTTTCCCCTAATTTTAATGGTCTATCATGCATTACCTATGTAAAGCTTCCTGCTAAAATGTATTCCGTAAACAACTTCTTTCTGTTCTTCCCAAAATTATTCTTTTAGATAAAGTCCATTGCTTAGATTAAGTGAATAGCTTATCTACTTTATGACATTCATAATTACCTCTTAATTAGTATTGCGTTGATAATTTGCTTTTTTACAAGAATGTCTTAGTTAGTTTTTCTGGTTGAGGCATTTTACCTTCTTGATTAATGTCATTTTGACAGTGAATAGCTGATACATGCATTTACATATTGGTAAGGGTAACATACCACTGGGATTGGGTGTCGTTGCTGTTGTTATTGTTGTTGAGGGTAAACTAGTAGTCAAAGGGATAAGTTTATGCTTTACATGTTTTGTATTTTTGATTTTATGGTAGAAATAGTTGAAGAGTTGGTAAAGACGGGCAAGGGAATCGAGGCAGCTTATTTTGCTTGTGAGGCTGGGTTGACACAGCAGTTTCCTCCAGTTCCACTACTCAAATCCACTCTTAGGAAACATCAGGAAAAGACTGCCAAGCTTTCATCAACATTGGTATGTGATTACTTTAACAGTACATTTTGCATTTTTTTTACTAAAATAGTTAAAAAAAAACAAAATAAAGTTCTATAGGAATTTGAAATAGAAAACATACTTCCACCTTGAATATTAATGGTGACTGGTCTTAAAAAACTGATCAATGTGACATGGTTGACGAACTTGATTGGATTTATATTCTTTTAGTGTTAGGAACCTTGTTGATTGGTTCTATAATGTTTTCTGGAAGTTGGATGGTTTTAGCAGTCATTTTAATGTCCATTTATCAAATGCTGGCAAAATTTATTCGATTAAAACTGTTCATGAGTTATTGTTTTTCTTTTCGGGAAATGATTAATCCTCTTAATATAATAGCCTAAAAATCCTCCTAACTTTTAGATAAGGACATGTGGAAAAATCAGGGGGTGAGATTAGGAAAGAGAATTAGTGGTATCCACATGTCACCATCTAAAACTATTAGGAGGATTTTTAGGCTAATTTTTTAGGAGGATAAATCATTTTCCTTTTCTTCTTGATAATGGTTTGTTATATATATAGTGGTTTTTAAAAGTTGGATGGTTTATAAGGTTATTATAAATAAAGAAATAGTTCATTTCCACGTATTGCAATTCGCGTTAACTTTTAAATCCTTAACTCCAAAAATGATTTAGGTATTTTTGAAATATAATGAATGGCATTGGACTTGTAACCGGATTTCACTCATTATTTATCTCAAAAATGAGTCTTCAAAATAAATCTGTTTATATTTTTTTGGGATAAATAATTGACATGAGAATCATAATCTTAACCCGACTTCCTATTGCTTGCTTTCAGGAGGATGCCTTAACCGAAGTGAATGTCATTAAAACAGTCTTAAAGTGCATCGAAGACCACAAGCTTGAATCCCACTTTACCATTGACAACTTAGAGAAGCGTCTAGCTGAGTTGGATAGGGTCAAACAAAAAAAGAAGACGAATTTTCCAGCTTCCACAAGTGGTGATCGCTTGGGCAAGCGGTCCCGCAGCGAATGGGGTGGTCGTAGTTCTCGGCCACCCAAAGCTATAAGGTTAGCACTTGCTGCCCAGCAAAAAAAACTCCAGGCACCGCCCTCTACCACTCGATATTCTGCACCATATAACTATGCAAACCCCTATGAGAGCAATCCTGTTGCTCCCTTGTATGGTGGTCAGAGTCCTGTCCGATACACACTTCAGCACTCCTACCTTTCTCAAGTGCCAACATCGTTGGCGTCTACATATCAACACTAGTCTGCAACTAGAGAAGAAAAGATCGTTGAAATGTCAGTTTATTGTAGTCTTGATTTCTAGCATCTTTTTAAATCGACCAAAGGCTGCCCTTTCTTATATTTTGCCTATCTCAATAACAATAGCTATATACTACTTTTGTATAAGTAAGCTAAGTATGGTTTAGGCTTCATTATGGTTAAAATTATGTTTGTTTATTTATTTTTGATGAATTTTGCTGATAAAAAGATAGTGTCCGTTCTTTGTACAACTAAACTAAGTGAACAAGTGAATATTCAAACATGTAAACATGTTGCTTTGGACGAAAATGATCAACTTACACTAATGCCAAAATGGAGCAGAAAACATATAAACAACCCAGTTATCTTTGTACAAGTATGCTATATTGTATAGTTAAAATGAAATTTAATAGTTTATTTATAATGGTTTAGTATAATACAAGGTGACTGAACAAAACACGCTCCCCGGGGGTTGTTGCGGAGCAAAAAAGCCCGACACTGCATATAAACCCTCTAGGGTGGGGGTGGCCGTGGTGAGAATGACCTTCATAGCTATCTTCACCGAAGACCATACTCCCTCTTCGACATTGTGGATTGTGGTTGTGTTCAGCTGGCCTGCACCTAGCTACTCAATGAGGGTGGTTCAAACATGGCTTACCTCACACTGGTTTCAGTAATCCCATATCTTCACTAATCCCACATCTTCCACCTAAATTGATTAGTTAGCCCCTACATTCAAATAATGATAAGCTAAAATTGTTTCTCCAGATTGGAAGGGCGTCAATTCTTGCAACCTCTTGGATTATGCCGCATAACCCATGAGGTTGCAGGTTTTGGTTGTTGTCGGTTTCGGTTCGGTTCTGCACCGAAAACCATCTCTAATGAGGATCATAGTATGTTACATGTTCGACTTTTGCTATAAACTTGTGCACAATGGATCTGTAGTACCGTCGACCCCTTTTCATAATTGTCCTCTTTGAACTCACATTATATTAGTTAGTTATAAAGCATAAGTAATCATATATATTAGCAGGGGTAATTTGCCGGGCGACTTGTTGGGTAATGGCTCAAATGAAGTCGTGTTTGTATGGGTTGACCTGCAACCACTTTGTATTTAATTTTTTTCATGAATTCGTGTTTTGCAAAGTATCTAATTTGGTAATCATAATCACAAAAACGTCAGAATCATTGAACGAAAAGGATTTGGGAGGTTGTATGCATCAAAAGTAAATGGTCGACTCTCAACCCATTTGGCCTGTGCAGTCCTGTTCCTTTCTCTTTCGGGTAATCTGTTCAGTCAGATAATGGCAAGAGTTATTGTGAAGCAATAATAAAATAATAGCTTATACACATCCAAACACATGTGAAACATGTTTGTTCTGTGCTCAATACCTTGTTATGCCTTGCAGGAGATCTCAACAATGAATTGAGCACCAGTAGAGTAATTGTAAAGTGCATTGAAGGCCATAAACTTGAATTTCAACCGAGCATGAAGAAGCGGATTACCGAGTTGTAGAAGGTGAAATCAGATGAGTAGAAGACTCCAAAAAGCAAGCCTGCTTCTAACAAGCAGTTCACACCCACGGAGGTCTGATGCAGTCACCTGCCGGCTGCTTGAAATCAGAGCACCAGTAGAGCAATTGTAAAATGCATTGCAGACCGTTGACTTGAATTTCAACTGATCATGAAGATGGAGAAGATGAAATCAGATGAGAAGAAGACTAGTGCTACTTCCAAAAGCAAGCCTGAAGCAGTCATACCCAAGGAGGTCTGATGCAGCCACTTGAAATCAGCAGGGTCTCAAATTCTTTTACAGCCTTCCATTTGAGAAATGAAGCTTCACTACTCACAGCCACCAGATGCCCATCATCACATAGGTACTAAATTAGCATGCATCATCGTGGTTAGGTCCTGCCGGGGCTGGAACTGGTCCTGGAGTTTGGTATAAATTTTTTCTTACTTTATTTGATACTACAATTAAAATCACTTGATAAGAAAGCTTCGGATAATAACGTCAATTTGGCGGATAAAGAGCTTCACTTTTTTTAAAAAGAATATGTAGTGATTGTGTAATAGATACAGTTGGTACAGAAAAGCTCATAGGTCAAAGTGACTATGCAGAACATAAAGCTTCACACACATGAACTCGTCATGCATAGCAAGAAATCTAGGCAGAAAACAAAAGCCGAATTTATAAAATTGCATGCAGTCACATACGTACATAACCACATTAACAAAACTCACTAATTTTTTCTGCAGGAAATGAATACACGAAAACGCAACAAAACTAGGAACCAATTCTTGAGAATAAAGAAGGAAAGCAGGTGCTGACTGGCGTCTAAATGGTTTCTATAACCCAATTTTCTGCAAGATGGACATGCCACAAATGATGACTACCGAATAGATGCATGAATCCATGAATAAAGCACTTGCTGCGGTTTTGAACAACATGCCCCACTCAAAAGGCGTACCTAGATTATCCGGAAAATCAATCTCAATTGGTGAAGAACCGGTTTTTGCATCCTGCTGGATCATTATCATAGCATCCAAAAGCAGAGGTCCAACAGTGATTGTGATATTAATTAGCAAAACTAGAAAAAGTGGCCTGGATAGTATGATGCTTCTTATAATGTAGTTTCCTAGGATTGGGAATCCTACATGTGACAGTAGAGCTACAATTCCAACAAAAAAGGCACACTTGCGGCGGGTATCTTGGGTAGCTAAAATGGCTGGACGCAACTGTCCAGGGCTCAAGGTTTTGTATAGATAGATTTGCATATCTGATTTTGGAACCTTCTGGGAAGTAGTTTGATGATTTGATTTGTTGGGAGATGATTGTCTTTCATATGGTTCGGAGGCTGAATCTTTAGCCGACTCAGATTTGCGCATAACAGGTTGAACTTGTTCATCCTGGTTTTCATCTGCATATATATGAAAGTATGTTTAGCACAGATCAGTATGAATTTATTTCTGCATAAAATAAATACTAGCATCTAAATACAAAAAATCAAAGCCAATAACCTCAATGCAGTAGTTTGGGTAAATTATAGGTGGCAGTTTCGACCAGTTTGTCAAGACATTACATGATTCGGGTTCTATTTTACCTCTGACGGATCAAGTAGGTAATTCCAACTTGATCAAACATGGAGAGGGTCAAATGGGTTGGACGAGTAAACCAGAAAGGTTGGATCAGTGATTAGCACCCTTTCCTTTGTAGATAGAGTCAGGGTTCTATCCCCATGCCTTGCAAGGCCGGAGGTCCTTTTCTATCTTAGATAGAACATGAAAGCAGCCTCTTTACCTTAGGTAGTGTAAGGTTGTCTACATCTCAACCTCCCCCATACACCGTCCGTCATGGTATTAGCACCCATAACCCGTGGAAGACGGCATTGGGTGTTACTTTAACTTTTTACAAGAATCAAGAAAAACATAGAAAATAGTTTGCATATCAACCCTGGCCCTACTTGTTTTGGCCCATAATGAAAGTTACTAGTTCTGACCCACACTGTTTACATCATTTACCCAACCCGCCCTACCCACCCATTTTGCCACTTATACAGCAAACAATATCTCAATTTCAGCACCTTAACCAACTATATACTTTGTGACTCATAGTCTGCAAAGCAATTCCTTTCCATAATGTGTATGCATACAGAGTTACAAGAACTTTCAAGACATAAAATTAGCGATTTGCTCCAAGTACACACGTACAGTAGTATATAATGAAATGGCAATTATAATTAATTCATAAGTCGATTCAAATAGATATTCTAACAAAAAGTGGAACAAAATTGTCACATTTAGCCTTGTGATATGAAAGATGGACCCTGATGTGAGATCGTGTTAGTGTATACTGTCAATTGATATTTTTCACGATTCATCACAGTATGACTTTTTTTTTTCAATTTCTTTCCAATTCTAGACTACGATTGCGATTTGATAAACAATAAAAATATGTACAATTATAGTTTTTTATTTCGAGATAACAAAGGAAAAACCTAGATCAATTAACATACAAACAAACACACATCAATGTCTATATAAATTTAATAATGATAAAATCATAAGAATAAGAATGATACCGAGGGACTGACCTGCGAAGCTAGTAACAGATGGAGGACAAGATGCATTATAAGAATGATGAGATTGAGCTGAAGACGACGATGAAGAAGAAGAAGAAGGTTGGTTCATGGGACGGCCACTGGTGATCAGAGCCAAACGGTCGGATCCTCTCTCAGCGATTCTGCGACGTCTAGCGGTTGGGTCGTTAACGTTGTTGGTGTTGCCACCTTCACTCGCCATCTTTGCCAAAATTCTAACACTATCTGTCCCCGGAGACACACTTATGTTTTTCTACGTATGATTTGCTTTCATTTCTAATGTCCATGCATATCACAATTGTTTAAATAGATTAATGACTAATTGAAGGGGCTGTTTCGGATTATTTAAAAGTATTTTTATAATAAGTTACAAAATATTTGAAATGTAAAAGTATATAGATAGTTTATAAAGGTACTACTGTACTAGCTTGAAATAGATGATTCCAAACAAGGATTATAAATTTGCATGTTGTATTCGGATACAAAATTACAAACTAATACGGAGTAATATGTTAGGTGAAAATACTAAAATGAATAACTTGAATAGCGTATAAATGTGTATGTTTGAGCGTTATGCAAAATATGATTCATTATAAAATGCGAAATAACACACCCATTAGACAAACCAACTTTACAAAATGTCAAAATTTACTTGGACTTTGTTGTTGAATGCACATCATTAGTTCCCCAAATTCTCTCAATGCGCCGCATTGCTCATCTATGTGGCATCTTAAAGTCTTAATCTTATGAATTTTAATGCGTAGAATTCCATGTGCAACATTGGCATGTTGTTTCCTTAACCAGCTCGAATTCTTCATTTGAGCAATGAGTTCAAATAAATAATAATGTGTATGCCATGGTGTATTAAAATGGAGTAATGGTAGTTTAAAGTTTGCTGTTAAAAAAATAAAAATAATAAATAAATAAAAACGACTGTTCCAAATATACTTCAATGCACGTAATTCCTTATATAGAAGAATGTGCGACATTGATACTCTGGTGCTTCGCCTTGGGTACCTTGACATCTAGCGCGCCGCATTGAAGAACTAATGTGGCAGCTTCCGATCCAAAGCTTTCAGATCTTCATTTACTTCCAGAATTATTATCTCCGCTTCATCCATTTCATCTCTTCTCTTGTAGTTTTGGACTATTTCGCATCATTTTTTATGTTTTCTATCTTTCCTAACCACCTGTACGTGTCTAAAATCACTCAAACACCCAAATACCCCAAGTACCAAATTTGTTTAATAAATGGACCGTTTTTGTTATATTTTTGGCACTCCCATATATGCTTTATAGTTTCCTTCTTTTTCTTCGGTTAAGTCTTATTACCATTTGTCTGGTGTACATTTGAACCACAAAGTGACTATAATTAGAAACTGCAATAAACATATCCATCATACATATGAATTCCATTTATAACTACATTAGAAGATGGCCTTAAGCTTAAGAAGGGGAGCGCTTGCTTCGTCTTCGTTTATTTTCATTGTGGTTAGCTTGTCTTACGAAACCATGATAGTGGCATATGCCCAAAGGCCATACAACCATGCCCGTCGACTAGGTTTCTTTTCTTTCTTCTCTTCTCAAAATAATTAGGTCGATCATGTTTTGTAGGTTAGAAAAAAAAAGCTGGTATGGAATAATAATTCCTATGGCATGAAAAAATTGTTCGTTTGTTATTAATTTATGGAATGGAATTGTTAACTCTATGATGAATCACATTCCTTATTGAAGAATCCTGAACTTGACCATGATATACAAAAGCCTCTATCAAGTCGACAGAATTGTTCCTAGCTAGCTGCTTAGTAAATAGATCAAAAACATAACATTATAAATAATTAGATCTACACAACAAATAATTGAGGCCTTGAATTAATTTAAAGTTATGAGCTTGCATTTGCAACGGTTTGTGTGATTTTAGTTGTCTATATGGTAATATATGGATTAAATCCATCATTTTATGTAGGGATTAATGCATGAAAATGTATTAAACTTTTTTCCATTTGTTATATATCTATAACATACGAGTAATAATTTAATGGCCGGTGAACATTTTCAATAATTTGATCTACACCATTTTGTTATTGAATACATCAAACTTTACATGTCTTTTGTTATGTGTATTCAACTTTAATCGTTTCTCTTATTGTGTGTATATGTTTTAACTTTATTTCATTTTCTTTCTGGCATACATTATGGAAAAAAACAAACACTCATTCAATTACCTTGTTCATTTTCATTACGTTAGTTATTACATAATGTTGTTCTTTGATGCCGACATACCAAATACAGGGCGTACAACCCCACCCAATTACGTCGATGGCTATAGACAATGGCGGAGCCACCTTGAGAATGGGACGGGCCATGGCCCGTGTAATATATAGATTTGAGCTTGATTGATGGATTAATTGTGAAATTAGATCTAGTGTGTGAAAAGTGTGTTTGTGTGTGTGAAGGGATATTTGAGAGAAAGTTGGTATTAGTATAGAATTGATTTTATTGATATGAAAGGCTTAAGTTACAAATGGGGTGGAAGTGGGTATTTATACATTAAGTCTTATTTTCACTAATACCTCTTCCACAATAAATTACAATTCAACAACATAATTTTATATCTAACAGCCCATTCTAGATTTTGTTTTTTTACATCCGATATATTATATTAATCTTGATAACGGGCTTTACTATCTTTTGGCCCATCCTGGTTAAAAGACATACCCATGGGCCCAATGTTTGATTATTAGAACGTGTCACTCGAGGCTTTCAAAACAAGTGACATTTCTGTTTTCTGTAAGCTGAACTTTGCAATATTCCTACAATAACATGTAGGGGTGATCAAAATACAGGTCAGCCCGCAAAACCCGAAAAACCGGCCCGGAAAAAACCGAACCCGCAACAACCCGTAAGTATATTGGGCTGGGCCACGGTCCTTAAAATGGTAAAAGTTCGGGTTCTCGGGTCGGGCCGGGTTGGCCCGACGAAAACCCGTAAACCCGTCAAGCCCGAATTGTTTATTAATTTCAACAGGATATTATATGTATTTATATTTGATTTGTTTCCTAATTTTATGCAAGTATGCAACCACGTTCATATTTCTATGCAGATTATCAAAACCATTCCTATTTCTATGCAAGATTATCAAAAATTCAAAACCTAGTTGAATATCAACTTATAAAGACTCCCAATTTATAATTACTCAAACTCTCTTGTTTTTCCATTCATACATCAAGCTATACGGATCACATTGTTCATCTCATCAATTGGCAGAGGTATTTTCTCAATATTCAACCATATAAATATCAATTTTATGTCTTGTTCATGATACTGCATTTGCAGCAAATGAAAATCTTGTACAAGCCCGTTTGGACAGCAAACTAGTTCTGTTTAGACTAGCACTGATTTAAAGTAAAACTGAAACTAGCATGGAATTTAGATTGTTTCAAATAGAAAGGTGTCAGGCATCACAAGATAAACAATTACACAAAAATTATATAGCTTTTGGTGAAATAAGAAAATAAGTCTGAAGGGTTGCCATTAAAACCATTGAAAAATAAGTTCAACAATATGGGCTCATGAGTTTTGCATCAACAGAAGCATTAAACAAGAAGGTACTGATGCATAATAGAAAATTGAAAATATGTATTTAACGGGCTACGGGTTGACCCGCAAAAAACCCGAGCCCGCATGCTAACCCGGACCGGACCGACCCAATGAAACATGGGCCGGTCCTCGGTTCACTTTTTTGGTAATTCACGGGTCACGGGTCGGGCCGGGTTGAGCACGGGTTGGGCCGGGTTGAGCCCATGATCACCCCTAATAACATGTAATCCTGTATAGGTTTTCCTTACATATTACTGGAGGCAGTTGATTTATCTACTACAGATTTTAATTTTGCTAATGCAAAAAACACATTATTACTTTTTTACCCTTAATGATAATTCTTTAAACCCAATACTCGTAATTTATTTTTTTTGTCTACTATTACACTTTCCAACCCTCTCTCATTTTTTGCTCTTTACTTGAGGAAAGAAATATTTAATAATTTACATTCAAATATATTAAATTGAGCTATTTTAAAAAAAAAAAAATTAGTAGTTTTTAAATTAACACTACATTCTTGAGTTTTTAAACTTAAGGGTTTTTGGTCTTAAAATTTTCTTGTCAAATTGACATGATTTGGAAAGAAAAGAAATGATAACTATGTAAAAGTACTACTTCACCCTTCAATCTATTTCTAATAATTTTTTTAAAAAGGGTATATTTGTAAAATTATATAGAGTTAAGTACTTTTTTCGTCCCTGTGGTTTATCGTTTGTTCATTTTTCGTCCTCGCCGTTAACTTTTGGCTAAAATCATCCATGTGGTTTACTTTTAGTCCCTGGATCCGTTAACCCCTCACGTGCAAGGCACATGAGGGGCATTTATGTCTTTTCACCCATGGTTAAGTGCAAAATTCATCCTTATGGTTTGTCGTTTTTGCATTTTTCATCCTTGTACACGGTTGACCATGTTAACGGCGAGGATGAAAAATGCAAAAACGACAAACCACAGGGATGATTTTTGCACTTAAATTGGTGAAAAGACGAAAATGCCCCTCACGTGACTTGCATGTGAGGGGGTTAACGGCAAAGTTATAACGGCAGGGACGAAATGCAAACCACGGGGATGATTTTAGCCAAAAGTTAACGGCGAGGACGAAAAGTGATAAAACGATAAACCACAGGGACGAAAAAAGTACTTAACTCAATTATATATTTATTTTTTTCCTTTCATTTCATTTTAACTCAAGAATGTAATTAATCCTTTTGATTCTTTTCTTTTCTTTCATTTTTTCATAAACTCAAGAATGCATTATATTCGTACAATTTCTTTTTCTTCTCCTTCGACATTTACCCAATCTTATCATTTATTTTCTTTTAATTTTAAACTCGAGAATCTAGTGCAAATATTTATATATTTTACACTCCTACCAAATTGGGTCGGGCCCCGATCCGGTTTACACAGTTGCAACTGTGTTGTGGGCAAGTACATCCAACTGAAACACGCGGGTAATAATCGAAGAGAGACCGCCGCAACCCACAGGCAAAAATGGCGTCTTCTTCTTCATGTTCACATATTTTTAGTGCTTCTAATTATCAATATCCATCTTCTTTATCTTCTTCTTTATGTATAAAACGGAATGTATGCACTGCTGCTTATACCACTACTCCCCGCAGACTTGCTCTTATCCTTCTTGGAACCACCGGTATATATATATATATATATACATATAATAATTATTATTGTCATTATCATTATTATATTTATCCCGTTTTCGTGCACCCATCCACCCTGCATTGCTTATGTTTATTACATTTTGCTTTAATCTAATCTAATGGCGTAACAAATTCAGGCTCCATGTAGGAATTTGCCCCGATTTTTAAGGTCCCACTGTTATGTATTTGTATATATATATAGATACAGAAGTCCATTTTGCTAGCAGTAAAAGAATCAGAATTCTTTGTTTTCTCTAATAATTTTGAGATACAGTCTAAGAAAATAGCAGAAAAGTATGTCTAAACTCAATCATAGTTCGGTATTAATCCGAATAATTTAGTTCACTGAACATCGATTGATATACGTATTGATATCAAAAATTAAAAATAAAAATTCGGCAATGTAACTTTAGCGAGACCGGAATGCCGGTAAATAGGTTTAGGTAGTTTTAAAAATATGGCTGAGTAGCGGCTGGGTAATGGCAGTTGGTGGTGGTGGTGGTGGTAATGTAAGAGAGGGTTGTGTGTTAGACTGATGTGGCAATTTTCTTTTATCAAATGTATCAAAATGTTAACCGTGTATGTTAATCTTATATCACGATATTGTTATAAATAATGTAATTTATTTGGCAAATTTTACAGTCATACCTCAGTTACAGTTATCTGGAGTGAATGCATCCAAATTGCTGACCTCTGATGCTAGCCCCATCACGGAGGAAAATGCATTAGATTGGTCCAGAAAAGATAATAGAAAGATGTTGCATGTTGTTTATCGTGTTGGGGATTTGGAGAAAACTATCAAGTATTGAGTTGAGCCTTCTATGTATAAACTGTGTTTTTATTTTGAATTGCTCCTTGAAATTGCATGTTCACTTCAAGTTTGTTGTTTCAGGTTTTATACCGAGTGTTTGGGTATGAAAGTGTTAAGGCAACGTAACATACCAGAAGAAAGATATGCAAACGCATTCTTGGGATATGGACCCGAGAAGGAGTATAATTTTGTTGTCGAACTTACTTACAGTATGTAACCTCTAAGAACCTATTTTTTTAGGTTTTATAACTAACGGGTGAGTTTCATTCGGGAACCACAAAAAACTTGAGACTATGCTCTTAGATTAAAAAATGAATGGTTAACATTGGATAATCACCTGTGAAGTAAGGCATGCACATGTGGTTAACATATATAACATGGGATTACTAACTGTCTTGGTCCTAGGAATTTAATTTTGTGATTGAATTTTTAATATCTCACCTCCTTGAAGTTAACAGTCTAATTTTGGTTTAATTAAGGCATTGATAGTTTGCTGCTGATGTTGGCTTTAATTTATTAACAATGTCCATGCAGATTATGGAGTTGACAAGTATGATATCGGATCTGGTTTTGGACATTTTGGTATTGCCGTTCAGGATGTAAGTTATTTTGATATAGTAACGATTATCACAATGGCATTTGTTCTTACTTAATAGCATGTAATGTAACTAACTTCTCTGTAGCAGACAGCAACATTTTTATTTGGTAATCTATAAGGGAATCTACAACTTTTTGATGATAGCTGACTTACAGTTACAAGCATCTCTCTTTAGGTTGCTAAAACAGTGGATCTTGTAAAAGCCAAGGGAGGAAAAGTAACCAGAGAACCTGGTCCAGTCAAAGGTGGTAGTACTGTAATTGCCTCCATTGAAGATCCAGATGGCTACACATTTCAGCTCCTTGAGAAAAGGCGTCGAATTCCCCAGCCTCTATGTCAAGTGATGTTAAGAGTAGGAGATATTGACCGTTCCATTAAGTTCTATCAGAAGGTAAACCATCGTACATATAGTTGAATTTGCTACGGAACCTTTTTTTGCATGTACTGGCTCTAAATTAGTGTCTCAGCCTTTCTTATTTGTGAAGGCATATGGCATGGAACTACTTAGGAAAAGAGATGAACCTGAGTACAAGGTGATTTTCTAGATTGTATGTTTTTACAGTATCAAAATTAACTCGTATTTAGTAGTTCTTTCAGTAAAATATCAAATAAGCTTCACCAACATTAAAGATATAATATTTCCAAAGAACCAAACGTATGCCCACTTTAATCAGACATCAAACTTTTGAGGTCTGTATGATGTCATCTATCTGGTGTAATGCTTTTCAGTACACCGTAGCCACAATGGGTTATGGCTCTGAAGATGAAACTGCAGTTTTGGAGCTGACATACAACTATGGTATCACAGAATATGACAAAGGAAATGGTTATGGACAGGTGAATTATTACAGATTCTCAAAAAATGAAATTCGTACCCTGATAGACAGTGTTATCTTGTTCTTTTAGCAATCAAAAGTCTTGATGATTTCTATTTTATATGAACCAGATTGCGATTGGTACCGATGATGTATACAAGACTGCAGAAGTTGTTAAACTGTTTGGTGGTGACATAGTACTTGAACCTGGGCCCTTGCCGGTTATCAACACAAAGATAACAGCCTGTTTGGATCCAGATGGTTGGAAATCGGCAAGTTTTCTTTTTCTTTCTCATAAGAACATAAACCTTGTTTTACCTTGAAATAAAGTGTAGTGCCAGGTTTTTTATCTCTTGCATATGTTATTTGCTTAAGCTTTAGCTGCATTTATGGGTATATATAATCGCCATCATCCCTGAACTGGACTCATAAATTTTCCATGCTATGTTTTTTTGAAAGGTCAAAACCTTATGTAAACCCATAAGATTAAACGGGGCAGGTTTTCCCTGTTCAGTCACCGGGGAAATGTGAGTCTTGTGAGGATATCAGGCCGCCTGACCACTAAGCCACCTTGTTGAAAACCCATAAGAGTATTTCATTTTTATGGGATTAATTACCGAATAAAGTGCATGCCAAAGATAGACCAACGAGAGTAAATTGAAGCTACATATAAAATATATTTTACCTCTTGAGAAGAGGGTCAATTTTTCAACCCATTTGTGTGAAATGGGTCACCTTGGGTTATGAAAGCAATTAAGGGTAATGTGCTTAAAATTAATAAAATAAGATGAAACAGAAATAAACCAAACGGGTTTGAAAAAGTAAATTTACCCAAAATAGATGCATCGTCTTAAAGTGCTTTTATTAAATGGAACATCATTTTATTTGTAATATAGTTGTAAGTTTAAAGTTGGTGACATTCTAGTATTAGACTGAATTATTTATCTGTACAGACTTCTAGTATTTGAATACTTAAAGCCACTTATATTAATTTTAGTTCTTTAATTACTTGTTTCTCCTACATTATACATATTTCAGGTCTTTGTTGATAACATTGATTTCATGAAAGAACTAGAGTGAGGAAACTTCGTTGATGTTTGAACTGAGCAGCCATCATGTATTGACGAAATCTATCTATAGAGTTTGTACTGACACTCGATGTCCTGCCAATGCTTTTATAAATAGATCCACTCTTATTTGTAAACACAATCACTCACAATAATTATGATCCACTCACTGTACAATTCCAAAACTTGAAGTTTGACACATCTAGAATCGCTACGCAAGCCTGCGGACAGCTGATCTGCGACTTCAAGATACAGTCTGCTATGTAAATCGTGCCATATTGGCTCGGCAGTTCAATAAATGTTGCAGGCCCTCTATCCACTTTTGTTTTTCATCTTTGGTGCTGCATTCGAACTGTATTATTCTTTCGGAGGTTTCTATCCCGAAATATTGTCTTTGTTCATTACCATCATCCATCTCTCTTCCAGGCCATGCTAAGACATCAGTATACACTCCGGAGACTACAACTGCATCAGTATCAATGCTACTCTCAGGTGAACACAAGGCTACTTTATAAATTCCTTGACTATGATATAGAGGTATTAAATGGTTTGCCGGTGAAATGGTTCAAAAAAGATAATTTTGGCAGGAGTTAAACAAATGGGGTCAGTTTGGGTTGATCCAAAACATTTTTTTCGAACTTTATCTAATCTTTTGTATATAATTATTGGGTCAAATGTGATTACAAAAGTAATATTTTTTTAAAACAAGTAAGATGATTTAATTGGTTAGGTGCATTAATCATATTCTTTGGTGATATTTGACACATTTCCTTTTTGTGATTTTTACCCAGTTGACTATATAGAGACAAAACATAACCCAAATTAACCCATTTAAAAGTAAATCAGCAAAATTGCCACCTCTACTGTTAATATTGTTCTTACACTTCTTTTTCTTTGTAAAAGTTCCTGCCATGTGCTTGCTTTTCAATTTTGCTACCACCTGTTGGCCATCCATGGTTATTAGATGCTAGTGAAATATATCCCATAACATTAGACTTGCAAAACTGAAACTGTATGTAACTAGGCATGCCTATGTGGGCACGTTATTATAACCTGCGATAGGAGGTTGAACTCCCTGATGACTCTTGATGCATTCAAATGTTTTACAAGAATCCTGGTTAACTACAACCTTTAATGTTTTATATTACGCACATCGCACTATGGTGTCATATCCCAATTTATACTTGATCTAAAACTCCAGGTAGAAACATTCATGCCAATTTTGAAAATCAACAAATGGAGGAAGTTTAGGCATTTTCTCTATCATGATGATGTGTATTTTATTGCCCACATCTATACCAATCTGATGCCAAATTAAGGATAGTATGGAAAACATAAACAAATAGCTGGACATAATTCTCGCTTGTAATGTGGTTACAAGAAGATTCTTCATATCAATATGACAATTACCTGCCATTTTGTGTTGACCTTAAAAGAAACTTGCTTCCAATGAAGATCTCCTGTATCAATAATCAGACACGAGTTCAATAATTACCTTTTTTTTTTTAGAACGGCAGTACATATTGCTCTAAAGTTCATGTGGGTATTGCTCTACATAGTCTGTATGAGTTTACCTTTCCTTGTAAGCTTTAAAAGTTCCCCCCCTTTTGAAACAAAGTTCAAAGCTGCCATGACATTTATTTCTTTGCCTTCCTCAACCTGTTCCTCTGTCAAAGCCATGGTTGTAGCTCCCTTCTGCAGCCTTGCTCGTAATGTGGCAGCTCCTCTCAATGCTGTAATAACTTGTCAATATTATTATAGTTGTTTTTAATTAATTATGTGTACAGTCACCCTCAAGTGTTAGTTTAATGAGCATATTCCGTACGTATGCACATATTACCGAAGATAGGAGGTTAGAATTCATCACATTTAAAAAATAGTTATTACCCGTGGCTGCTCCTGCAGTCAGGGTCATGATGTCACCATTAGTCCTTGCAATGGTTGCAGAATTGACAGCTGACAGTATCTGTTCATGATCAGCTCCCAAATCCTCTGCAATTTCTATGCAATGTGATGCCACTAGAGCTGCTGCTGATGCTATTGCATTTGAAGTTTTCGAACGAGCTGTTTGTTCTCTATTGTTGGTGGGACTTTTGGTTGATGTTGCTGATGTTGCGGTGAGAGCCGCCACAGCAGCAGCAACACCTGCTACGGATATTGCTGCATGCAGTTGAGCATTCTGTGTTCTAAGCTCATGCTTCCTCTTCTCTTTCTGATCTTTTATCCATCTGCCCATTGTCCTTCCTTTCATAATGTTCCTGTAAAGCTGTGTAGTGAATTCTTATTATGATAATTATGATTATGATTCTGATTATATTGAAGATGTTGGTAGTCAAGATAACAGGGTTTGGTCAAACTAACGTATATACATACCCCGTTTTTTAGCAACTGATGGCTAGACACAAAATCTTGGTTGAGAGCTTGATGAATTAGAAACAGTTCCTGCAACAGATTAAACTCTATCTAAATAATACTCATACGTCAAACTCTATGCGTTAAGAGTTAGATTATGTATTAGTTTACAGAAGTAGTTATTTTAGTTTTATATCCTATTTTGATCTCTTTCTCGAGCAACCATAAGTTTTACTAATGTAAAATCCTTCATGATCATGTGCTGGTTAATCAGCATACTGCTTCATTAAGCTGTTCCATGCTGATGTTCAAATTACAGGGCAAAACAGACGGTTCTTTGCGAACTACAATTTAGGAGAGGCAACTGAAAGCACCATGGTTAAACACCTTATAATCTTTTTATATTCTTCATAATATTATGCATCTTTTTTCCTGTAGATGAAGTGAAGCTATATGATTCCATTTAGCTGAATCGCGCTAATTATCATTCCAAGATGAATGTCAGGTTTGTTTTACAGCTTTAGAGCATTATTATTCTATGCCATCTTTGTTGAAACAGTATTATCGCTAACTTAGAAAACAACCTCTTATGTTCTATTACTTGCACAATAAATGATCTGATGCTAATCAATCGTCTAAAATAGATTGTTTAATTTCACATACTGCCAAAAATAGATGTGTCAGAATTGTTATGGGACAATGGATGTAAGCAGATACTTAACTCCCCCACCCACCTTAAAGGTAGAAGTGAAAGTCCTGTTCGATCATTTTTCTGATCACTCCTTAAAGTTTAGCATTCAGTAAAATATATATTAGTTTTTGGGTATAGAGGCTACCCTTGGTAAATTTTTGCTGTTAAAGTACCTAAACATTAATTTTGTTTTGTTTATATTATGCTTTTAAAGTACCCAAACAGTAATTTTATTTTGCTTATATTAGTCGATTTGATGGTAAATTGTAGGAAAAGTATCACAAAAATCTCTGATCCATAAAGTTTGATTATGTTTTGGGACATAAGGATTACTATATAATCACGAGCCAGACATGTCACCTAAATGAATTTCTGACTATGATTAAAACTAATGATTCTCAACAAAGCACATTAAATATAAAACACATATAATTACCTTCATTTCATCACTTTTTCTGGGAGAAACTGGAGGGCTATCTGCTTTTGTTAATGGTTCTGGTTTCTGCAGTAAAATGAAACATTTACATTATGATAATTCTTAATACCTCTTCTTATAGAAAAAACTTTTGACATTTTGCTTATCTTGGAGAAACGTGTAGGCTACTTGAGGTCATAGAAACATAACTTCCATGCAAAATTCATGATAATCTTCTAAATCCTTTCACTAATCAAGTTTAGAATTTTTTTTGGCGATAGTGTAGTTTTTATAAGTTTCAAGAAATTCGATAAAATAAAACTGTTGTGGCACATAAAATTATCAGTTTTGATCGGTTACTCAAACTGCCATAAAATGTAAAGTCGATTTCAAGATATGTGTGTGTATATCCAGAGCTTGTAGGTGCTTATGTAAAAAATACGAGTAAGAAGGGGTCTTACACGCTCTTCCGGGAGTGTAGAGGTGTGAAGATGAGGTTGATGAGCACCAACGTAGCAAAATAAGTTTTGGGTTTTAGGTTCAGCAGAGGTGTGGGAAAGAGCTTTTGACACTTCCACTGATGAAACACTCCATGACCTCCCAAGGAACTCCATGGACTCGGTTGGGGTTTCTGGCAGTGGACATGCTGCCGGTAGCCAATTCTCCACACCTTCCTCTTTTATGTTATCCAGCCTATTTGTTCCACACTTCGAGTTTGAATCACACACGCTTGTGGACACTGCACATAGTTCATCAAAGCCAGAAATCATATCTCATACATACTTTGTTCATGCTTAATAGTTTTAGCCTTTCGTATAGACTTGGATTACTTACTTTTTCAACTGCTTCGTGCAGAAAGAGACGAGGTGGCAGCAATAAAGAAAACTAACAGGTGTGTATAGTATCAAGTAGAAACAGGTTCACTTGTGAAGTTTATGGAGGAAGTTGAAGTGTTATATATGGTTGTAGGTGTGGCTCATATGGAGTTTAAAATGAACTTTTTCGACTTCTAAGGCTCTGGCTCAGTCCATTTTCTTTATCTTTTGTGGAGCCCAGATTATAAATGCACATTATAGGAACAGGACCCGTAGAATGAAATACAAATATTCAAAAAATGATTAGAAACTCCAACATGCATTTCTCATCCTCATTGGGTCCATTGTCGCATCATGACATAGTTATAATTTCACTTTGCAAGTCTTGTTTATGTGAGTGTCAAATAAAGGTTTTGTCTCCATTGGTTTTTGTTTCTTTTTCTGTATTTCTGTTCACTTTAGTTTCATATGTAAATTCAGCTCCAAAAATGAAATTGAAGATTTAGACATATTAGTCAAATTGAATGGAACTAAGTTACCAAATGGAGGTGGTGCTTTTTATTGTAAAGAAAGATAGGGTTAATGACATGATAGTAACACACTTTCTAGGTGGTAAACCGAAAAGGAAGACGAGATAGAAGGGGAAAAAAGGTGATGTATACGAGTTGGATGGCGAATTAGGTGTGCACCATTGTAAAGCTAGCTCGCATTGCATCCAAATAATTGGATTCATTTTACCCTTCTATGGTTGTAGGATTGTGGCTCCAAGTAAATGTCAACTAGTTAATACTTAAAAGGTGGTTGATAGTTTTTCAAGGTGTAATTTTAGAAATCTTAGTTGAGTGATCGGTCATGTCTCAAATCCTATTTAAATGTAAAGTTTCTCAAAGCCTTATATGTTAGGCTAATGTCATAAGGTGAGGCTTTCTTACTCTAAAAATCCCGGGTTCAAATTTAAGCATTGTATTTAATTACTAACTTGTAGAAAAGTAACTACTAATAACATACCATTTTATGTTGAAAAAAAAAAGAAAGTTTAACATCAACTTGTTATAGTTTTTAGGAAAAAGTGAAATTTTCATCCATCTGGTTTTTCAGAAAAACAGTTTTCATCTCTGCCGTCAAAAATGAACTTTTTTCACCCCTGTGATTTTTATTCCGTTAAAAAATTTTCCCTGCCGTTATGTCCCCACGTGCAAGTCACGTGAGCTTTTCGTCTTTTTCACTGAATGTCATAGCCCTTTTTGTCTTTTTGCTTTCTTGTCTTCGTTTTTTCCTTTTCTCTTCCCTTTTCATCCCAATTTTTTATTATCAAATGAAAATATATATATGAAATCACAAAAAACACAAACACACACACACATACACACACAACGCTCCAAAGTTTCCCTCCATCTTTCAATCCAATCTTTCCCTCCAATCCGTGACTGAGAAGCATATTCGATGGAGAGTCAGAAAACAAGCCATCGAGCCAGAAGAAGTTTATTCTGGTTCGTATTTTCTAAAAGAAAGAAAATAAAATTCAAATTAGGGTTGAGAAAATACTTACACTTCGTGAACAACAATAAAAACGACAACCTGAATTCAATGGAGTCCATGATGTTTTCATCATCGAATGCTTCCGACACAAACAATAAGCAACCATCGATTCGATTGAAATTGATTTGATTGAATTTGGGAATTAGGGAAAAAATTGGGTGAAATTACGGTTAAAAGAATGAGTGGGTCTAAAATAAAAGGTTTGGTAGATTAAATAGGCAGGGTTGAGTATTTTATGTATATATTAGTGGAAAAGACGAAAAACCCCCTCACATGACTTGCACGTGAAGGGACATAATGGTAGGGACGAGCTTTTTTAATGGAATAAAAACCATAGGGATGAAAAAAGTCCATTTTTGACGGCAGTGATGAAAACTGTTTTCTGGAATAACCACAGGGACGAAAGTTGCACTTTTCCCTAGTTTTTATTTTTTAGTCGTGTAATAACTAATACTAAGTATACAGAGTATTTGTTATAATAGAACGGTACAATGGTACATGCGCGTTGCGGCGGTGCTAGAGGCGGCGGCGGTGATGGTGATGTAATGGTGGCGGCGGTAGTGGCGGTGACGGGTGGTGGTGGCGAGCGGCGGTAGCGGCGGCGGCGGAGATTGGTGGTGGTGGCGGTAGCGCCGGTGCGACGGCGACGAGTAGTGTAGGTTATTGATGTAATTTGGTTTTAATAAAATGTTAAACAAAGGCTATTTGTTTTATAATGTAGTATAGATATAGATTGTTGTCGACTAGATTTGATTAGTTTTGTAGCCCCCACCAAAAGAAATAAAGGTTGTGCAAAGTATGATTAGCATTGTTTTACCTTTATTTATTTGAGATGCGGCCGACTTCATTATGAGAAAAAACTGAATTTATGGTTTGTCACTTTTATTAATTGATAAAAGTGTTTTGTTTCATCATTATAACATTTTGTTAGTAAATCAGATTTAATATTAAAAATGTATGCCAAAATAAATATATGCAAACATCATTATATACTTGGATCGATATGAAGATATATTAATACAGTAGTAATCCAAACATCTACTGTGGTGGTGTTGTAGTGTCGTTTGGACTAAAACAAATCGATATTTAATCACGATACTATTTACTTATTGAATATTGACAAACTAGGTTAATACTTAGGAGTTTCACGACTATCTTAAAATTAGACTTTTCAATCGATATTTTATTAGGTTTTGCTAATGACAGTCTATATATATGTAAACTAATTATATTTTTATCACAAAATTAAGGGATAAAATTTTAATATGAAAAATACAAGTTTTTTTATATATGTTAATGACAGTTTTAAAGCTGGTTTTGTGTTGTTTTGAGATTATAACGGTCAAAACTAATAAAATAATGAAATTTGATATATCGTTAAGGGCGGTACCACATGGGGGCAAAGGGGGCCAATGCCCCCCTCGAAATATAGATTTTGTCATGTATTTTTAAATTTTTCATGGATTTTTAAAAAATTTCTATATGTTTTTAATATTTTTTCTCCTTTTAGATTTATTTTTCATAGATTTTTTAATTTTGTCCCATCTGGAATTTTTTCTGGTACCGCCTCTAGTTTCGGGTCATTTTGCGTTTACATTCTGCGATCATAACTAACGCGTACGCTTAGATTACTCAAAGTTTAAAAGCTACATTCGCATGAATGATCACACGGGCGGAATCTTTAATACCACACATAGATGAACATGATTAGTGCTCATTACCAACCTTTGTCGTCTAGCGGGTAGGGTTGGAACTTTTATCTTTTTCTGTTTTTCCATGCAAGTATTCACTACTAGATATTCTCAATCGAAGACATGATTTTTTTCTACTAAAATATAAATTCCATAAAACAAAAAAGAGTTAATTTTTAAAAAATGGACTAGATCTAATAAACATATATACTTGGTCCAAAAAAATTATGAACTTGGTATTTGATCATGGATCTGCCCTTAAACCGTCTAATTAAGTAATTAATCACAAACTTTAAAACATGTATTAGGTCCATCATTTATTTTTCATACAACGAGAGGGGTATCCGCGTAATACGGCGGCAAAGCGACGACGACGGGTGATGTTGACATTAACGGTGTGGTTATTAATGTAAAGGTAGTTGACGTAAAAGGATAACGTAGTTAATGAAAAGGGACACTTGTGAAATATGAGATATGTGTGAAGATGTTTGATTTTATGTAAAGGTGTTTTAGGGTTTAAGGTACAGGTGTTAAAAGGTTAGGGGTAAAAAAGGTACATCAAAAGCTGAAATGTTTAAAAGAAAAAAAGGGTCTTTCTCTTTATTAGATAGTATAGATAAGTCAAGAATTTAAACCTTTTATATAGTGATCATTACTATAAAGTTTATTATCTAAAATTCCTGTGATTTTTGATTTGTCTTTTCTATGTTTGGCATTAGATTTTCAAGAGTTTTTCAGGAGCTTTAACTTTTTGTTTCAGACTAAAAGCTCCTACTGTGTTAAAATTTTTGTATGGATGCAACTAGCTTTGACTTTTATTTGAAAGAAATAGCTCCAAAATAAAACGCTACTTCGGGAGTTTTTAGTTTGGATGGAACTTTTAGTTTTTAAAATTACGCAAATATCTCTTAAAGTTGCAGCTACATCTACCATATCAAACATCTCTTAGAAAATAAAAACTTTAGATAACAACTTTGCTTAAAAACTACAGTTTACAGCTCCAACAAAAAAATACAGCTATAAGCTATAACTATATTTGTCAAACATACTCATAACATCGATTTTTTTTTTCACTTCTAAACCACTGATTTTTTTTCTTCCTCCATATTCAACTAAATATAGTTTTGATGTCAAATCACATAACACCATAATTTTTGATCACTTTAACGATCTTTCTTATACTTTAGTTAGGGTTCTAGTTAGCATTTTACCTTTACTTTTTCAAATATCATTGACATAAAGTTTAGAGTTCGGTCTTAAGATTATTGAAAATATATTATTTTACAGAATAAATCTTTTTCAAAGGTTGTGGTAAAAATGTAAAAGTTATGTTAACTGAGACCCTAAAATTTTTATACTCTATATATACTAAAGAAGCATATACTTTCAATACATTATATACAACAAATATCATTAGAGTCTCTATAGCTCATTACCTTATTTTGTGTCTATTATACATTTATGTTCACTATCTGTAGTTGTGAGGCAACCCATAGTTGTATTGGATATCTCTACAGGTACAAACTAAGAAAAGGGTTTATATGGAATTTGACCCGGGTCTCTTTTGTTTAGACTATTTTATGCACATCATGGCGAGTTAACTTTTATTCGTACGCATGGTCTAATGAACGTCAGCAAGTACCATTTTGTTCTCTCGATTTCACCATTTGAGTATTCATCAAACCTCCTAAATTCAACAATTAAATTTGATGCAAGAATATTATTCTTTTAATATAAAGATTTTACTAACAGAAAATGATTTATCCTCCTAAAAAATTAGCCTAAAAATCCTCCTAATAGCTTTAGATGGTGACATGTGGATACCACTAATTCTCTTTCCTAATCTCACCCCCTGATTTTCCACATGTCACAATCCTATTAATTAGGAGGATTTTTAGGCTAATAACTTAGGAGGATTGATCATTACCCTTTACTAAAACCAAAAACCAAAACTGAGGCAAGATGTACATCAGCTAAAGACCGAGTAAAATGTTTTACAGATGGGCATGAGAAGTGAAAGTGATCACGGCCACCACATTCCAATATCAATGTCATATCAACGCCAAATCAGTCTCACTTCCCCACTATCACCACCTCTACCTAGCAAAGAAATTCTCTCTTTCTCTCTCTCTCTCTCTCACACACACACACACACAGATCATCTTGGATCTGCTTCCCATACCTTTAGAAAGCGTAAACTTGCCGCTGAGTCCAATCACCACTGCTGTTCAAAAAAAAAAAAATGTAACCAGAAAAAAATATTATATCTATTATGCTCACGCAAGTTAGAGGACCCTATTTCGGCATAACTGAACTTTAGCCTAAATCAAAAGCCATAACTCACGCCATGTAAAAACCATCTAACATATGTTACTGGGGCATTGCATATTCATATGTTATCATTTTAAATACAACTCATTTCTACCCATACTACATGCCCTTTTTGCTTCTTTGCAAAAAGTGCAGCCAAAGTGAGATCTGATAGTAGTCGGCAACTGTACAACGATAGTCCCCTCAGCTTACAAAACCACAACAAAATACTATAATATGAGAGAAACAAACTACAGATGCAAATTTTGCTCCCAAGATACGAAAAATGATGAGTGCCTTGTGTTGTAACAATCCTGGAGCAGGATCCCGTCAAATTAAAACTCCCGTCACTTTTCTTTTTACTCATCATTTTACAACAAACTGTCCCTGCCAGAGAAGCAAAAGCGGCTGAAGAGAAGCAAAATTGTAAAGGGGGATATGAATAAAATTTAAGTTTTACCTTCTAGACTATTACTGTTATAATTTTTTATCCTAAAATAGATAACTTTCAATGCTTACAAGCTAAAAAATATCATGGGATCCAAAATCAATGCTTCTAATTTATTGTTACGATACCTAACTGGAAAATCTATAAGTTGAAAACTGAGCAGTTTGGACGGGTCGGGTAATGGGCCACTTTTAAGTGCAGGTCAAAAAAAGATGATTGGGCAGGTTAATCCACCAAATACAACTTCGTCTATCTTCTGGTGGATTTGATTACATAAAACTAAATTATCAAGATAGTACTATAGTTTTGTTAATCAAACAATTAAATTTGAATACACTAGATGGCTTCAGGCATACTATCTGCTCTATAGCAAAACTTTAAAACGTTAACTAGTTGACCTGTTATTTGTAATACCTTACAAATGAATTATACATACCTTAGAAAAGAGCTTGTATTGAGGAATCAAATTGAAATTCAAAGCGGAAGAACAGCATCAAGATTAGTATTGAGTGACCATTGTTGAGGATGGACAGCTGATGATTCCATGGGAAGATGCCAGACTAATATCTTTGAGCAATCCTCTGGTATTCCTTCCATTTCTGTCTCATCCTCCACAACTTGTTCAATGAAAGTGCTCACCTGAAGTTCATAATGTGGTCGGAATAAGTAATCACGTTTAAATATTAGTCAATCACCGTACCGGTGTTTGGAACTTTGGATGTGTAAAGTAACTATTGCAACTTGATGGAAATATTCAATTTCATGTGTGCAACTAAAAGTGACTATCATCATACTTATGGTGTTATCAATTATGAAGGTCAAACCAATCAGATGTGGAGAAGTACTTGAGCAGTTCACGTAAGTTTATTATCAAGACATAAATGTATAATTACCTACCGACCTAGCTTTTGATCAACCGACTACCTGATCTATTTCTGCTTCTTTGAAAACAGTAGTCTTTTTTGGAACGTTACTGAAACACCCTTGGAATTCCATTTAATTATGTCACAATAAGGACTCTTGCGTAGCATAATCATACACATCCACACCCATAGCATCATATGTTCAAATATTTGTTAATGGTTAATGTTCTCTTAATAATAAACGGGCGAAATCTCAAGGAAAAACAATCAAGCCCGTCATATATTTTGTGATGTCAGCAATGCACACATATATAAACCCGGACTGAAATCTCGCTAAAGAAACAATCACAACTATTGCTTTTAAAACAAAAAGAAAACTAGTACATGATGAAAAATAATACTCCCCTATTCTAGGTAAATTATGATGACCAAAAATTTCTTCTTAAAACAAAAACTTCCATAAAATCACAATCATAATCATGTTTGTTCATACAGTCAGCAGAGGCTTCAAGTCTCCTTTAAAAAATGGACAGATTATAAATATTTAATGGGTGAAAATGACATATATTTTCTTAAGTATAATTTGATGCAGCCACTAAAGGATCTGATATTAAGACGAAGAAAAGAACGGAAAAAAAGGAGACTAACTTGTAATCCGTTTTTGACGGTATCAAGCTGCCGGATGGGTTGGCGAGTTGGACGTTGCCATCTCATTGGATCCCAAAGGATAGTGCTGTTGAAACCAAATCCTGCTAAGTCTGCATGAAATCTATGGAACTTTCTCATGACATTATTTGTATGCCATCCAACCACTTGTGTCCCATTACATATAGGTCCCACAAATGCAGCTACCCTTGTGCTCTTCTTTAGTTTTGCTACTGGCCAAGTACCAAACCGCCTTCAAGCCAAAGATTAACAGTTCAACAATTTATAGATGAAACTTGAATGAATGATAAACTGTAGAAAGAAAAAAGCATACTGGCAGGTAAAAGATTTTGTCGGAAGGAAAAAACTACAACCAGTAATACAGTCAATAGATAAAATCAGAGATGGCATTTTGACCTTCAGTTTTATCTCGAATGGGTCAAACGGTAAAGAAACCAATGCTACGCAGAAACCAGTCAAACGGTACAACTTGTATCCTTAATCTAAAAAGGATCATTTGACAAATAAATAGTCAATGACTTAGCTCGTTCAGACGGAGATGTAATCATGTCAAATAATTGACAAGAAGGTTTACAAAAATGCATCATCTGCATTCTTCACGGGACATTGGAAGCTAATGCAGAAACCAAAATGCATCATCATAGTTATATCGTAGTTAACGTATACCACTCTTTTTGTTATACGATTTAGGATATCAAGTTTTTGACAGACTTCCCTCCTTGAAAACCAGATTAAAGCATCAGTTGCAATACATTGTAAATATAATGCAAATGAAATTCAGAACGTGCTAGATAAAAGTTCCACTTTTTTACAATTTATGACCAATCGTTTATAGGAATTTGTTTGATCTAGGAAGAACTTATGGCCAAACAGCACCTGCTCCTTGATGGAAAACCAAATTTGAAACCTTTTGCAAACTATAACTAATCTTAGAGGCGGCAATATCGACCAGTTACTTAAGAATGGGTCTATTTGGGTTGTCTTTTATCTCAATTAGGTCGGATAAAAACATATAGATATCAAACGGGATGATAGACATCCGAAGTCTACTTTGTGTTTACGAATTACAACCTTCTAACTGGTTTTATTCAAAATGTAGATTATTATTCTAATAAGTAATAACATTAAAGCATATAAAGAATAACGAAATGTACCTGATTTGCTTCATATGGTCGAAAAGTTCAGTAGAGTAGATATTAGTATCATCTGCAAAGTACACAATTCCATCAAGCCTATGTTTTTCAATATGTGAAAGAGCCACATTCCTCTGGTGCACCCTCAAATCTTTTAGTTCTGCTGTGTTCTTCGTGCATACAAGATGCCTATACATAACACCACTTCTCCTCAACAACTCAGATGTTTCGCCGGATTGGCTTGTCATTTCCACAACCACCCACAACAAAGGAGGCTCCACCAACTTTAATGTATGTGCCAAACGATTAAGGTAATACCCCTGAAACATCCTAGGATATGTCGGGGTCACAATTATCAAAAGTTTGCCAAAACTACTCTCAAGACCCTGAATCTGTGGAAGAAGAACAACACCGTTTGACGTATCGTTTTCTTCTTTGACATCAGTCATGTGTTGATCCGAAGCTAATGAGACATTATTGGTCACTAACGTTTCCACTATGTTTGTGAGGTTTGTAGACATCACATGATTAACATCGTACAACTGAACCTTCTTCCCAACTTGCTCAAAAGAAAACGCTTGGTTTCTTGACATAAGATCGGTAGATGTTTTTATTGAAACAATAGGTGTAAACCCCACAAAAACTCCAACAAGGAAACATACAAAAAATTGGAAAAGTGACCTTCTCCAAACATTCCCTTTTGGTTTTTGCTTGTCCAATGACCTAGAAGTTCTTTTTGAAAAAAGATTTAGCATAAAAGTTTGAAAACGATATAAAACATATTCCGTCGATGCAAAAGATGAATTGGAAACAAATCCACTTGTCGGAGTGTAGTCTTGATCGCAAGACGTACACTTTGACAATGGAGAAGCAACTGCAACAACATTTGCTTCTCCACCTAGCAATGTCCCCGGTCTAGGCACCGGAGACAATGTTCTTCTAATTGTGGTCATAATTCCTAAACTTAACAAAAAAATCGTACAAATCCACTAAACTACATTTCCCATTACTATAAATTGCATAATCACCACACCCTCATATTTTCCCCCAAAACAAACAAGCTACTTCTATATATATCCTATATATACAAACACACATTTTGAGCAAATACCAATTCCAAATCAACTATAAATTCATCAAATAGTATACCAGTTTCCACTAAAAGATTGAATCTTGAAAGTGTGTACTTACTTTGAAATCTGAATATTAGTAGAAATCAAGCAGAAATCTGGGGACCCAATTCAAGAAAGAAAGTGAGCATAAAAAGGAAGAAAATTTATAAAGAAAATGATAGTGGGTCTAAAGAAAATGAAAGTGATTGGGGCGATGGAAAGCAAGTAAGAGTGAGAGTGTTTATACTGGCTGCTCCTATGTGATTGTGAATCTATAATCTAATCTAATCTAAATGATCAACAAAGATTCCGGAAGAGACAAAAGGAGGTCAGAGACCCAAATAGATCGAAGGACACTCACTCACTAATTTGGTGTCATTTATGTATGTTGCGAAGGCTCTATCCAACCCATCATGTAATTATAAATCCTTAAAATTCTTAAACATCCTTAAAATCCTTTATTTTTACATCCAACCATATAAACATCCTTACATATCCTTACATCTATATACAAACCAAAAAAATAGTATTGAAGCCCTTAGGTAAGAACATACATAAAAAAATCCTTAGTTTTAGACAAGCTCCAATGTCAAACGACATCCATGGAGGATCTTTTCAAGTATTATTGCAATGAGTTCTTTATTTTAAAATTTTGTTATTAGATTAGTCATTTTTTGACAGGTTCATTAGCGGGTGCTGTCAAATATGCACGTGGTCATCACGTGCAGGGACAATAATGCTTCTGCATCTGATGAGCATGTGAAAACTTAATAACACCTACTAATAAATCTGTCTAAAATTACCAAATTTGAAAAAAAAAATGTCAAAATAGGGACCAACATTACTCGAAAAAGGGACTTCCATTGCAAAAATATACAAACTACAGGGACCAATTTTGCAGTTAACTCTAAAAATAAAACAACAGTTAGTAATAAAAAAATAGAGTAAATTACACAGATGGTATCTGAAGTATACCCAGATTACCCTTTTGGTATAATATATTGAATCTCTACTAACCACTTGGTCTTATATCAAGTGCTCTTTGGGGGTTCTAGGGGAGGGGATGTTGGCTGGGAGACATGAGATCGAATTTCAATTCCCCATGGTTTCGGGCATTTACCTCTTCGAACGCGTGCAGACCGTGTTATCGCACCCTTGGTCTCCAGGAGTGCCTTCGGGTTCCAACCGCTAGCATACTGCCCGCTTGGATGTCACTTATAGGGTTCGAACCACTAACAAACTAACACGCTGCTCTAAAAGAAATATATTGAATCTCTATTCGGACCATACTTAAAGTTTAAAAATATGTTAGGTCCAGATTTAGTCCAGACTTACTGGACTGGCTCCAGACTGGACTACTGGAACCTTATTGAAGGTTTGTCAAGAAACATGTTTTGCTGGACTCGCTCCAGACTCGACTACTGGAGCTCACTGAAGATCTGACCAGAAAACATGTTCTGCTGGACCTACTCCAGACTTGGGATCTGGAGTCCTTCTAAAATTTGTCCAGAAATAATGGAAGACTAATGAGCAAATACTTGTATAGGAAATCTGGAGTATTCTCCAGATTAGCTCACTGGTCTTCACCCCAGTCCAGATCTACTCTACTGAAGACATTCTGACTGAAGTCAAAGACTGAAGTCTGAAGAAAGAAGACTTATCAAATGGCGGAGTCCACTGGAAAGTCTTACCAGATCTGTACACTGGAGGATTGTCAGTGTTCTAGACCTTACAAGTCTGAACACTGATATCGAGGATTGACTTTAAGCCTTTACACACTTTCCAAAGAACAACCCACTTGTTCTTTACCAAAGTATACGTGTGTTAAGGTGGTTGGATAAAAGGATACACTTGCACTTGATGTGACTTTATCCTTATTCCTTATCCAATACATTTAATGTTCTTGTCGGATCATTAAATGTATCCAACCATATTTGTACGGCACAAAATTCACTGGAGAATTTTGTTGCCTATAAATACAAAGTCATTTCTTTGAGAAAATCACTTTTTAGCAAATTGGTGAACTTGCTTAAATACTCTCGATCTAAACAGCTATACTTCACAACTCTAAGTATATCGATCAAAGGAGTTTATTTAGCAAGTATAGATCACTTGTAATTCAAAGATTGTTTAGATACTTACATACGTGTAAACGATCTTGTATTTTGTTTATACATCAATAAAGAAAATACACTTGAAAACTACATTCGTGTTCCACCTTTTATTTACTTGTTTAAATATTGCTTAAAGTCATTTATTACTTTGTTTATATTCTTGCATATTTATATTGAAGTAATACTAGTCCGATTCTAGTTCATACTTGTCTTGTTATTTTACACTCATGGGTTAAACCATCGTGTGAGGGACTTTACAATTGGTATCAGAGCAGAAGGTTAATATACTTACCTAGATCTGTTTCACGATGGCAATCCCAGAAAATACTCAAGAAACTCATGAAACTAATGTTAATGAACCACCCACTGGAAATAACAATACACCACCTCCTCCTCCTCCTCCTCCTGCTTCTCCACATGTGCATGTGCATTACTCGAATAATCCTGTTCCTAAATTCAATGGGAGCAGTGATGAATTTGGTACGTGGAAAGCTAGGATAATATTGCATGTGACTGGTATTGAAAGGAATATGATGAAAATTTTAAACGAAGGACCCTATGTGCCAAGACTTCCTATCAATGCACTTCTTGACCCTACAGGATCAAGAAGTGGGAGGGAAAAGAGAGAGGAACACTGGTCCGAAGAGGAGAAAAGATTAGTAAATCTTGATACACTTCTTAAAAATATGATCCTCGGGGCTGTTCCAGAAACTCTCATTCCCACACTAGTTCTCTATCCCAGTGCCAAAAGTATGTGGGATGAACTAGTAAACCAGCATGAAGGAGGTGATGATACTGTTGTTACCAGAAAAGTCTCCTTAAATAAAAAGTATGAGTCATTTTTTGCTCTCCCCAATGAGTCCCTTACTGGTACTTACACCAGATTTATGAGCATCATAAACCAGTTAAGAGGACTAGGGGTAGATAAAGACAAGGATATACTTTTGGAGAAATTTTGTGATATTCTTCCAACAAAATGGTCTCACATGATTCTGGTCTTGAGGCAAGGAAAAACCTTGCATTCCCATACTTTGTCAACATTGTATGGAGCCTTCAGATTCACTGAAGAAAATCAAGCCCAGAGGATTGAGGCAGAAAAATATTCTTTTAATCATGCTTCCAGTAGTTCCACAGTGGTCACTAATACTGCACCACCTTGTGCGGCATTAATATCTTCTGAGAATGTATTTTCTATGAAGAAGATGATGTCTGAACTAATGGATTCTGGAGTCTGTAATGATATCTCTCCAGACTGTGATGAAACTGACAGTGATGACCTGGTTGCAATGATGGCCAAAACGTTTAACCGTTTTAAGGCCAGAGCAAATAGGCCCACTGGACAACATGCACCCAGTTCTTCCATTGACAAGACCAATCTGACATGCTTTAAGTGTGGCAGAAAAGGTCATTTCATGAAAGAGTGCAGGTCCAGTCAGTTTGTCTCCCAGTCTGGTCCAACTGCTTCTTATAACAAGCCTGATGATAGCTATAAGTTGAAATACAAAAAGCTTAAGGCTCAAATTGCTCTCTTGTCTAAACAGATTGAAGACAATAACAAATGCATGATAGCAACCACTGAAGAAGCATGGGTTCCCTCTGATGATTCATCAGTCGATGAAGAAGAGGAAAGAGATTGTTGTTTTATGGCTCAGGCAGATCAAGAGCATCTGGTGAAGGATGATGTCACATCTGGTCGTTGGGTCGACATTGTCATTAAAAAGGTTAGTGAGTATGATCTTGAAACTAATCCTGAACTGAAATTGGACATCGCTGAAGCTCTAAATTCTGATTTAATTTTTGTGGAAACTGTTAGATTTGACAGTTTAAATGGTCTAGAAACAGATTCCTCTGAAATGGCCGCCTTAAAATCAAAATTTAAAGAACTTCAAGACATTGAACTGGCATTTCAAGCCCAGATTCTGGTAACTGAACAATTGATCCAAGAAAAACAAGATCTTGAGATCATTTTAGAAAAAGAAAAACTGGTGATTAAATCATGGCTTGAAACTAGAAAGCCATATGATGCTGGAGTAAATCAATTTCCTATTCAAAAACGTGCATATTTAGATGGAAATACTCATGTAGCATCATTAATACCAGTAATCGATCGATTACCAGAGGGATTCAGGCCCACCACTGTTTATGATGAGCCTGTAACTCCCAAGGCCAATATTCTCCCAGTTCTTTGCCCAGAGGTTAAGACTGGAGCTGTCCAGATGACTGCTCCAGTTAAAAAGGTTAAGCAGAATAGACCTTTGCCTCAGAACAATCCCCTACCTAAGCCAACAACTGGAAAGGCTAAGGTATCATCTGAAGATAATGTTTTGTCCAGGATAGAGAGCCAGATTCAAATTCTGACTCGTCAATCACAAAGTTTTAATGCAAGATTAAACTTTATTGAGGGTACTTCATTTGGCCCTAGACAAAACACAAAACCTTTTGCTAAGAAAGACAAATTTATTTCTCCAGTTGAGAAAAAGAAAAAGGTTTCTAAACTATCAACTCCAGTAGTGTTCTCAACAAAAACTACTGTTGAAGTAAGTGAACTAGACCAGATTGCCCCAGGGACCTATAAGGGAGGGTCCAGTGAACCCATCAGTCGATGGGTTCCCAAATCTAACTGATGAATATCTGGTGTATGTGTAGGGCGATCGAAAGAAGTATATCTGGTATCTTGACAGTGCAGCTGGCAGGACTATGACCGGATGTAAGACCCTACTGGAGGAGTTCACCATTTCTGATGGACCCTCCATCACTTTTGGAAATGATGGTTCTGGAAAGACTGAGGGATATGGTGTTCTGAACAATGGACAAGTCAAGTTTACACGTGTTGCATTTGTGAATGGTTTGAAATATAACTTGATCAGTGTAAGTCAACTGTGTGATGATGGCTATCAAGTCTTATTCAATGTTGCTCAAGGCATCGTATTCAACAAGGACTGGAAGGTAGTGTTGATTGCTCCCAGGAAAGGGAACGTATATGTGATGGACATGGAAAGCTCTCCGTCAGAGCAATGTTTTCTACACTCAAGCTGATGAAGACACAAACTGGTTATGGCATAAAAGGTTATCCCATTTAAATTTCAAAAACATTAATAAGTAGTCCAGAAAACAACTTGCAGATGGGATACCTTCAGTTTCCTTCAAAAAGGAAAGGCCATGTCCAGGATGTGAGATGGGTAAGCAGAAACGTGCCAGTTTCAAGACCAGACAGAATTTCAGCATTACTGAACCTCTTCACATGCTTCATATGGACCTCTTTGGTCCAGTGAATGTTCAGACTCGTGCTGGTAAAAGATACACCCTGGTGATAGTAGATGAATTCTCCAGATATTGTTGGGTGGTCTTTCTCAGGTCTAAAAATGAAGCTGCTGCTGAAATCATCTCTCTTATCAAGCAGATTGAACTAAAGCATAAGCGAAAAGTGTGTCAGTTAAGAAGCGACAATGGAACAGAATTCCAGAATGCAACTCTGGAGAAATTCTGTACTGACACTGGCGTCTCCCAGAACTTCTCATCAGCACGCACTCCAGAGCAGAATGGAGTGGTAGAAAGGAAAAATCGAACGTTGATAGAAGCTGCCAGGAGTATGCTAGCTGAATCTGGTCTTCCTACCAGTTTCTGGGCTGAAGCAATTGCAACTGCTTGCCACACCCAGAATCGATCAGTGTACGTGAAGCGACACAAGAAGACTTCCTATGAAATATTGAGAATAGAAAACCAAATATTGGTTATTTTCATGTTTTTGGATGTCCAGTTTACATCCTGAACGACTCCAGTCAGCTAGGCAAATTTGATGCCAAAGCTGATGAAGGATATTTCTTAGGATATTCAGCCATTCGCAAAGCCTTCAGAGTTTATAACAAGAAACTGGAGATAGTAAAAGAATCCATACATGTTACTTTCGATGAAACAAATGCTGCAATCAACAAACCAGCCCTTGACACACCCCCAGTACTTCCAATTGTCTTTTGTGAATCTGATCCAATAAACGACAAAATTGAAGATTCACCAGACACAGTTTCCAGTCATCCCGATCTGGAACCTGTTCAGAAAAAGAAACTCTCCAGTAGTACTCCATTCTATCCCTCTATTATTTTCAAATTACCTTCTGAAATTAATATTGGTTCAGATGTGCGTACTACTCCCCCAGTATCAGTGTCAGTTGAGAATGCACCAGAAATCCAAACTGAACTAGTACTCCAGGAAATACCTTCAAATGAAGAATTTCATGATGCAAATCGTGATTTGAATGACTCAGATGAAGATACTGAAGTAATTTGGCAAGATCCTCCTCCAGAAGCAACTCCAGAGGAGACTCAACTGAATTCTTGCACTGATATTGTTGTCAGTAACAATCCTGGTCAATACTCCAGATGGACAAAAGCTCACCCTATTGATCAGATCATAGGTGACTCCAGTCGTGGAGTTCAGACCAGAAGAGCCTCCAGTGATCAATGCTTATATGTCAGTTTCTTATCACTAAATGAACCAAAGAAGATTGACGAGGCTCTGGAAGATCCAAACTGGGTGACTGCTATGCAAGAAGAGCTTCACCAGTTTGAAAGGAACAAGGTCTGGTATCTGGTTCCTTTCCCAGTTGGAAAGAAAGAACCAATTGGAACAAGATGGGTCTTCAGAAACAAAGTAGATGAAGATGGCCACGTAATCAGAAACAAGGCCAGACTGGTAGCACAAGGCTACTGCCAGTCAGATGTCGACTTTGATGAATCATTTGCTCCAGTGGCTAGACTTGAAGCGATCAGAATATTTTTAGCATTCGCTGCTCATCATCAGTTCAAGGTCTACCAGATGGATGTAAAGAGTGCTTTCTTGAATGGAAAGCTTGAAGAAGAAGTTTATGTCAGACAACCTCCAGGTTTCGTTGATGAAAAGCATCCACATTGGGTATATCGTCTGGACAAAGCGCTGTATGGCCTCAGACAAGCCCCACGTGCCTGGTATGACACTCTGACTAAACATTTGTTGAAAATGGTTTTAAACGAGGTGCAATTGACAATACCTTGTTCATTCTTCATGAGAAAGGTAATCTGTTAATGGTACAAATTTATGTTGATGATATTATTTTTGGGTCTACTGATGAAACATGTGCCAGAAATTTTCGAAAATAATGTCTACTGAATATGAAATGAGTTTGATGGGTGAATTAACATATTTTCTTGGACTCCAGATTAAACAAAACAAAGATGGCATCTTTATTAATCAGGAAAATATGTTAGAGATCTTTTAAAGAAATATGATATGAACTCTTCACCATCTAAACCAACTCCAATTTCTGCACCACTGACACTGGACTCTGATCCAGATGGTAAACCAGTGAACACCACTGTCTATAGAGGCATGGTTGGTTCACTAATGTATTTAACTGCCAGTAGACCAGATATTATGTTTTCAACATGTTTATGTGCCAGATATCAGTCTAATCCAAAAGAATCTTATATGCTTGCTGTAAAGCGCATACTGAAGTACCTTAAAGGTGTCCCCAGTCTAGGTCTTTGGTACCCCAAAGGCTCAGGCATGGATCTAATGGGTTATTCAGATTCAGATCATGCAGGTTGTAAGATAGACAGGAAATCCACTACTGGTGGATGTCATTTCCTTGGTGGCAAACTGGTCAGCTGGACCAGTAAAAAGCAAACTTCAGTTTCATTGTCCACTGCTGAAGCTGAATATGTGTCTGCAGCCAGTTGTTGTGCTCAGATACTCTGGATGAAGAACCAGTTGCTTGATTATGGTATTAAGTATTCAAAGACTCCAATCTTTTGTGATAATACCAGTGCCATTGCTATCTCAAACAATCCAGTCATGCATTCCAAAACCAAGCACATTGATCTAAGGTATCACTTCATTCGTGATAATATTGTGAAAGGAAACATTGAACTCTATTTTATCCCCACTGACAAACAACTCGCTGACATTTTTACTAAACCACTGGATGTCAAAACATTTGAATATCTTGTTGGTGAGTTGGGAATGTTAAACCCTTAAATCTGGAACCTTAGTATTGAACGCCATTGTGTACTACTAAGGATCTTTGATTTAAAGATTCATAAATTTATTTCTGGATCAACATTCCAAGGGGAAGACTTTGAAAGATATATTTTTCTTAAAAATGTTTAAAGTTCAAAGGGAATTTATTAATTTATTTTCTTACTGGACAAAATTTTCTCACTGGACAAATTGTCCAGAAAATATTACTGGTGCTTTGTAGATGTGTCCCTCTCACTGGTAACTAGATAAGTTGAAGTGCGTGTTTGAGTTGACTTATGTCTCCTTGTAAATGTGTCCCTCTCATTTGTCTATATTAGTTGACGTGCATGTTTGAGGTTACCAGTCTTTCAAAATGGTTTTCACTGGTACTTTACTGGAATGTCCCTCCAGTGTACCATCAGTACATACTTCACTGGACTAATCCACCAGTGATACTGGAGTGTCTAGTCAACCTTCAGATGGACTGAATTATGTCACAATACTTTTTAAATACTTGGTCATTGTGTGTGCCACATAAGCAAACTTTTTCAAAGATATTTATCTTATAAATCCTACGTGGCATGTAATTTTTCAAACGAAATGATGATATTTTTACATTGGGAAGATAAAAAGAACAAGTTGTTAGTTTTTGTGGGCGGTAAACCATCACACATTAATGTGTGATGTGATGTAATTAATGCGGATCTCAGAACCCGATCAAAAATTGTATTTGATAAATTCAAATTAATCGTTTGAGTTCCACATTATTTCTCTCCTATATATACCCACTTTCACTTTCAATTTCATTTACTTCGAACATTTACTCCCAAATCTTAATTCCTTCATTCAATTCTTAAAATTCTTCATTCATTTTCCAATCATATAACTCTTATATTAACTGCAATTCATTAAATTCTTCATAACCTTAAATTTTCAATTTCATCTTCATCTATCAATCAAAAATGGCACCCAAAAATCTCTTATCTGCTGAATATGCTCCGGTTGATGATGTAGTTAAACCAAAACATATTTCTCTTGAGGCGAAAGCCATACGCATCAATATGAATAACTGGATGGCCAAACTTTCCAGTGTTCATCCTGCTCGTTCTATCATTGGGAGATTGAATACTTTCTTTCTCTCATGCCCTCTGTATGGTGCATTAACCCTAAATCCAGGGAAAATGTACCATGACTACTTATGTGAGTTCTGGTACTCCGCTTTCTATAATGAAGAAACTTCATCAATTTCTTACACTCTCAACGGAGGTACCAGATCTTTGAGTTTTTCGGTGAATTTGCTCAGGTCTGTTTTACAGTTGAACTACCATGACCAGAATGAGCTGCCCATCGAACTCCCTACTGGCATAAATTTCAGGGAAGTGTGCAGGTTGATGGGGCACACAGAAATTGTAGATGACCAAGGCCAGTTGTTGAGAAAAGGAACAATTTATATGAGTAGGCTGACAGATTCGTGGAGATTTTTCTTCACTCATTTGGTAGAGTGTCTAGGAGGTAGTTCTGGAGGTCTTGATCAGATAAATCAAACGCAACTCCAGATTGCCTATTGTTTGTGGTTTGGGATAAGGGTGGACTTTGCTCAGATCCTGTTTAATGATTTGGTGGATAGACTGAAAGCAAAAGGGAGAAAACCACACGTTCCATTTATTCGTTTTCTTTCCCTTATGTTCAGAAGTGGTCTAGGAGACCAATATGATATTAATACTACTCATTTTTCCATGAGTGAGTTTTTAAGGGATCTGAACAATCTTCAGTCAAGAGATGGTGAGGTAGATATTCCTCAGTCCATGCTCTCATTTCAAAGGGCAGAAGAGATTGTGGCACCAGGAAGTGTTCAAGTTGTTGGGGAACATTCTGATGACCAAGATATCCAGGTTGTAGAACTGATACAACCAATAAGTCAAGTGGCTCCTGAAGAAGGCATGCAACCCACTGTTGAGCTTTCCAGACGACCCAGATCTCATAGGCGTCTGATGAGGGGAGGAGTCCAGGTAAATCCATCAACCCATCCTGGTGATACAATTAATGTTGATGGATCTCCTATTTTTGAAGAGGAGTATATTGAATCTATTGTACACTTTGAACAGAGAGTGGATACTGAAGTCCAGGCTGTTGTACAAGATGATATTGCTCAAGTTGTTGAGGAGATGGTTCAGACTGAAGAACAAGCATCTGGTGAGCAAGAGGCTCAGATTGACTTGAATGTCCAGGCTGGTGAACAGGCTGGTACATCTACTGGTGATATGTTTTGGGAAGAGGCTGATTCTCCCATTTCTGAAGGGCAGAACCTTGATATTGATATGAATTTTCTGGGTGAAGAAAATGTACAAGTTGAAAGTTCACCAGAAATGCCACCACCCCCACCAGAAACAAACTCACCACCACCAGAATCGAACATGCCACCACCTCCACCACCTTCAATTCCACAAACAACTTCATACTTCAATCCACCAACAATCCAATCTCAACCACCAGTCAATCTAACCGAACAAAGTGTGCCAGACTCAAATGTTGAATCTGAAGAGGTCTGGGCACAAGTACCAGTAATGGAGAGAATGACCTCTCATCTGGAACAACCCTCTGGTCTCTCCACTTCTTCTTCAATCGAGGTCCAAGGCCTTCTTAGGAAGGTGGCGGACCTGGAGAGATCACTTCAGTCATCTTCCCAGGTTATTTCTGATTTCAAGTCCTTATTGTCAAACAACTTAGCATCAGAAATGAACCTCTTCGCTGGGAATGAGAAGTTAGTGTTCGAGAAGTTAGATGAGCTGGTACTGATGCCAGTGCACGATTAGCCCAGAGAGCACTTGGCACTGAAGCCATTGTGCAGACTGAAGAAGAGGCTACTGGTACTGAAGCCAGTGCAGACTGAAGAAGAGCACTGGTACTGAAGCCAGTGCAGACTGAAGAAGAGCACTGGTACTGAAGCCATGTGCAGACTGAAGAAGAGCACTGGTACTGAAGCCATGTGCAGACTGAAGAAGAGCTACTGGTACTGAAGCCATGTGCAGACTGAAGAAGAGCTACTGGTACTGAAGCCATGTGCAGACGATTAGCCCAAGAGGCTACTGGTACTGAAGCCATGTGCAGACGATTAGAAGAGGCACTGGTACTGAAGCCATTGTGCAGACGATTAGAAGAGGCACTGGTACTGAAGCCATTGTGCAGACGATTAGAAGAGGCACTGGTACTGAAGCCATTGTGCAGACTGAAGAAGAGGCACTGGTACTGAAGCCATTGTGCAGACTGAAGAAGAGGCACTGGTACTGAAGCCATTGTGCAGACTGAAGAAGAGGCACTGGTACTGAAGCCATTGTGCAGACTGAAGAAGAGGCACTGGTACTGAAGCCATTGTGCAACTGAAGAAGAGGCTACTGGTACTGAAGCCATTGTGCAACTGAAGAAGAGGCTACTGGTACTGAAGCCATTGTGCAGACTGAAGAAGAGGCTATTGGCACTGAAGCCATTGTGCAGACTGAAGAAGAGGCTACTGGTACTGAAGCCAGTGAGCTCCAGTTTGAAACCTTCCCAGATATTCCTACCACACTGAAGGCAGTTAAAGGAAAAGAAAAGGTTATATCTGGTGAAGAGGAAGAGCAGATTGAAGATGTTGACAATGAAACATCAAGGAAGTTACAACAACAGTGCATCATGATTGAAATCTACAAGACAAATCAAAAGAATGAACTGCTGGCCCATCAAAGGGAGATGGCTATAATGGGCACTCTGGATTCCTATAATGCTGGAAGGTTGGGCATAAATATTGAAGTTTTCAAAAGGATGAAAGATGACCCCAGAGTTCATCAGTGTCTTGATGCACTGAATGATGTCCATATACGCTCGTTCTACGCTGAAGAAGAACAGGTATATGACTCATTGATTTATGGTGTTACAATTCCAGAGTTGATCAGACAAAGAAAGGAGGAGCTTGTAAGCCTCCAGAAAAAGATAAGAAGAAATGCTGGTGCTCTGGAGTTGGAATACAGGAAAAGGATGACTGGTCTACCAAAGCTTACTGCCAGACAAGTGAAGGCAATAAAAGATGGTGATCTTAGCACCTTCATTCCACTGGATACTACTCTTAGAATTAATCAACATCACCAGTCCACTGAAGGACAACAAAGTGGTGTATCCAGGGAAACTGAAGAAATGGTTCACTTGGCTAAGCAGAAAGCAAAATATGATGAAATGATGAATTTCAGGGCCAATGCAAGAAAGATTGTTAATGCTGAAATCAAATTGGCTGAAATTCATCAAGGAATGACCAGATTCAATGTGAAGTTGACCAGAGAGGGTAACTTTACAGATGAAAGGAAGGATACTTCAGTCCAAGCTTTTGGATGGACTGAACTGAAGGAGATAGGATTGACCTTTAAAGGTAAGACTGATCTCTCTCCAGATGTGAAGGCCTTTATGAAGAGGATTGAGAAGGTCTGGAAGAGAATTCAACAAATGGAAGCTGTGTTGGGTCTGAGACCACCAGTGTCTGTTCCATCATCTCCATCTCCAAAAAGGAAGGCTACTGAAGATGCTCCAGAAAGGACATCGAAAAGAAGGGCCTAAACCTTTTATCATTGTACTTATTGTAATTAATTATCTTATGAAAGTTGTAATTATTTTCCTTTTTGATGAAAGTAATGATAGTTGCAATTTTTTTATTTTTATAAGTAAATGACCAGATTTAGTCTAAGTTAGAACTTAAATGATGAAACTGAAAACACTCATGATCTATAAAGTGTTCTCCAGTAACTTAGATTTTTTAGACTTAAATCGACTAAGTGTTTTCCAGACATACAAATTTGTATATCTATAAGTCTGAAAACACTTGCATTATTTCTAAACAAATAGGGGGAATTTGTTAGGTCCAGATTTAGTCCAGACTTACTGGACTGGCTCCAGACTGGACTACTGGAACCTTATTGAAGGTTTGTCAAGAAACATGTTTTGCTGGACTCGCTCCAGACTCGACTACTGGAGCTCACTGAAGATCTGACCAGAAAACATGTTCTGCTGGACCTACTCCAGACTTGGGATCTGGAGTCCTTCTAAAGATTTGTCCAGAAATAATGGAAGACTAATGAGCAAATACTTGTATAAGAAATCTGGAGTATTCTCCAGATTAGCTCACTGGTCTTCACCCCAGTCCAGATCTACTCTACTGAAGACATTCTGACTGAAGTCTGAAGAAAGAAGACTTATCAAATGGCGGAGTCCACTGGAAAGTCTTACCAGATCTGTACACTGGAGGATTGTCAGTGTTCTAGACCTTACAAGTCTGAACACTGATATCGAGGATTGACTTTAAGCCTTTACACACTTTCCAAAGAACAACCCACTTGTTCTTTACCAAAGTATACGTGTGTTAAGGTGGTTGGATAAAAGGATACACTTGCACTTGATGTGACTTTATCCTTATTCCTTATCCAATACATTTAATGTTCTTGTCGGATCATTAAATGTATCCAACCATATTTGTACGGCACAAAATTCACTGGAGAATTTTGTTGCCTATAAATACAAAGTCATTTCTTTGAGAAAATCACTTTTTAGCAAATTGGTGAACTTGCTTAAATACTCTCGATCTAAACAGCTATACTTCACAACTCTAAGTATATCGATCAAAGGAGTTTATTTAGCAAGTATAGATCACTTGTAATTCAAAGATTGTTTAGATACTTACATACGTGTAATATCTAGGTTCCGCAACGATCTTGTATTTTGTTTATACATCAATAAAGAAAATACACTTGAAAACTACATTCGTGTTCCACCTTTTATTTACTTGTTTAAATATTGCTTAAAGTCATTTATTACTTTGTTTATATTCTTGCATATTTATATTGAAGTAATACTAGTCCGATTCTAGTTCATACTTGTCTTGTTATTTTACACTCGTGGGTTAAACCATCGTGTGAGGGACTTTACATCCTACTCGTACAGTACCTAAAACTGACGATCGTCTATTTGGCTGTTAAGTCCATCCACTTGAGGACTATTTTTGTTATTTTCTTACCAAAAGGACCAAAAGTGTAATATTCTTATAAAAATAAACTTTATTAATAACAAATTATATATATACCTACTTTATTTATTTATTTTTATTTGTTTTTTCATTTATTTATTTTATTTTTATTTTTAAATAAAATCTTTCTCAAAATAATAATAATAAATCAAAAAGAAAAATAAATCAAAAACCAAAAAATAAATCAGAAGAGATTTTTTTTTGAAAAAACTCTATAACCTATAATCACCACTAACTACCCCATATTAATACCTTTAAGGAGAAACCCGTACCGTAGCATTATCAAAAGAGATTTATTTATTTTTTTGTTTTTTTGATTGTGTTTCTATAAAAATAAATAAAAACAAACAAAAAAATAAAACACTTTTCCCCCCTCTTAATAATTTTTTTTAAAAAATAATTTTTTATAATAAAAACTCATTTAAAAAAAACGATATTAATAAGAGTAGCTGGTGGAGGTGATAGGTCATAAGTTTTCATTAAAAATAAATTAAAAAATTTCTAATTTATTTTTTATCTTTTGATTTATTTTGATTTTTTTTATTTTTATTGAGAATGAGTTTTTCTTCCCCTCCATACCATACTTACCCTCCCTCCCTGACTCCACCCTACAAACTAACTCACGTCTCCGTACTCTGCATCGTAGGGGGTTAAAATGTGTGTATTATGATGAGAAGGAATTACACTTTTGGTCCTTCTTGGTAAGAAAATTAACAATATAGTCCTCGAGTGGATGGACTTAACAGCCCAATAGACGGCCGTTAGTCTTAGGTATCATACGAGTAGAATTAAAAAACTTTAGGTATGGTCCGAGTATGGATTCAAAAGACTGTATCAAAAGAATTCAAGATATACTTCAAGGTACCATTCGTGTAATTTACTCTTAAAAAAGGATACGTACGGAATAAAACCGTTTTTTTAAATAAAGTAAATTATTTATATTTCTTTCAAATTCGCAGCTTATACAAAAGATTAATTGGAAGACGGAAAAAAGAATTTTGGTATTTGGTTTCACGAAGTAGAAGATTTCCACCTTAAGGGTATAGTGATAGTAACTCGGGTGGCTCAGTTTGATGATGGTTGAAGTACCACCAGAAATTGTTTTTTATGGAAAACGTTGTGGACCAAAACTGGAATAGATAATGTAAAAGGGGCTTAAATGTAACTCGTTTATAAGAAAGCTAAAAAAGCAAATAACTCATAAGGGTTCATAACTCGATTATTGTAGAATGTTGTTGTACAAAGTTTATTTTATACATTTCCTCCTAAATCAAATAACTCATAAGGGTTCATAACCTTTTGCTAGGTTTGGTATTGCTCTAAAATCCTTCTCTCAATTCATAGATTTGTTTATAATCATATATATGCAATTATGCAAGATCATCATCATTCAGTCACGAGATTCGATCTAGTTATTCGAATATGATTCGATCTCTTCATATTTAGTGATTGAGTAAGAGATTTTTGGTTGATTCGATCTCTTCATATTCTAGTTTAGCTAGTGTAATTATGTAAGTCTATATAGGAAAAAAGACAATATCTTGGAAAAGAAACATCACAATATTTATAGTCATACCAAATTAAAAAGCATTTAAACTACTAAACTCAACATTGGGAGAAATCATCAATATAATGTTTCACATACATGGTAGCTAAAATATCAGCACAATTAATGATCTATCTGGGTCTGAACTCAATGCCCATTATAATCAGCCCTTCATGATCATGCCCGTGTACGGATGACAACATGAGTCTCGGAATCGACGTCTTGGAAGTATCTGTTTGAAATCTCCAGATTTCTACTTCCATCCATCCATCCTTCCTTTGTTGTGGTACGTTTATTAGTTTGGGTCTACACGAAGGATTGTGGGTGTTTTGACCAGCCTTTGGTCTTATAACTGGCGTTTGAGGACTCACTAAAAAGAAAAGAGAAGCCAAATCCCAATAAACTCGACTGTCTAGTACACTTTTACACCTCACGTTCATAAGAGACACGTATTCACTTGTTTCTATTTTGTAAACAAGGTAGCATGCATAATTTGTTTGAGATGACAATACCCGGAACTTATTGTTTTCTTTTATAACAATATTAGAAGAAGATGAGGCCACAAGCCCTTCTCCAAATCTGCACAAACATAGAAAATTCTCTTATTTACTAAAATTATTATGTTCTTAAAGAAATTAAGAAACTAAATCAAATGCTTTATTATGTAGTTTATATTTAAATAAGTAAAAAAAAAAAACAAACCTGGATTGGGGTAGCGACTTCCACTCGTGTAACATTTCCTCCCCAAAATCCGTTTTTACCAATATGCAAACGGCTCTAGCCGGTAGCATTAAACATATCTTCCCATTTTTGTCAATACAAAACCACTATCAATCAAAATCAACATTCATATGTAAATATCAATTGTTAATATTTGTTCAATTGCCTTTATTTTGACAAATGGAACTATCATTATAGAATGTACAACATTCATATACGTACATATGAGAAATAATATATATTTTTCTTTCTGAAATGTTCATTTCTAAGGGTTGCCGAGACCGAGATGAAGAGTTATTTTTAACTTATTGTTGTGGCCTAAGCCGGTTTTGGTCATTTCCATAGACATCACCAAATATTTATATGACAGAATTCGAATCTAAGACCTCTTGTGATTAAACAACATCCATTGTCACTAAACTAACTTGGTAAAGGATAAGAGAAATAATATTGAAAACTATAATTAATCTTGAGGTAGAAAGTAACGATTTATTGATGTCAAATTTACCTGTTGACCTTGAATGGTAAGCTGTTGGAAAGATAGAAAAAAGGGATTATAATTGATCAATAACCCTTCGAACAGAATATAGTAGAGTTCTTTGTTGGTTTTCCATTGCAAACGCTGTTTTGAAAACTTGATTATATCTTTATAATCAGTTGGCAACGTGTTTTCCCAAATTGTGTTGTCTTCTGAATCCGATAGAGTTGCTTCCAAATTCACATGCTTCTGATCTTCTTCCAACACTTGAAGTTCCACCTGTAGTGATAAACATAATCAAATTGAATGTAGGTTATTCAATCATGGTAGAATAATCATCTATCTATAGTATATAAAATCGAAAATTTTAAGTATATATTTTACTATTTCACCCATGTATTCAGATATTTTAATAAATATAAATGCAAAATAATTAGTAAACACAAACTCAAATTAACCGAATCATAAATTTAATTTATTACTATAAATTAAAAAATCAGCTTTATAGCATAGTATTATTAACACTAATTACGTACGTTGATTACTGTCACCACCAACCTTTTAGCCATGTATCCTTGCTATACAATTCGAAACACACCTGGTTCTTGTGCAGTGCACAAACACTAGCTATAAGTCTAGTATACGAGTATAAAACTTTTCTACTCAATAATAAGCCAACATGGACACACGGTATTTGTTAGATTGACTTACTGTTTCAAGGGGTAGAAATTCAATACCCTCCACTTTTACCAAGGCCCTAGTGCCTTCAAATATAATTTCTAGATCAACTGTAGTTCCTTCGTTGATAAAGTGATACAATTCAAGCTTCCACCATCCATTTTCTTCCTCATACGCGGCAAGAGAAACCTGGCTGTACGTATCGCCGGCTAACTTGTATTTAAGCGACATACAACCTTTTTCTATATAGTCGTCAGTAAAATCGAATTGGAAGATGAGGTTTACTCTGTACGTCATAAGTGGTGACAAGAATTGAGTTTTGACACATGCTTTAAATCTGCAGTCGGATGAAGGATAGGAGCCCACTGGAAATCTATATGAAAAAACAATTATAAGCACCAAATTCAGACGACACCTACATTACTACGTCTTACTTTACAAGAGTATTATAAATAATAATGTATTATCGAATTTTACATGGTCAAGTAGAAGGTAGTAAAGTCACCTTGATGATCTGATGTACCGGGAGACATTGCGATGACGTTCTCCTGCCTCTTGAATCAAACGTTCATGGATGGATTTAAGTACATAGTGTGCTCCTTTATCATTTCTTGAAAACCACTATATATGCAATATATAATATAAGTATACGGAAAAGGTCTATGTGAGAACTATTTGAATTGGAAGAACTAGGAGAACCTTTAAATTATAACTTGATTCTCATATGTGAATGGTATATCATCGTATAGTCGATGGGTGATCAAGAAGGCCCATGGCCTAGGTTAGTGACCTCCATTGCACACTACGGAAGGGTGCTATCCTAAGGCCGGCCCAAGTGGTCGACCCTACATCATAATTCGTACACATATGAACCGATCAAGTTACACTTACACTACTACAAAACTGGCATATTCCTACGGGCTACTGCCAAATCCGTGCACGGATTTCCCACGAATTGTGGTCGTCGTTAAAAAGGGCAGGGGAAATATTTTCCCATGGCCGCCTAATATTTCTCATGGTTTCTGTTAGGAACAACCCTTTGGCCTTAAGCACAGCGGAAGCAATTAAACAAGAAAATAGATAAACGACACACGTGATTTAATGTGGTTCGGCCCCAGTGGGGGGCCTAATCCACCGGCTGCAAACTAGGAACTTTATTTATGCTCTTGAACCATTTTAGATTACAACTACAATTGATGGGTATATATAGGAGAACAACTAGGGTTTCTTGCTTGTTGAACAAGGAAACCAATTAGGGCTTCCTAATCAATAAATAGAACCAGCAGGCCCGTAAGGCCTTCACAAACCCAACAATCTCCCACTTGAAGGCCTTGCGATAAATTTCACCCCGCCATTCAAGCAAACAATATCCCGGTCAAACAGTAACTCTAGTAATCTTCAGATAATAGAAATCTTCCAAGCCTCCAGTTCCAAGAACAAACTAAAACCTCAACAACATAAGTTTTCTAAGTCTTCGGTTCTCCATGAACAAGCTTATTTCAAATAAAAACGGATAGGAACAGAAGTCTTCACAGGTCCAGCTCCCAAGAACAAGCCAAACTTCAATCCATGCATCCCATGTGTACCTAGTTGCTACGGCCCTTTTCATCAGTCGCCTGAAAGGCCCATTGAAGCTGTAAATCGCTCCAACACAGGTAGACAAAGATGACTCAGTCATGGCAAAGTCCACCAATGACTCCTACTGATTTGAAATACCGGCTCCAGAGACTCCAGAGGAACAATAACACTCTCCACTAGCGGTAGCATCACAGGAGAGATTTCATTCGGAATCATGGTCTTCAGAACTCAACGTCGATTTCAACATATGTCAACACACTTCTCGTGCTCCCACTGTTACAAAATCCCGTCCAAGTTCAAACCTCCGAATACAGATTACCTGAAAGTCCCAGAGTCCTCTACCGCGCACCAGACTCATTGTAACATCCGTGAATTTGGACCATTTGATTTTATGCGCAATTTGACTAACGATCTTAATTAGTGATATAATTGGGTTCATTTTATGACTTGATGGTTAATGATGTACTTGACGGGTCGATTAATTTACTTATTTGGTGAAACGATATAAAACTATATGTGATTTAACTAGTGAATTGAAGCGGGTCAACCCATGGATATGATCCATGACTCAAGACCCAAACCTATGCAAACCTTGTCCCTTTTCCCCCAATCTCTTCCATCCATTCATTCACACACACTCTTATCTTTCTCTCTCACTCTTAAATGCAAGAAACACACACATCTCTCTCTCTCTCATTAATTCTTCCATCATTTAATGTGATTAAGCAAGATTCATACTAAATTAAGTATCCTTATCATCAAAACTCCATCATATCAAAAGATTGAAGTTTCAAGTGCAAGTAATCTTCCTTTTCGAGTCAAAAACGGGTTTGGCACATTTGTGGAAGAGTTGGTAAGAAAAACTTGTTTCTATATTATCATTTTATGTTTGTAAACACATTTCTAAGTCAACCCATGCATATCTTGGTTAAATGTTGGGTCAAAAGCTATATTAGGTCAAAACTAGGGTTTTGAATTTTGATTTGGATTCTTGGCCGATTTTTATGATTCACAAGGGTTATGGGTCGGGTTTGTTGGGTGAAATACATTCATTTATGTTTTGAAACATGGTTGGAAGTGTCACTAGGTCAAATCTATCTTCAAAAACCGAAATGGGTCCAATTAGGGTTTATGTTCTTACAAATGGGTCAAACGATTTGAGCACAAAAATTGTGTTTTGAGGTTGATTTGTTAAGTGGGTTAAGTGTTTTTAAGGTAAGTAATGTTTAATTTTGATTCAAATAAGTCCCACAGCTTCAAGAGGTCGAATTAGGGTTTTAGAATATGAAAATATTGGGTTGGGTCGACTTGTTCTTGCCTAAACTGCTGTTGCTGCATTCTGCATCGTGCCACCGTCCCAGACGGCCCTGACCACCGTCCCAGACGGTGGTCTGCATTTGTGTCTTCCACCGTTTGAGTCCAAGAACCAGCATAAAACATAAACCTTTACCGTGTGCCCACCGTAAAGAAGATCTAGGCCACCGTCTAAGACGGTGGCACCTACCGTCCAAAACGGTACCCCCCATTTTTCAGTTTTCATTTTGTGTTCTAGCACGAGTTCCACCCTTCTTGGATCGCATTAAGCTTTCTAATAAACCTTTCCTTAGCTCCTATAATCTTGTATACGAGTCACAATCGTCGTTGAAAGTTGAGAGACAACATTTAGACCTAATCGAGGGTTAAACTCAATAAATTAATACATTTACGTTATACAATGATAAGTTAGAGTCACGAGACGATACTTGAGCGACTCTAATTCGTTTCAAAACTTTACTTAACCTCTTTAACGATTGTGTCGAGTAACGTGAGTCATGTAAAGTCATATATTGTCTTTAAAACCTAAATAGGGTTACGTTTTGGTTAATAATGCACACATTGTACATAATGATAGGTTGTGGATATGCGGAGCACGTTGAACGGTTATAATAGCATTTTATCTCAATCTTAACTTCTTTTGCCATCCAAGATGAGTTCCGTAGCTCCCTACTCAATTGAGATTCGGGCTGAAAAGTGTACACATACATGCTTGATTGTTTGATTGATTGGTTGATTGGCTGGAGTTACGATTTGTCTTATTGCTTGATTGATTTGTTTGACGGTTTAACCTATTGTTGTTGGATTATGTTTTCAATTTCGATTATGTGATGTGATTAGGATAGTTGTACATACATGGAAGACGATGATACATTTAATGAGTTGTAGATGTGGTGGGAAGGCTGCGGGTGACCCTATATATAAGCATCTATGGTTCCGTAATGTAAAGTCGTATGAAATGTATGTGCATTGTGGTTTTGGTTGGATTGTGGTACGATGGAATTTTGAATGGATTTGGTTATGCACGTACTTATTGATTGGTTCGATGTACGCCCAAGTATTCGTACTTGATGATTTGTACTACGTACTCCCAAGTGTCATACACTTGAGAACGCGCTTTCGCACGATGTACTACCAAGTATTTTATACTTGAGAACATTGTGGTTGTGGTGGTCTTTGTTGTTGTCGTGGTACATTTAGGATACATTATTTGACGTCTTATTGCTTGGACATACCTATTATGCTTTCTCTAACTATTGTGATTAGACACTTGTACGAGTACTAATACGTGGCTAGGTTACGCCATGAGTAACCCTCTTTGCATTCATATGTAACGCGATGGTTTATCGTAAGTTATGACTTACTTACACTTTACACATATTATGACTTACTTATACTTTACACATATCGTGACTTGGATGGTTCCTTGTGAACCGTTCCTACGAACTCACCAACCTAGTGTTAACCTTGTTTAGTACACTTTTCAGGTAATCAGGTAAATCAAGGACAAGAAGTATGATTGATGATTGCATTAAAACCCGGGCTTGGACTTATGTGGATCACAGATTCATTTGCCATACTTTTGGCATTATGCTTAGGATTGTTTGCCATCTTTTGATATTAAAATGTAAACGTTTGATGGCTACTTGCTCCTTGTGCATTTTGTACTTGTTGTAACTAGTTTGGATTCACCGAATCCCTTTTATCCATTTAGCTTGTTCTACGATACTTCCATGCATACGCTATATCTTTTCAGTAGCATTTCGAGCCTAGCTTGGGGTCCAGAATGGTGGCCCATACTTGGTCGTAGAGAATTAGGCGGTTTGACCTAGACTACTGCTTAAATTAAAACTTTTCATATAGCATGCATGATTAGGAATTTTGTGTACAACGTGATTTGTTTGAACTTTGAAAGTGCACTCTAGGAGTTCGTAGTTAGGATCATTTTATGATGACAATATGAGTACGATTGGACAACGTGTTGTTTTGTGACATGTACAAGATGGACAATGTGTTGTGTGTGGCAAGTACGATGTGGTCAACTTATACATTGATGTGAACTTGATTGTGATCGTGATGGATTATTATTGTTGTTGTTGATTGATGATAGTTGGATGATTTAGGGCAAAATGAAGTTATGGCATTAACTTAGTATAATATTGTGGCAACCCTAAAAGAGCCTGATCAACTATTTTATGGTTACCCGGTATTATAACAAGTTAATGACATCACGGATTGCACATGCTTGGCTTAGGGTATAATAAGGAACCGATATGCTTAATGGAGTTGATTGGGTGGAGGGTTAGCCGCTGGTACACCCTGTATACATACCCGGTCAATAACTAGAGAGCATATCGGATTCGGATTATACTTTGAACCACTTGTTTTAGTTGCTTGTTGTGTGATGTGTTGAAAATGAGTACTTGATCTTGTTGATGGATAATTGTTGTGAATTTGGCATGATGGTATGATAAGTAACAATCCCCTTAGAACTCTAGCACTTTTGCCTTAGCATAATGATACAAAATGTGTATGTTATATCGAGATGAGAGCATTGACTACTTGTGTGACTAACATGTGAGCATTTGAGACTAACTTTCGTGTCAACGTGTTACTTGTATTATAGAAATGGTGAGACCAAGACGAGCCGGAGCTAACTATAGGGCTAACTCTCAAGAACCACAACCGGAAGCACAAGGAGGTCGTGGTAGGGGCCGTGGTGGTAGAGGTCGTGGTGGAGGCCAAGGTAGGGGCCGAGGTAGAGGTCGTGGTGAGGCTCCCGGGCCGAACTTGGCGGAGGTGATCGCTCAAACGGTCACCAATATCATGCCAACTATTGTCGCCCAATATCATGCCAACTATTGTCGCCCAAGTCACAAACCCAACAGTTTCCCACAAGCTTAAGTTCAAGTGAGAGCTAAGAAATATACTCAATTGATCAGAACACTGTATTTATAAGCCAAGCTATGTAACTAACTTTCTGAAATATCCAACATCTTTCTTCTTTGTTTATCAACGTGCATGGACTTGGTAGCTGGTGAACGTTGAGTCCTAAAAGCTTTTAAAGGAATTTGTATAATTCTGAAATCCGTGGTGAAATTTCGTGGGAATTTCGTGGAAATTTCGTGGAAATATTTCCCACGGAATACCCATGGATTATCTAAAGGCTTTTTTGTAACATATTTCTCATGGATTTTCCATGGATTACCTGCGGAATATCTAAAGCATTTATGTAAAAAAACTTCCCACGGATATGATTTATCCGTGGGTAATCCATTAAAATTTTTTCCACGGATTTCCCGCAGATTACCTAAACATTTTTTGTAAATACTTCCCACAGATTTCCTAAGGATTTGCTGGGTAATCTGTGGAAAATATTTCCCACGGATTACCCAAAATTTGTTCAAGGAAAGGTTCCCACGACTTTCATTTTGGTGGGAATTATGTTGAAATATTTGGGATTCTTAAATATTTTTCTCGGGTTTCCCACGAATTTTTGTGGGTATTCCGTGGGAGATCTGTGGCAAAATCTTAAGATAACTTGATTTTATAAATACAACTCCATTCCGTGGGTAATATGTGGGAAACTTTCCCACAGATTTCCTTGCGTGGGAAAATCTGTGGGTATACAAAGATTTTTTGGTAGTGTTAATATTACATATGTTCATATGTGAAAAGTCTCACATGACCTTACCTATAAGTATACACTAAATAGTAAGTTGGTGAATATATACAGGGAAATCATAAACATAGCCACACGACTTATCAACTATGTTTAACATGTTATTACATGCATAAATGACTTCCATATTGAACGCAACCACCTCTTATATTTACGAGTTTTGATTAAAAGTATAATCTTTTAGATATTGCCCCGTGTTACTTCCGGTGGGAATCAAACATTGCGCAATGCATATTAGTTCAGTGTTCTAAGGCCCGCTGAGAGGGTGTGCACGGGGTCCTATTGAGCCGGATCCACTCCTTTAAAGGGCCTACTACCGCCAAGCTTTTCATTTTTATGTTAATAAATCATGGATGTTAATGAATTTCTTTTTTATAAAGAATATGGAAGTTACAAAAGTTGAGACCGATGTGGGGAGGAAGAAGATTGATTGCAAATAATAGAAACTATCTAATCTCAGATACTCCATGTTAATAATAATAATAATAATTTACCTGTTTGAAATTTCACTTTTTAATTATTTTTATTATATTCTTTTTTAGAAGATTTGAGTTTGCAAGTATGTAGTAATTTTATTAATATATTTTACGTTATCTGGTTTTTAAATATATAATATGATTTTATTACACATGACCAATGTTTTAAAAACTGGTATATACCGGCCGGTATTACCGGTACCGGAGGGTACTACGGTATTTAAAGCCCGGTATTTTTTCGATATTTTCACTATTCAATACTGGCTGGTATTTTCGGTATTCCAAGTATTTCTGGTATTACCGTTCCGGTATTTTCATTTTTTTTTGAATTTTTATGATACTTTAATATTATTTTTTGTCATTTGTGAACTTTAAAACTTATATTTTATTATGAAGTACTTATTTGGTACTCCCTCCGTCCCACTAAATGTGTCTTGTTTTATATTTTCAAAGTCATTCTTTATCAACTTTGACCTTAAATAATTTCGTTTGTGTTATATAATACTTAATGAAAGCTATATGAATTGATTGAGTTTTAGATGTGTTTTTATCATGTATAAATTTCATCAAGTATTATATAATACACAAAAAGATATTAAAGGTCAAAGTTGATAGAAATTGACTTTGAAAACATAAAACAAGACACATTTAGTGGGACGGATGGAGTATTATTTTTGAATTGATTATAATTGTATTTTAGACTATTTTTGTTAAATTGCCTTTTCGTGTAGCTAGTCATGTGCTATTATGTTATATATTGTTATGAATGTCGAAAGCATTTATCGTCATAATAATATGTTTTTATACTATATTGTTTACTACTTGTTTTCAGGGTCCTTTTTTCTACATTCGAGCCAAGTTCAAAATATTTTTTTATAGTTCTAGAGTGTTCTCAATGACCATTTCTTGAGAACCGCTATCCATTAAGAGGTATATGAATTATCACATTACACATCATTGAGCCTCGAGTTGGTTCTTAGTAAGAAAGGAGAAAAAATAAAGGGAAAGGATAAAAACATTTGAAAGTTATATTTAGAAAAGAAATCAATGGAAACGGAAGAAAAATATGGTGGTTTTTAATCCCAAACTTTTGTTTCTTATATGGAGAGATTATGTTATGAAAAAAATATTATTATTAATCTACTCTTTTAACTTAATAAAAACAAAGGAATAATAAGATTATATAGTTTTACTCATTTCCTTTCCGTACAACTCAACAATAAAAATAAATGGTACTATACTAGATTAAACCCGGACTTTGTCTGGGCCAACATAAATAAAAATAATATTGATAATATAGTAACAATAAAAGTAATAATAATAATAAATATAAAATAAAAATAATATATTATAATTACATAAAGAAAGCAAAAATAGAAGAGAATGTAACAACTAAGCAAAATATGACATGACAAGTATATTATTTGACCATTATGTGATTATATGAGTTGGAATATGTTAATAGAAAAATTAAATGGAAAAAACATAAGAAGTTGACACATATGCAAAATGATGATTTGTCAAGATTAGAGGACGGCCACATAAGCCTTAACATATCCTCTATTAGTTATATAGATCGATAGTTATATTTTTTTCACTTATTTGAGAGTTAAGTAGATAATAACCCGAAGCCCCGAGACTTGGATTCGAGGGTCTGAGTCGACTCGAGGGTCTACGTCGACTCAAGGGAGACAACAAAACAACAAGCGAAGCTATCTCTCAACTGCAAGAGAGGGGCGCTCGAGTGGGTACCCCGATCTATAGGATAGAGGTGGCAGCATCAAGCGAGCTTAGGCTTGTTCGAAAACAATAGGGGTTTTTTTTTGTGGTTGTTTGTCTTTATTGTTTTGGAAAGGAGTGTCTTTGCTTATTATATGGGTTAGGTTGAGTTTTATCATGTGAGACTTCAATATAAGCGAAAGATATTCACAAGTAAGAAAACATCTATATGAAAATAGCGAATTGTATACCGTGTTTTCGGCATTAAGAAAGACCCCTTCAGAGAAAAGACGGTTGAGGTCGTCAACAGATGCAAACCTCAGAGGATGTACCGCAGCATGTAGTATAACCTTGTACGCCTCTGGTACTTTTAGATCATAAAGCTCTTGAAATTCAAGTGTTTTCTCTAAATTTTCCACAACAATAGGCATTGTTGGTCGCCCTTCACGAGAATCGTTCAAACATTGAAATGCAATGTCTGCGAATAACTTTAAAGTAGTTGGGTGCATTTGTGGCTTAAGATGTTGAAGCACAATCTCATCCAACTTATTTTCTACAAACTTTTGTTTCCATATACCCACGAAAATCTTAACTTGACCATTGCTATATTGATAACATAAACTCCCGCATAAAACTTCAAATAAGAGGACGCCGAAAGAGTATACATCTGATTCTTTCGTTAGGGTGTACGTCGTCATAAATAGCGGATCACAGTACCCTGCAGTACCCAATGCATTGGTGACTAGAACTGAATATTGTTGATTAGCGGGGCCCATTTTGGATAGCCCAAAGTCAGCAACTTTAGCGGTCAAACTGTCATCGAGAAGAATATTTGCACTTTTTATATCACAATGAAGAACTCGTTGGTTTCTTCCTTTAGGATCATGAAGGTAACTTAGTCCCTTCGCGGCCCCCAGGCATATTTTGATGCGTTGAACCCATGTAAGATCAGGATCACTCAAGTGCCTATCCAGACTCCCCTTTGATGCAAATTCATAGACAAGGACCTTTTCGTCTTCCTCATCACAATATCCTAGAAGAGAGACAAGGTTTTGATGCGTATATCGGGAAAGCATCATGATCTCTTTCAAGAATTCGGGATCTCCTTGCCCAAATTGACGATTTAGACGCTTAATAGCAACGCTGCTTCGCCCCCTAGAGTGAGACACCTCTCCTTCATACACGGACCCAAATCCACCGGCTCCAATAACTTTGTTACTGAAACCATTGGTGGCTCTTTTTATCTCCTCCAGTTGGATTCTTAGATGCTCAAACTCATTCATGAAGGATGCCATTATTTGTGGGTTGGTTAACAAAGAGAGATTTCAAATAAAGATACTAATCCATTGAAAGGATGTGTTTGAAAGATGGGGTAAGAATGGAGAAGAAAGAAATTAACGGTTGCAACAGATAAAAGGATGTGCTTAGTTTGATTGGTTCAATTGAGTTGTCTATATATTAGCTTAATTAAAAATATACTCGTTTATGTGTATATTAAACTAACGACTTGTACCAATTCAAGATCCACAAAGTCAACTATCCATGTTACGTATTAAAGTTTCCTCTTCACATGATGTAAATAAATGCTTTAGGAGTTTAAACAATTTGCGGGTGGTTATAAGTCGCTATTGTGATCTAAGAAATTTAATTAATTCGAAACCTGATATGACTTGATGAAAGTCGACAATCCATATAAACAAAATGTATAATTCCAGAAGATATAGTCTAGAATTTGTGGGTACGTGGTTATCAAGTCACTTTGTCGATATAAGAAAAACAATGGGGTTTTTCACTCATTAGATTAGTCTTTGGATTGTGTTTTCTCATTTAGTATCTAACATAATGAAATTAAATGCTCTAAAAAAAACTATAATCCTAAGGGCCCTAATCCAAACTCACAATCTCCAAAATATAATCATATTGTTATAATTAAAATGATTAGTATTGCAGCAAGATTGCAGAACTATTAAATATTAAGACAAAATTCAATCAATGAATGATCAGATCGAACATGAACAATAAAATATTAGGGATGAATTATAGATATAGATATAATAAAATGTGAATATGAATGTAGTTGTAGTTGTTCACCTGTCTGAACATGTGGCTGAATATAGCCTTTCATCTTCAAGGTCCAAAACAGTCCTTCAAGTATCATCCGCCTTCTATGTTAATCCCTTTTGGCCATTTGACGCCCTTGTATATGAAACATTACTAATCCCACAATAAGTCAAAATACATAAAAACAAGTTTAAAATTCAAGTTGTTAGAAATGTATCTCCACAGCACCATGGATATGTAGTTGACCATTTAGTCATTTAGATGTATGTGTCGCGATCACATTATTGTATATAGAAAATGTATATGTATAAATCCAACTCTTTTATAGCTTAAACAATTCCTGGGTGGTTACCATGTCTCTGTAGTTTAGCTTATTGGGATATTAAGCTTTCAAACGATGCGATACAAATTATGGTCCATTATCATGGTATATAATGGTGCTTTTAAGAAACCTCGAAAAATCTTGTCCACAAAAATGAAATAAGAATAGTTAAAGGCTTAATTGTATCTCGTTTAGAAAAGAGCTGTAAGTAATACTCGGCAACTTTGATCCGACAAAAGTTTCTGTTCAGTGGGTTGTGGCCTGTGGGGTTAAGGAGCACGTTACTAGATAAATCATTATTTTTGTATAATATTTCGACATCATGTAATTGGGACAGAATGCCCAAAGTCAAACCTCCATGTAGGTGTGTCATTTCGTAATATTCAATATTAGCTGTTTGATAGGCTAAAGTCCTAAACAATCTGTGATAATCAGTTCTTTAATATAATTTAGAACGAATTACATTTTTGGTCCCTGAGGTATCAACAGCTTTGCAAGTTTGGTACAAATGTGTGAAAAGTAGTGAAACCTATCCCTGTGGTATCACAACCGTTGCATTCTTGGTCCAACATTAACATTCCGTCCATTTTCAGCCGTTAACGCACCATGTGCTTGGCACGTGCGGGGTACTTCAGTAATTAACCCCTCCCACCCATATATATACCTAATTCCACCCCCAAAACTCATTCAATCGTAAAACCCCCAAATTACAAAAATACGATTAACAACTTGCAATGATTCTTTGTAGCTGCGGCCATCCATCTACGATTCGCACCTCATGGACTGAGAATAACCCAGGAAGGCGATTCTATTGTTGTTCTAGAAAGGTAAGTGATTTATTATAGTCGATTAAATTAATCTGACCTAATTTTTTTTCTTTGAATAATCGAAATTAGGGTTCAAGACATGGATTTATTAGTTGGCATGATCCACCTATGTGTAGAAGATCAGTGGAAATTATCCCGGGGCTGTTGAGATCAATGAACAGATTTGAGGAGGCTGCCAGAGCTAATGAAATTCAAGCAAGAAGATACAAAAAGTTTTTAGTAATAAGTTGGATTATATTTGTTGCTTATGTATTTTAGATGAAATTAGCTAGCTTTTAGATGAAATTAGCTTGTTTTTGATTTTTTTTTGTTTTCCTGTATCTAATGGATGTAAATATTGAATTTGTAAGATATGAAATTTGCCTTGTTGTGTTCTTTTATTCCAATTGCAAGTTATCAGAATTGACAATTAGAGTCAAATTTCAATCAGGGACCAAAAAACATGTGAAACTAAGTATTGACTTTTTATAGTCAAACATTACCAATATTGACCATGAGAGTCAAAATTCCAGAAAACATTACCAAAATTGTGCCACATTTAGTGGCACTCATACATTCATTTAAGTTGCATTTCAGTGTTTTAGTACACACACATACATTAGTCTAAATAGGAAATAGGAAACAACAAACAATTAAGTTCAAAGAAAAGCATGAAACTAGTAAATCAGTTAGCAGTCTTGCTTGAACCAGCAGCTTTTGAACCTGCATGCTTGTTCTTAGTTGCAGGCTTCTTCACTGCAGTCTTCTTTCTTCCATGACTTGAACCAGCAGCTTTTGAACTTGAACCAGCAGCTTGTTGACTTGGTCCCCTTGTACATGTTCTCTTGTTGTGTCCATCTTGCTTGCAATTCCCACATTTAGTGTAAGCAGCAGCCCTGGTAAGCTTTCCTTCCTTCACCAACTGTATCTCAACTTGACTCCTTCTTCTCTTTTTCTTAGGCCTCCCTATTGAAACCTTATGTTTTGGTGGAAGAATTGTGATGGGACTGTCAAACTTTGGCCAATGTGCCCTTCCCTTGGTAGGTAATTGTAAAACTGTACATAGTTCTCCAAGTAGCAAGCCAGTAAACAGGATCTACATATGACTCAGGAATGGCACATTGCATACCATTATTTCCCATGTCATTGAATGTAGCCACAGCATGTTTACATGGCATGCCAGATAATTCCCATTTTCTGCATGTACATGTCCTTTCAATCATATCCACTACATGTTGATCTTGCCATGGACCAGCAACCTGAAACTTTGTACCACCATTCCAGATGATTCTGTATCTTTCAGCCTCCTTCTTTATCAACTCAAACATGGCAGCTGCATTGGGTGTTAATGGCCCAACAGCACTTTCAATCATCTTTTGTACCTTAGCATGTCTCTTCATCAAATACTCCCTTATATATTCTAAACACATGATTATAGGCTTCTCCCTACCATCTACAAGTTTTCCATTTACAGTCTCACACATATTGTTCACAAGTACATCACAATGACATCTCCCTGTTATTTTTGACAACTATTAAGAAAAAACACAAAAAAAGTATGCAGAATTGGTCAAAATTATACAAGTCTTACCAGAAAAATGAGACCTAGCCCAGTGTCTTGGTGGAATTGCCTTCAACCACTCATATGCAGAATTGTTGACTGCCTTTAAGTCTTCCATGAACTTGGTAAATTCTGGAACTGTTGTTGCAGTGGCACACTTCCAGAGGAAGTCTTTGTAAACTTGTCCCCTATAAGTCAGCTTCATGTTCTCATATATGTGTTTCAAGCAGTATATGTGCTCTGCACAGGGGAATAGTTCTGAAATGGCTGGAATGATCCCCTAAAACCCAAACAGTTTGTTAATTAGTAAATAGAGTATAATTAATAACATATACATTGTAAGATTATACTAATGCAAATAAGGTTGGTTATTGTACCTTTTGTCTATCACTTATAAAAGTGAAAATAGACATGTGATTCAGATCAAGATCTCCTCCAAGATGCTCAAGAAACCATCTCCAAGAAGCCTTATTCTCAGATTCCACAATCCCATATGCAAGTGGAAAGGTTCCATTGTTTGGATCTATTCCAACAGCAAGCAGTAACTGACCATTAGCCAAGCCCTTCATGAATGTCCCATCCAATCCCAGAAGATCTCTTCCACCAGCTTTAAAACCCTGCTTCAATGAACCCAAGCATACATATATTCTTCTAAACACTCTAGTGTTACTGTCTGGATTTGGTTCTGGCTCATAATCAAGCCTCACAGTTGTTCCTGGATTGGTTGCTTTTAATTCTAGAATATAATCTCTCAAAATGGCATATTGACTTGTGTAATCACCCATCAGTCTCTCCTTTGCCTTGTTATGTGCCCTGTATATCTTGTGCTTAGAGAATCCTATCTCATACTTCTGTTGAATTTGTTCTCTAAAATGACTTGGTTGAACTTTTGAATCTGGATGTAGTTGTTGTTGAATCTCTTTAGCCAAAAACTCAGAAGTGCATCTATTTAACACTCTAGCTTGTAGACATTTATGGTGATCTTTGTATGTTTTGACCACCCATGTCGTATCTTCTTTTTTACTAGACACATGCAACCTCCAAGGGCATTTGACCTTTTCTTCTTTATCTTTTTGAGATTCCTTTTCTTGTTTATCTTTTTGAGAAACTTGTTGTTTTTCTTTTTCTCTTTCCTTGTATTTGTCATTGACCATATCTTTAATAGCCTTCTTTGTAAACCTAATGCCGTTTGGTGACTGGGCTGGACTATGCAAACCATGAGGCCCAACCTGTTGAGATGGCCCAATATTATTAGTTGGCCCAACATTTTTATCCAAGTCTTTTTTTTGTTGACTACACCCCACATCTGCATTAAAAACAGGAATATATCCCTCACATATTACAGTAAATCTCTCTGCATCATTTTTGACAATTTTTAACAGTCTTCTGCTTTCAATTGAAAGCATGGTAGATATGTCCATTTATATGTATAATCCCATGTTGTTTCTAAGTCGTTTTAAGCTTGATTTTACGCAAATTACATGTATATTCGATGCTTTGATGGTATTGTTAGTGATTGCAGGCTTAGAACAGGTAAAATGGTTAAAAATAGCTTGTGGATGGCTAAAAGATGCATTAGGATGGTTCGTGTACTAGTACGAGAAGAAACGAGTTGGAAATCACAAGTTTTGAAGAGAAAGTGGCTGAGTGCGTCGCACCTGAAGGGTGGTGCGTCGCATATATTGATCAGGAAGTTGGCCAGATTTTGCAAGAAGGGAGTGCGCCGCACCTGAATGGTGGTGCGCCGCATAAGTTGATCAGAAAAGTTGGAATTCTGAGAAAGAAGCAAGGTGCGCCGCACCAAACATGTGGTGCGCCGCATATCGGGCAGATGCAATTTTTGGAAACAAGCCAGGTGCGCCGCACCTGGAGCTTGGTGCGTCGCACCTGTAGGTCGGTTCAGCAAGGGTTTTTAGTAACACTATAAATAGAAGACCAAAACCCTCCCATAAAGACACTTCGACTTTCAGGCGATTTTAGGGTTTCTTGAGGCAATATTCAGCAGCTTTTACCTTCTCCAAGATCTAAGGGTTGCTAGAGTTTCAAGGCATTCAATCATCGATTTCTTTAGCTTTTCATTGTCTTTCACACTTTGGTACAAGATGTTTATTCTTTCTTTTGCTATTTGTGATTTATTTATGATTATGTAGGCTAAACACTTCATCATCTACTGAGATGAAATGACACAATAATATTGGTTGCATATTATTTTGAATTCAAGTTGATTATTAAACGTTTCATCAAGATCTAAATGTATTGAATTCTTATTAATTATTCTATTGTTTGTTGATAATGAATAAATGGTTTTAATGGTAGTTAATTCCAGGAGTGCATTGTTCTAGTTGATTTGGTAGAATCAATAGGTGTTAATTCGTGGTAGCGAGTTGGTAAACAACAATAGGTAAGAGAGTTCAATGTGTTAACGGTTTGGTAGAATCGATAGGCGAAATTGTTTAATCAAAATAAACAATTAATCAAAACAAAACTAACATGTCATATCACATAAATTAAAGGGGGCTCTTATTGCCATCCTTTATATCCCAAAGACACCCTCAGTTGGGGTCGCCCCTTTTGGGAAGTGTCTATGGGAAATTCAGGATGACAAATCACTTTGCTAGATGCAAGTATGCGACATTACCATAAGCATATCGACAAAAAAAAAAAAACAATGTCAGAACCTTTAAATGCCAACGTTGAGATTCATGTCCTAAAGTTTGTGTTCGACAAAATAAAACATGACAAGTCAAAATGCATGTCCTCAAGCAACAAAGTTTGTTTCATTATTCATGTGTTATCATGCATTTCTGATTACATCACAATAACAATGGCAAAGCACAAATTAAAATCAGATAGAGATTATAAACACCCGATTTACGCGGTTCAGCTAATCAAGGTTATAAACGTAATCAAGAACGACACTAGTGGGCCTGTTTTATCGATTTAAATTTATGGTTTACGATTTTTCTATATGTTTGAAAAACAAACAATCACATATATTTTCTAACTAGACTAGAACCACAACGTATACCATTTTGATAGTGCTAAACCTAAGGCCTTTTGATTATATGTGATACAACTATCAAGGGTCGTGACCTGGCAAGACCTTACAAGTCTGAACACTGATATCGAGGATTGACTTTAAGCCTTTACACACTTTCCAAAGAACAACCCACTTGTTCTTTACCAAAGTATACGTGTGTTAAGGTGGTTGGATAAAAGGATACACTTGCACTTGATGTGACTTTATCCTTATTCCTTATCCAATACATTTAATGTTCTTGTCGGATCATTAAAGGTATGCAACCATATTTGTACGGCACAAAATTCACTGGTGAATTTTGTTGCCTATAAATACAAAGTCATTTCTTTGAGAAAATCACTTTTTAGCAAATTGGTGAACTTGCTTAAATACTCTCGATCTAAACAGCTATACTTCACAACTCTAAGTATATCGATCAAAGGAGTTTATTAGCAAGTATAGATCACTTGTAATTCAAAGATTGTTTAGATACTTACATACGTGTAATATCTAGGTTCCGCAACGATCTTGTATTTTGTTTATACATCAATAAAGAAAATACACTTGAAAACTACATTCGTGTTCCACCTTTTATTTACTTGTTTAAATATTGCTTAAAGTCATTTATTACTTTGTTTATATTCTTGCATATTTATATTGAAGTAATACTAGTCCGATTCTAGTTCATACTTGTCTTGTTTTTACACTCGTGGGTTAAACCATCGTGTGAGGGACTTTACATTGTACATACCTAAAATGACGACCGTCTATTTGGCTGTTAAGTCCATCACTTGAGGACTATTTTTGTTTTTCTTACCAAAAGGACCAAAAGTGTATATTTTTATAAAAAAAACTTTATTAATTAACATAATCTATATATATACTATTATTTATTTATTTTTATTTGTTTTTTCATTTATTTATTTTATTTTTCTTTTTAAATTAAAATCCTTTCTCAAAATAATAATAATAAATCAAAAAGAAAAATAAATCAAAAACCAAAAAATAAATCAAAAGAGATTTTTTTTTGAAAAAACTCTATAACCTATAATCACCACTAACTACCCCATATTAATACCTTTAAGGAGAAACCCGTACCGTAGCATTATCAAAAGAGATTTATTTATTTTTTTGTTTTTTTGATTGTGTTTCTATAAAAATAAATAAAAACAAACAAAAAAATAAAACACTTTTCCCCCCTCTTAATAATTTTTTTTAAAAAATAATTTTTTATAATAAAAACTCATTTCAAAATAATAATGTTATTAATAAGAGGTTGCTGGTAGAGGTGATAGGTCACATGGTTTTCAAAAAAAAAAAATAAATATTGTTAACTCTATATTTTTATTTTTTTAATTTTTGATTTTTTTTATTTTTTTGAGAATGAGTTTTTATTAAAATAAATAAAAAATAAAAATAAATAAAAAATAAAAATAAATAAAGTATATGTATATGAATATTTGTTATTAAAATTTTATTATTATAGAAGTAATTACACTTTCGGTCTTCTTGGTAAGAAAATTACAAATATAGTCCTCGAGTGGATGGACTTAACAGCCCAATAGACGGCCGTTAGTCTTAGGTATCATACGAGTAGAATTAAAAAACTTTAGGTATGGTCCGAGTATGGATTCAAAAGACTGTATCAAAAGAATTCAAGATATACTTCAAGGTACCATTCGTGTAATTTACTCTTAAAAAAGGATACGTACGGAATAAAACCGTTTTTTTAAATAAAGTAAATTATTTATATTTCTTTCAAATTCGCAGCTTATACAAAAGATTAATTGGAAGACGGAAAAAAGAATTTTGGTATTTGGTTTCACGAAGTAGAAGATTTCCACCTTAAGGGTATAGTGATAGTAACTCGGGTGGCTCAGTTTGATGATGGTTGAAGTACCACCAGAAATTGTTTTTTATTCGGCTCAGCTGCGAGTTATATTAGCTTCTTTGGTTACTAAGTGGTTAGTGTACAGCCTTTTTATAAAGGCTTGGTTTCCGGATTATATTAGAACAACAATAAAAACATTTGTTACTTTTTTATCCAATTCGTTCTTAATGTCAAATTTACAACAGCCATGTTCTTGTAGTTGACCTTAATCGGACATTATGATTTGAGACGATGCAATTCCTTTTATCATCCATTATCAAGTAACACATAATGGTGCTTTATGGAAAACGTTGTGGACCAAAACTGGAATAGATAATGTAAAAGGGGCTTAAATGTAACTCGTTTATAAGAAAGCTAAAAAAGCAAATAACTCATAAGGGTTCATAACTCGATTATTGTAGAATGTTGTTGTACAAAGTTTATTTTATACATTTCCTCCTAAATCAAATAACTCATAAGGGTTCATAACCTTTTGCTAGGTTTGGTATTGCTCTAAAATCCTTCTCTCAATTCATAGATTTGTTTATAATCATATATATGCAATTATGCAAGATCATCATCATTCAGTCACGAGATTCGATCTAGTTATTCGAATATGATTCGATCTCTTCATATTTAGTGATTGAGTAAGAGATTTTTGGTTGATTCGATCTCTTCATATTCTAGTTTAGCTAGTGTAATTATGTAAGTCTATATAGGAAAAAAGACAATATCTTGGAAAAGAAACATCACAATATTTATAGTCATACCAAATTAAAAAGCATTTAAACTACTAAACTCAACATTGGGAGAAATCATCAATATAATGTTTCACATACATGGTAGCTAAAATATCAGCACAATTAATGATCTATCTGGGTCTGAACTCAATGCCCATTATAATCAGCCCTTCATGATCATGCCCGTGTACGGATGACAACATGAGTCTCGGAATCGACGTCTTGGAAGTATCTGTTTGAAATCTCCAGATTTCTACTTCCATCCATCCATCCTTCCTTTGTTGTGGTACGTTTATTAGTTTGGGTCTACACGAAGGATTGTGGGTGTTTTGACCAGCCTTTGGTCTTATAACTGGCGTTTGAGGACTCACTAAAAAGAAAAGAGAAGCCAAATCCCAATAAACTCGACTGTCTAGTACACTTTTACACCTCACGTTCATAAGAGACACGTATTCACTTGTTTCTATTTTGTAAACAAGGTAGCATGCATAATTTGTTTGAGATGACAATACCCGGAACTTATTGTTTTCTTTTATAACAATATTAGAAGAAGATGAGGCCACAAGCCCTTCTCCAAATCTGCACAAACATAGAAAATTCTCTTATTTACTAAAATTATTATGTTCTTAAAGAAATTAAGAAACTAAATCAAATGCTTTATTATGTAGTTTATATTTAAATAAGTAAAAAAAAAAAACAAACCTGGATTGGGGTAGCGACTTCCACTCGTGTAACATTTCCTCCCCAAAATCCGTTTTTACCAATATGCAAACGGCTCTAGCCGGTAGCATTAAACATATCTTCCCATTTTTGTCAATACAAAACCACTATCAATCAAAATCAACATTCATATGTAAATATCAATTGTTAATATTTGTTCAATTGCCTTTATTATACGTACATATGAGAAATAATATATATTTTTCTTTCTGAAATGTTCATTTCTAAGGGTTGCCGAGACCGAGATGAAGAGTTATTTTTAACTTATTGTTGTGGCCTAAGCCGGTTTTGGTCATTTCCATAGACATCACCAAATATTTATATGACAGAATTCGAATCTAAGACCTCTTGTGATTAAACAACATCCATTGTCACTAAACTAACTTGGTAAAGGATAAGAGAAATAATATTGAAAACTATAATTAATCTTGAGGTAGAAAGTAACGATTTATTGATGTCAAATTTACCTGTTGACCTTGAATGGTAAGCTGTTGGAAAGATAGAAAAAAGGGATTATAATTGATCAATAACCCTTCGAACAGAATATAGTAGAGTTCTTTGTTGGTTTTCCATTGCAAACGCTGTTTTGAAAACTTGATTATATCTTTATAATCAGTTGGCAACGTGTTTTCCCAAATTGTGTTGTCTTCTGAATCTGATAGAGTTGCTTCCAAATTCACATGCTTCTGATCTTCTTCCAACACTTGAAGTTCCACCTGTAGTGATAAACATAATCAAATTGAATGTAGGTTATTCAATCATGGTAGAATAATCATCTATCTATAGTATATAAAATCGAAAATTTTAAGTATATATTTTACTATTTCACCCATGTATTCAGATATTTTAATAAATATAAATGCAAAATAATTAGTAAACACAAACTCAAATTAACCGAATCATAAATTTAATTTATTACTATAAATTAAAAAATCAGCTTTATAGCATAGTATTATTAACACTAATTACGTACGTTGATTACTGTCACCACCAACCTTTTAGCCATGTATCCTTGCTATACAATTCGAAACACACCTGGTTCTTGTGCAGTGCACAAACACTAGCTATAAGTCTAGTATACGAGTATAAAACTTTTCTACTCAATAATAAGCCAACATGGACACACGGTATTTGTTGGATTGACTTACTGTTTCAAGGGGTAGAAATTCAATACCCTCCACTTTTACCAAGGCCCTAGTGCCTTCAAATATAATTTCTAGATCAACTGTAGTTCCTTCGTTGATAAAGTGATACAATTCAAGCTTCCACCATCCATTTTCTTCCTCATACGCGGCAAGAGAAACCTGGCTGTACGTATCGCCGGCTAACTTGTATTTAAGCGACATACAACCTTTTTCTATATAGTCGTCAGTAAAATCGAATTGGAAGATGAGGTTTACTCTGTACGTCATAAGTGGTGACAAGAATTGAGTTTTGACACATGCTTTAAATCTGCAGTCGGATGAAGGATAGGAGCCCACTGGAAATCTATATGAAAAAACAATTATAAGCACCAAATTCAGACGACACCTACATTACTACGTCTTACTTTACAAGAGTATTATAAATAATAATGTATTATCGAATTTTACATGGTCAAGTAGAAGGTAGTAAAGTCACCTTGATGATCTGATGTACCGGGAGACATTGCGATGACGTTCTCCTGCCTCTTGAATCAAACGTTCATGGATGGATTTAAGTACATAGTGTGCTCCTTTATCATTTCTTGAAAACCACTATATATGCAATATATAATATAAGTATACGGAAAAGGTCTATGTGAGAACTATTTGAATTGGAAGAACTAGGAGAACCTTTAAATTATAACTTGATTCTCATATGTGAATGGTATATCATCGTATAGTCGATGGGTGATCAAGAAGGCCCATGGCCTAGGTTAGTGACCTCCATTGCACACTACGGAAGGGTGCTATCCTAAGGCCGGCCCAAGTGGTCGACCCTACATCATAATTCGTACACATATGAACCGATCAAGTTACACTTACACTACTACAAAACTGGCATATTCCTACGGGCTACTGCCAAATCCGTGCACGGATTTCCCACGAATTGTGGTCGTCGTTAAAAAGGGCAGGGGAAATATTTTCCCATGGCCGCCTAATATTTCTCATGGTTTCTGTTAGGAACAACCCTTTGGCCTTAAGCACAGCGGAAGCAATTAAACAAGAAGATAAAACAAGAAAATAGATAAACGACACACGAGATTTAACGTGGTTCGGCCCCAGTAGGGGGCCTAATCCACCGCTGCAAACTAGGAACTTTATTTATGCTCTTGAACCATTTTAAATTACAATTACAATTGATGGGTATATATAGGAGAACAACTAGGGTTTCTTGCTTGTTGAACAAGGAAACCAATTAGGGCTTCCTAATCAATAAATAGAACCAGCAGGCCCGTAAGGCCTTCACAAACCCAACAATCTCCCACTTGAAGGCCTTGCGATAAATTTCACCCCGCCATTCAAGCAAACAATATCCCGGTCAAACAGTAACTCTAGTAATCTTCAGATAATAGAAATCTTCCAAGCCTCCAGTTCCAAGAACAAACTAAAACCTCAACAACATAAGTTTTCTAAGTCTTCGGTTCTCCATGAACAAGCTTATTTCAAATAAAAACGGATAGGAACAGAAGTCTTCACAGGTCCAGCTCCCAAGAACAAGCCAAACTTCAATCCATGCATCCCATGTGTACCTAGTTGCTACGGCCCTTTTCATCAGTCGCCTGAAAGGCCCATTGAAGCTGTAAATCGCTCCAACACAGGTAGACAAAGATGACTCAGTCATGGCAAAGTCCACCAATGACTCCTACTGATTTGAAATACCGGCTCCAGAGACTCCAGAGGAACAATAACACTCTCCACTAGCGGTAGCATCACAGGAGAGATTTCATTCGGAATCATGGTCTTCAGAACTCAACGTCGATTTCAACATATGTCAACACACTTCTCGTGCTCCCACTGTTACAAAATCCCGTCCAAGTTCAAACCTCCGAATACAGATTACCTGAAAGTCCCAGAGTCCTCTACCGCGCACCAGACTCATTGTAACATCCGTGAATTTGGACCATTTGATTTTATGCGCAATTTGACTAACGATCTTAATTAGTGATATAATTGGGTTCATTTTATGACTTGATGGTTAATGATGTACTTGACGGGTCGATTAATTTACTTATTTGGTGAAACGATATAAAACTATATGTGATTTAACTAGTGAATTGAAGCGGGTCAACCCATGGATATGATCCATGACTCAAGACCCAAACCTATGCAAACCTTGTCCCTTTTCCCCCAATCTCTTCCATCCATTCATTCACACACACTCTTATCTTTCTCTCTCACTCTTAAATGCAAGAAACACACACATCTCTCTCTCTCTCATTAATTCTTCCATCATTTAATGTGATTAAGCAAGATTCATACTAAATTAAGTATCCTTATCATCAAAACTCCATCATATCAAAAGATTGAAGTTTCAAGTGCAAGTAATCTTCCTTTTCGAGTCAAAAACGGGTTTGGCACATTTGTGGAAGAGTTGGTAAGAAAAACTTGTTTCTATATTATCATTTTATGTTTGTAAACACATTTCTAAGTCAACCCATGCATATCTTGGTTAAATGTTGGGTCAAAAGCTATATTAGGTCAAAACTAGGGTTTTGAATTTTGATTTGGATTCTTGGCCGATTTTTATGATTCACAAGGGTTATGGGTCGGGTTTGTTGGGTGAAATACATTCATTTATGTTTTGAAACATGGTTGGAAGTGTCACTAGGTCAAATCTATCTTCAAAAACCGAAATGGGTCCAATTAGGGTTTATGTTCTTACAAATGGGTCAAACGATTTGAGCACAAAAATTGTGTTTTGAGGTTGATTTGTTAAGTGGGTTAAGTGTTTTTAAGGTAAGTAATGTTTAATTTTGATTCAAATAAGTCCCACAGCTTCAAGAGGTCGAATTAGGGTTTTAGAATATGAAAATATTGGGTTGGGTCGACTTGTTCTTGCCTAAACTGCTGCTGCTGCATTCTGCATCGTGCCACCGTCCCAGACGGTGGTCTGCATTTGTGTCTTCCACCGTTTGAGTCCAAGAACCAGCATAAAACATAAACCTTTACCGTGTGCCCACCGTAAAGAAGATCTAGGCCACCGTCTAAGACGGTGGCACCTACCGTCCAAAACGGTACCCCCCATTTTTCAGTTTTCATTTTGTGTTCTAGCACGAGTTCCACCCTTCTTGGATCGCATTAAGCTTTCTAATAAACCTTTACCGTGTGCCCACCGTAAAGAAGATCTAGGCCACCGTCTAAGACGGTGGCACCTACCGTCCAAAACGGTACCCCCCATTTTTCAGTTTTCATTTTGTGTTCTAGCACGAGTTCCACCCTTCTTGGATCGCATTAAGCTTTCTAATAAACCTTTCCTTAGCTCCTATAATCTTGTATACGAGTCACAATCGTCGTTGAAAGTTGAGAGACAACATTTAGACCTAATCGAGGGTTAAACTCAATAAATTAATACATTTACGTTATACAATGATAAGTTAGAGTCACGAGACGATACTTGAGCGACTCTAATTCGTTTCAAAACTTTACTTAACCTCTTTAACGATTGTGTCGAGTAACGTGAGTCATGTAAAGTCATATATTGTCTTTAAAACCTAAATAGGGTTACGTTTTGGTTAATAATGCACACATTGTACATAATGATAGGTTGTGGATATGCGGAGCACGTTGAACGGTTATAATAGCATTTTATCTCAATCTTAACTTCTTTTGCCATCCAAGATGAGTTCCGTAGCTCCCTACTCAATTGAGATTCGGGCTGAAAAGTGTACACATACATGCTTGATTGTTTGATTGATTGGTTGATTGGCTGGAGTTACGATTTGTCTTATTGCTTGATTGATTTGTTTGACGGTTTAACCTATTGTTGTTGGATTATGTTTTCAATTTCGATTATGTGATGTGATTAGGATAGTTGTACATACATGGAAGACGATGATACATTTAATGAGTTGTAGATGTGGTGGGAAGGCTGCGGGTGACCCTATATATAAGCATCTATGGTTCCGTAATGTAAAGTCGTATGAAATGTATGTGCATTGTGGTTTTGGTTGGATTGTGGTACGATGGAATTTTGAATGGATTTGGTTATGCACGTACTTATTGATTGGTTCGATGTACACCCAAGTATTCGTACTTGATGATTTGTACTACGTACTCCCAAGTGTCATACACTTGAGAACGCGCTTTCGCACGATGTACTACCAAGTATTTTATACTTGAGAACATTGTGGTTGTGGTGGTCTTTGTTGTTGTCGTGGTACATTTAGGATACATTATTTGACGTCTTATTGCTTGGACATACCTATTATGCTTTCTCTAACTATTGTGATTAGACACTTGTACGAGTACTAATACGTGGCTAGGTTACGCCATGAGTAACCCTCTTTGCATTCATATGTAACGCGATGGTTTATCGTAAGTTATGACTTACTTACACTTTACACATATTATGACTTACTTATACTTTACACATATCGTGACTTGGATGGTTCCTTGTGAACCGTTCCTACGAACTCACCAACCTAGTGTTAACCTTGTTTAGTACACTTTTCAGGTAATCAGGTAAATCAAGGACAAGAAGTATGATTGATGATTGCATTAAAACCCGGGCTTGGACTTATGTGGATCACGGATTCATTTGCCATACTTTTGGCATTATGCTTAGGATTGTTTGCCATCTTTTGATATTAAAATGTAAACGTTTGATGGCTACTTGCTCCTTGTGCATTTTGTACTTGTTGTAACTAGTTTGGATTCACCGAATCCCTTTTATCCATTTAGCTTGTTCTACGATACTTCCATGCATACGCTATATCTTTTCAGTAGCATTTCGAGCCTAGCTCGGGGTGTTACAGAATGGTGGCCCATGCTTGGTCGTAGAGAATTAGGCGGTTTGACCTAGACTACTGCTTAAATTAAAACTTTTCATATAGCATGCATGATTAGGAATTTTGTGTACAACGTGATTTGTTTGAACTTTGAAAGTGCACTCTAGGAGTTCGTAGTTAGGATCATTTTATGATGACAATATGAGTACGATTGGACAACGTGTTGTTTTGTGACATGTACAAGATGGACAATGTGTTGTGTGTGGCAAGTACGATGTGGTCAACTTATACATTGATGTGAACTTGATTGTGATCGTGATGGATTATTATTGTTGTTGTTGATTGATGATAGTTTGATGATTTAGGGCAAAATGAAGTTATGGCATTAACTTAGTATAATATTGTGGCAACCCTAAAAGAGCCTGATCAACTATTTTATGGTTACCCGGTATTATAACAAGTTAATGACATCACGGATTGCACATGCTTGGCTTAGGGTATAATAAGGAACCGATATGCTTAATGGAAGTTGATTGGGTGGAGGGTTAGCCGCTGGTACACCCTGTATACATACCCGGTCAATAACTAGAGAGCATATCGGATTCGGATTATACTTTGAACCACTTGTTTTAGTTGCTTGTTGTGTGATGTGTTGAAAATGAGTACTTGATCTTGTTGATGGATAATTGTTGTGAATTTGGCATGATGGTATGATAAGTAACAATCCCCTTAGAACTCTAGCACTTTTGCCTTAGCATAATGATACAAAATGTGTATGTTATATCGAGATGAGAGCATTGACTACTTGTGTGACTAACATGTGAGCATTTGAGACTAACTTTCGTGTCAACGTGTTACTTGTATTATAGAAATGGTGAGACCAAGGCGAGCCGGAGCTAACTATAGGGCTAACTCTCAAGAACCACAACCGGAAGCACAAGGAGGTCGTGGTAGGGGCCGTGGTGGTAGAGGTCGTGGTGAGGCTCCCGGGCCGAACTTGGCGGAGGTGATCGCTCAAACGGTCACCAATATCATGCCAACTATTGTCGCCCAAGTCACAAACCCAACAGTTTCCCACAAGCTTAAGTTCAAGTGAGAGCTAAGAAATATACTCAATTGATCACCGTATTATAACAAGTTAATGACATCACGGATTGCACATGCTTGGCTTAGGGTATAATAAGGAACCGATATGCTTAATGGAGGTTGATTGGGTGGAGGGTTAGCCGCTGGTACACCCTGTATACATACCCGGTCAATAACTAGAGAGCATATCGGATTCGGATTATACTTTGAACCACTTGTTTTAGTTGCTTGTTGTGTGATGTGTTGAAAATGAGTACTTGATCTTGTTGATGGATAATTGTTGTGAATTTGGCATGATGGTATGATAAGTAACAATCCCCTTAGAACTCTAGCACTTTTGCCTTAGCATAATGATACAAAATGTGTATGTTATATCGAGATGAGAGCATTGACTACTTGTGTGACTAACATGTGAGCATTTGAGACTAACTTTCGTGTCAACGTGTTACTTGTATTATAGAAATGGTGAGACCAAGGCGAGCCGGAGCTAACTATAGGGCTAACTCTCAAGAACCACAACCGGAAGCACAAGGAGGTCGTGGTAGGGGCCGTGGTGGTAGAGGTCGTGGTGGAGGCCAAGGTAGGGGCCGAGGTAGAGGTCGTGGTGGAGGCCGAGGTAGGGGCCGAGGTGAGGTCGTGGTTGGTAGGGGCCGTGGTGGTAGAGGTCGTGGTGGAGGCCAAGGTAGGGGCCGAGGTAGAGGTCGTGGTGAGGCTCCCGGGCCGAACTTGGCGGAGGTGATCGCTCAAACGGTCACCAATATCATGCCAACTATTGTCGCCCAATATCATGCCAACTATTGTCGCCCAAGTCACAAACCCAACAGTTTCCCACAAGCTTAAGTTCAAGTGAGAGCTAAGAAATATACTCAATTGATCAGAACACTGTATTTATAAGCCAAGCTATGTAACTAACTTTCTGAAATATCCAACATCTTTCTTCTTTGTTTATCAACGTGCATGGACTTGGTAGCTGGTGAACGTTGAGTCCTAAAAGCTTTTAAAGGAATTTGTATAATTCTGAAATCCGTGGTGAAATTTCGTGGAAATTTCGTGGAAATATTTCCCACGGAATACCCATGGATTATCTAAAGGCTTTTTTGTAACATATTTCTCATGGATTTTCCATGGATTACCTGCGGAATATCTAAAGCATTTATGTAAAAAAACTTCCCACGGATATGATTTATCCGTGGGTAATCCATTAAAATTTTTTCCACGGATTTCCCGCAGATTACCTAAACATTTTTTGTAAATACTTCCCACAGATTTCCTAAGGATTTGCTGGGTAATCTGTGGAAAATATTTCCCACGGATTACCCAAAATTTGTTCAAGGAAAGGTTCCCACGACTTTCATTTTGGTGGGAATTATGTTGAAATATTTGGGATTCTTAAATATTTTTCTCGGGTTTCCCACGAATTTTTGTGGGTATTCCGTGGGAGATCTGTGGCAAAATCTTAAGATAACTTGATTTTATAAATACAACTCCATTCCGTGGGTAATATGTGGGAAACTTTCCCACAGATTTCCTTGCGTGGGAAAATCTGTGGGTATACAAAGATTTTTTGGTAGTGTTAATATTACATATGTTCATATGTGAAAAGTCTCACATGACCTTACCTATAAGTATACACTAAATAGTAAGTTGGTGAATATATACAGGGAAATCATAAACATAGCCACACGACTTATCAACTATGTTTAACATGTTATTACATGCATAAATGACTTCCATATTGAACGCAACCACCTCTTATATTTACGAGTTTTGATTAAAAGTATAATCTTTTAGATATTGCCCCGTGTTACTTCCGGTGGGAATCAAACATTGCGCAATGCATATTAGTTCAGTGTTCTAAGGCCCGCTGAGAGGGTGTGCACGGGGTCCTATTGAGCCGGATCCACTCCTTTAAAGGGCCTACTACCGCCAAGCTTTTCATTTTTATGTTAATAAATCATGGATGTTAATGAATTTCTTTTTTATAAAGAATATGGAAGTTACAAAAGTTGAGACCGATGTGGGGAGGAAGAAGATTGATTGCAAATAATAGAAACTATCTAATCTCAGATACTCCATGTTAATAATAATAATAATAATTTACCTGTTTGAAATTTCACTTTTTAATTATTTTTATTATATTCTTTTTTAGAAGATTTGAGTTTGCAAGTATGTTAGTAATTTTATTAATATATTTTACGTTATCTGGTTTTTTAAATATATAATATGATTTTATTACACATGACCAATGTTTTAAAAACTGGTATATACCGGCCGGTATTACCGGTACCGGAGGGTACTACGGTATTTAAAGCCCGGTATTTTTTCGATATTTTCACTATTCAATACTGGCTGGTATTTTCGGTATTCCAAGTATTTCTGGTATTACCGTTCCGGTATTTTCATTTTTTTTTGAATTTTTATGATACTTTAATATTATTTTTTGTCATTTGTGAACTTTAAAACTTATATTTTATTATGAAGTACTTATTTGGTACTCCCTCCGTCCCACTAAATGTGTCTTGTTTTATATTTTCAAAGTCATTCTTTATCAACTTTGACCTTAAATAATTTCGTTTGTGTTATATAATACTTAATGAAAGCTATATGAATTGATTGAGTTTTAGATGTGTTTTTATCATGTATAAATTTCATCAAGTATTATATAATACACAAAAAGATATTAAAGGTCAAAGTTGATAGAAATTGACTTTGAAAACATAAAACAAGACACATTTAGTGGGACGGATGGAGTATTATTTTTGAATTGATTATAATTGTATTTTAGACTATTTTTGTTAAATTGCCTTTTCGTGTAGCTAGTCATGTGCTATTATGTTATATATTGTTATGAATGTCGAAAGCATTTATCGTCATAATAATATGTTTTTATACTATATTGTTTACTACTTGTTTTCAGGGTCCTTTTTTCTACATTCGAGCCAAGTTCAAAATATTTTTTTATAGTTCTAGAGTGTTCTCAATGACCATTTCTTGAGAACCGCTATCCATTAAGAGGTATATGAATTATCACATTACACATCATTGAGCCTCGAGTTGGTTCTTAGTAAGAAAGGAGAAAAAATAAAGGGAAAGGATAAAAACATTTGAAAGTTATATTTAGAAAAGAAATCAATGGAAACGGAAGAAAAATATGGTGGTTTTTAATCCCAAACTTTTGTTTCTTATATGGAGAGATTATGTTATGAAAAAAATATTATTATTAATCTACTCTTTTAACTTAATAAAAACAAAGGAATAATAAGATTATATAGTTTTACTCATTTCCTTTCCGTACAACTCAACAATAAAAATAAATGGTACTATACTAGATTAAACCCGGACTTTGTCTGGGCCAACATAAATAAAAATAATATTGATAATATAGTAACAATAAAAGTAATAATAATAATAAATATAAAATAAAAATAATATATTATAATTACATAAAGAAAGCAAAAATAGAAGAGAAGTAACAACTAAGCAAAATATGACATGACAACTATATTATTTGACCATTATTGATTATATGAGTTAATATATTAATGAAAAATTAAATGGAAAAAACATAAGAAGTTGACACATATGCAAAATGATGATTTGTCAAGATTAGAGGACGGCCACATAAGCCTTAACATATCCTCTATTAGTTATATAGATCGATAGTTATATTTTTTTCACTTATTTGAGAGTTAAGTAGATAATAACCCGAAGCCCCGAGACTTGGATTCGAGGGTCTGAGTCGACTCGAGGGTCTACGTCGACTCAAGGGAGACAACAAAACAACAAGCGAAGCTATCTCTCAACTGCAAGAGAGGGGCGCTCGAGTGGGTACCCCGATCTATAGGATAGAGGTGGCAGCATCAAGCGAGCTTAGGCTTGTTCGAAAACAATAGGGGTTTTTTTTTGTGGTTGTTTGTCTTTATTGTTTTGGAAAGGAGTGTCTTTGCTTATTATATGGGTTAGGTTGAGTTTTATCATGTGAGACTTCAATATAAGCGAAAGATATTCACAAGTAAGAAAACATCTATATGAAAATAGCGAATTGTATACCGTGTTTTCGGCATTAAGAAAGACCCCTTCAGAGAAAAGACGGTTGAGGTCGTCAACAGATGCAAACCTCAGAGGATGTACCGCAGCATGTAGTATAACCTTGTACGCCTCTGGTACTTTTAGATCATAAAGCTCTTGAAATTCAAGTGTTTTCTCTAAATTTTCCACAACAATAGGCATTGTTGGTCGCCCTTCACGAGAATCGTTCAAACATTGAAATGCAATGTCTGCGAATAACTTTAAAGTAGTTGGGTGCATTTGTGGCTTAAGATGTTGAAGCACAATCTCATCCAACTTATTTTCTACAAACTTTTGTTTCCATATACCCACGAAAATCTTAACTTGACCATTGCTATATTGATAACATAAACTCCCGCATAAAACTTCAAATAAGAGGACGCCGAAAGAGTATACATCTGATTCTTTCGTTAGGGTGTACGTCGTCATAAATAGCGGATCACAGTACCCTGCAGTACCCAATGCATTGGTGACTAGAACTGAATATTGTTGATTAGCGGGGCCCATTTTGGATAGCCCAAAGTCAGCAACTTTAGCGGTCAAACTGTCATCGAGAAGAATATTTGCACTTTTTATATCACAATGAAGAACTCGTTGGTTTCTTCCTTTAGGATCATGAAGGTAACTTAGTCCCTTCGCGGCCCCCAGGCATATTTTGATGCGTTGAACCCATGTAAGATCAGGATCACTCAAGTGCCTATCCAGACTCCCCTTTGATGCAAATTCATAGACAAGGACCTTTTCGTCTTCCTCATCACAATATCCTAGAAGAGAGACAAGGTTTTGATGCGTATATCGGGAAAGCATCATGATCTCTTTCAAGAATTCGGGATCTCCTTGCCCAAATTGACGATTTAGACGCTTAATAGCAACGCTGCTTCGCCCCCTAGAGTGAGACACCTCTCCTTCATACACGGACCCAAATCCACCGGCTCCAATAACTTTGTTACTGAAACCATTGGTGGCTCTTTTTATCTCCTCCAGTTGGATTCTTAGATGCTCAAACTCATTCATGAAGGATGCCATTATTTGTGGGTTGGTTAACAAAGAGAGATTTCAAATAAAGATACTAATCCATTGAAAGGATGTGTTTGAAAGATGGGGTAAGAATGGAGAAGAAAGAAATTAACGGTTGCAACAGATAAAAGGATGTGCTTAGTTTGATTGGTTCAATTGAGTTGTCTATATATTAGCTTAATTAAAAATATACTCGTTTATGTGTATATTAAACTAACGACTTGTACCAATTCAAGATCCACAAAGTCAACTATCCATGTTACGTATTAAAGTTTCCTCTTCACATGATGTAAATAAATGCTTTAGGAGTTTAAACAATTTGCGGGTGGTTATAAGTCGCTATTGTGATCTAAGAAATTTAATTAATTCGAAACCTGATATGACTTGATGAAAGTCGACAATCCATATAAACAAAATGTATAATTCCAGAAGATATAGTCTAGAATTTGTGGGTACGTGGTTATCAAGTCACTTTGTCGATATAAGAAAAACAATGGGGTTTTTCACTCATTAGATTAGTCTTTGGATTGTGTTTTCTCATTTAGTATCTAACATAATGAAATTAAATGCTCTAAAAAAAACTATAATCCTAAGGGCCCTAATCCAAACTCACAATCTCCAAAATATAATCATATTGTTATAATTAAAATGATTAGTATTGCAGCAAGATTGCAGAACTATTAAATATTAAGACAAAATTCAATCAATGAATGATCAGATCGAACATGAACAATAAAATATTAGGGATGAATTATAGATATAGATATAATAAAATGTGAATATGAATGTAGTTGTAGTTGTTCACCTGTCTGAACATGTGGCTGAATATAGCCTTTCATCTTCAAGGTCCAAAACAGTCCTTCAAGTATCATCCGCCTTCTATGTTAATCCCTTTTGGCCATTTGACGCCCTTGTATATGAAACATTACTAATCCCACAATAAGTCAAAATACATAAAAACAAGTTTAAAATTCAAGTTGTTAGAAATGTATCTCCACAGCACCATGGATATGTAGTTGACCATTTAGTCATTTAGATGTATGTGTCGCGATCACATTATTGTATATAGAAAATGTATATGTATAAATCCAACTCTTTTATAGCTTAAACAATTCCTGGGTGGTTACCATGTCTCTGTAGTTTAGCTTATTGGGATATTAAGCTTTCAAACGATGCGATACAAATTATGGTCCATTATCATGGTATATAATGGTGCTTTTAAGAAACCTCGAAAAATCTTGTCCACAAAAATGAAATAAGAATAGTTAAAGGCTTAATTGTATCTCGTTTAGAAAAGAGCTGTAAGTAATACTCGGCAACTTTGATCCGACAAAAGTTTCTGTTCAGTGGGTTGTGGCCTGTGGGGTTAAGGAGCACGTTACTAGATAAATCATTATTTTTGTATAATATTTCGACATCATGTAATTGGGACAGAATGCCCAAAGTCAAACCTCCATGTAGGTGTGTCATTTCGTAATATTCAATATTAGCTGTTTGATAGGCTAAAGTCCTAAACAATCTGTGATAATCAGTTCTTTAATATAATTTAGAACGAATTGCATTTTTGGTCCCTGAGGTATCAACAGCTTTGCAAGTTTGGTACAAATGTGTGAAAAGTAGTGAAACCTATCCCTGTGGTATCACAACCGTTGCATTCTTGGTCCAACATTAACATTCCGTCCATTTTCAGCCGTTAACGCACCATGTGCTTGGCACGTGCGGGGTACTTCAGTAATTAACCCCTCCCACCCATATATATACCTAATTCCACCCCCAAAACTCATTCAATCGTAAAACCCCCAAATTACAAAAATACGATTAACAACTTGCAATGATTCTTTGTAGCTGCGGCCATCCATCTACGATTCGCACCTCATGGACTGAGAATAACCCAGGAAGGCGATTCTATTGTTGTTCTAGAAAGGTAAGTGATTTATTATAGTCGATTAAATTAATCTGACCTAATTTTTTTTTCTTTGAATAATCGAAATTAGGGTTCAAGACATGGATTTATTAGTTGGCATGATCCACCTATGTGTAGAAGATCAGTGGAAATTATCCCGGGGCTGTTGAGATCAATGAACAGATTTGAGGAGGCTGCCAGAGCTAATGAAATTCAAGCAAGAAGATACAAAAAGTTTTTAGTAATAAGTTGGATTATATTTGTTGCTTATATGTATTTTAGATGAAATTAGCTAGCTTTTAGATGAAATTAGCTTGTTTTTGATTTTTTTTTGTTTTCCTGTATCTAATGGATGTAAATATTGAATTTGTAAGATATGAAATTTGCCTTGTTGTGTTCTTTTATTCCAATTGCAAGTTATCAGAATTGACAATTAGAGTCAAATTTCAATCAGGGACCAAAAAACATGTGAAACTAAGTATTGACTTTTTATAGTCAAACATTACCAATATTGACCATGAGAGTCAAAATTCCAGAAAACATTACCAAAATTGTGCCACATTTAGTGGCACTCATACATTCATTTAAGTTGCATTTCAGTGTTTTAGTACACACACATACATTAGTCTAAATAGGAAATAGGAAACAACAAACAATTAAGTTCAAAGAAAAGCATGAAACTAGTAAATCAGTTGGCAGTCTTGCTTGAACCAGCAGCTTTTGAACCTGCAGGCTTGTTCTTAGTTGCAGGCTTCTTCACTGCAGTCTTCTTTCTTCCATGACTTGAACCAGCAGCTTTTGAACTTGAACCAGCAGCTTGTTGACTTGGTCCCCTTGTACATGTTCTCTTGTTGTGTCCATCTTGCTTGCAATTCCCACATTTAGTGTAAGCAGCAGCCCTGGTAAGCTTTCCTTCCTTCACCAACTGTATCTCAACTTGACTCCTTCTTCTCTTTTTCTTAGGCCTCCCTATTGAAACCTTATGTTTTGGTGGAAGAATTGTGATGGGACTGTCAAACTTTGGCCAATGTGCCCTTCCCTTGGTAGGTCCAATTGTAAAACTGTACATAGTTCTCCAAGTAGCAAGCCAGTAAACAGGATCTACATATGACTCAGGAATGGCACATTGCATACCATTATTTCCCATGTCATTGAATGTAGCCACAGCATGTTTACATGGCATGCCAGATAATTCCCATTTTCTGCATGTACATGTCCTTTCAATCATATCCACTACATGTTGATCTTGCCATGGACCAGCAACCTGAAACTTTGTACCACCATTCCAGATGATTCTGTATCTTTCAGCCTCCTTCTTTATCAACTCAAACATGGCAGCTGCATTAGGTGTTAATGGCCCAACAGCACTTTCAATCATCTTTTGTACCTTAGCATGTCTCTTCATCAAATACTCCCTTATATATTCTAAACACATGATTATAGGCTTCTCCCTACCATCTACAAGTTTTCCATTTACAGTCTCACACATATTGTTCACAAGTACATCACAATGACATCTCCCTGTTATTTTTGACAACTATTAAGAAAAAACACAAAAAAAGTATGCAGAATTGGTCAAAATTATACAAGTCTTACCAGAAAAATGAGACCTAGCCCAGTGTCTTGGTGGAATTGCCTTCAACCACTCATATGCAGAATTGTTGACTGCCTTTAAGTCTTCCATGAACTTGGTAAATTCTGGAACTGTTGTTGCAGTGGCACACTTCCAGAGGAAGTCTTTGTAAACTTGTCCCCTATAAGTCAGCTTCATGTTCTCATATATGTGTTTCAAGCAGTATCTGTGCTCTGCACAGGGGAATAGTTCTGAAATGGCTGGAATGATCCCCTAAAACCCAAACAGTTTGTTAATTAGTAAATAGAGTATAATTAATAACATATACATTGTAAGATTATACTAATGCAAATAAGGTTGGTTATTGTACCTTTTGTCTATCACTTATAAAAGTGAAAATAGACATGTGATTCAGATCAAGATCTCCTCCAAGATGCTCAAGAAACCATCTCCAAGAAGCCTTATTCTCAGATTCCACAATCCCATATGCAAGTGGAAAGGTTCCATTGTTTGGATCTATTCCAACAGCAAGCAGTAACTGACCATTAGCCAAGCCCTTCATGAATGTCCCATCCAATCCCAGAAGATCTCTTCCACCAGCTTTAAAACCCTGCTTCAATGAACCCAAGCATACATATATTCTTCTAAACACTCTAGTGTTACTGTCTGGATTTGGTTCTGGCTCATAATCAAGCCTCACAGTTGTTCCTGGATTGGTTGCTTTTAATTCTAGAATATAATCTCTCAAAATGGCATATTGACTTGTGTAATCACCCATCAGTCTCTCCTTTGCCTTGTTATGTGCCCTGTATATCTTGTGCTTAGAGAATCCTATCTCATACTTCTGTTGAATTTGTTCTCTAAAATGACTTGGTTGAACTTTTGAATCTGGATGTAGTTGTTGTTGAATCTCTTTAGCCAAAAACTCAGAAGTGCATCTATTTAACACTCTAGCTTGTAGACATTTATGGTGATCTTTGTATGTTTTGACCACCCATGTCGTATCTTCTTTTTTACTAGACACATGCAACCTCCAAGGGCATTTGACCTTTTCTTCTTTATCTTTTTGAGATTCCTTTTCTTGTTTATCTTTTTGAGAAACTTGTTGTTTTTCTTTTTCTCTTTCCTTGTATTTGTCATTGACCATATCTTTAATAGCCTTCTTTGTAAACCTAATGCCGTTTGGTGACTGGGCTGGACTATGCAAACCATGAGGCCCAACCTGTTGAGATGGCCCAATATTATTAGTTGGCCCAACATTTTTATCCAAGTCTTTTTTTTGTTGACTACACCCCACATCTGCATTAAAAACAGGAATATATCCCTCACATATTACAGTAAATCTCTCTGCATCATTTTTGACAATTTTTAACAGTCTTCTGCTTTCAATTGAAAGCATGGTAACCAGCTCCTTAACTTCCAACTTAGTTCCAAATGCTTGGCCAGGATAGAAATGAACCTTGTTTTCTGGGTTAGTGTTGTGCTCCCTTCTCAACTGCTTCAAAGCTTTTGTTCTAGCATCATCCCCTGACTCTGGTTCACTATCAATATTATCATAGTTAACCCTCTCAACCTCCACATCATTGACCATGCTCTCATTTGGCTTATCCCCACATGCAACCCATTCTACATCAGCATCTACATTGTCTCTGAAATCTGTCATATCCACTTCCACCTCATTTATAATGTGTTCATTGTCCACAAAGTCACTGTCTTCCCCATTATCACTATTTTGCTCACCCTCAGTTGCATGTAAGATTATACTACCCTGCCCATGTAAGATTATACTACCCTGCCCATGTTCTTCAACCTCAGCAGCATGTACACCAGTACCACTACCCTGCCCATGTAAGATTATACTACCCTGCCCATGTTCTTCAACCTCAGCAGCATGTACACCAGTACCACTACCCTGCCCATGTAAGATTATACTACCCTGCCCATGTTCTTCAACCTCAGCAGCATGTACACCAGTACCACTACCCTGCCCACATTCTGTTTGGTTTGGTATACTATCATTGAAAAATGCATCATTGAAAAATTCATCATTTATACTTTCCACATTAGTACCCAATTCATTAACTTGCCTACTACCATCCCAATTTTCTCTTTCCACAGGGAACAAACTCTTTTTACATGGTGTTTGTACCCTAACCATTTTTTTCCTAGGACTGTAAGTCTTTAATGGTGTTTGAATCCTAACCTTTTTCCCTTTCTCAACATACACTTCTAATAACTTAAACCTGTCAACATACTTCACTAAAGATCTAACATCTTCATCACTACTTAGAGGATATAGCCCATCATCCAACACCCTATCTGGTGCTTTAAAGTGATACAACATTTGAGTTTTAACGTTGTATCCTAATTCTTGAAGCATGGCATTTAACTCTAGTAAAGAAAACTGGTACCCATCTACACAGTCAAAATAACTTACCCTCCCTTCAATATACCTTCTGTTTGGCAACTGCGAAAAAACCCCTCCGTGATGAATCGCCAACGTAAAAAAGCTAGGTTTTTGTTCTGAAAATATATATATTAAAAAAAAAATTATAAACATAATAAATAAAAATTTAACTTCATATGCGTTATTATCAACTATATATCCAGAAAAAGAACTTAAAAAATAAAAATTAAAAAAAAAAGTTAATATTTAACAAAAACTCACCATAAACTTTGTCAATGAAGTCATGTTTACCAGCATTGCCTCGCAGATACCATGTTGTCACCACCATTTTTTAATTTGTGTCAACTTTGATTTGGTTTTTAATTTAAGAATTTGTGGATTGATTTTGGGGTAAATGTTAGGGATTGCAATTGCAATCTGAAACATACGATTGAATGAGTTTTGGGGGTGGAATTAGGTATATATATGGGTGGGAGGGGTTAATTACTGAAGTACCCCGCACGTGCCAAGCACATGGTGCGTTAACGGCTGAAAATGGACGGAATGTTAATGTTGGACCAAGAATGCAACGGTTGTGATACCACAGGGATAGGTTTCACTACTTTTCACACATTTGTACCAAACTTGCAAAGCTGTTGATACCTCAGGGACCAAAAATGCAATTCGTTCTATAATATACTTTTTTTAGCATTATATATATGCTGGCACTTCTATCCGTATATCAAGAAATCTGATCATGTTCCGAATTTGAAAAAGATGTCTGACTTACCTGATCAACTTGGGACCTGATGACCAATCTATCCTTCCGTGTTTGGGAGTTTGGCATCATATCATACAAGGCCAAGCTGAAACATGTGAGTATAGATTGCTTAAAAACTGAACATAAAAAGAAAAGAATTCAACCAATAAAACGAGCAAAATTAATTCCTGAACACTAAACAAATAAGATGAGTAATGTGATGTCTTACGGAGCAAAAATTTAACATGAAATACCAACGAGCAACTATAAATCAAACCAGTAGTATACTGAACCAGCTAGTATACCGAGCAGAATATACTGAGTTAGAAGAACAGCTAAGCAAGAACAAAAACCGAACAAAATGATACTTATCAAACAAACAATTCCAATAAATCAAATAACCTACTGACAATCATTAACAGCTACCAAATCAAACAAGCAATATGCAAACAAATCAGTACCGAACATAAAATATAAGGAATTCTAATAGGAATTCTAGTTAATTTAGCAAGCAACTACAAATCAAGGTAACTTTCAACTATCAATTGAACAAATTGAGCAACTCTAACATGAACTAAACTTAGTAAACACACACCGAGCAGACAATTTACAATGATTGCTACAAATAGACTAAGAAGCTAAACAAACTAGCTGAGCAAACAAGCTGAGTAAACCGAGTAAATTGACTAACAAGTTGGGATGCAAACTACGGAGCAACCAAGACGAGTAAACCGAGCAACCTATAAGTAATACTAACAAAACACCGCTGAACCAACAGCTAGCATCATGTACTTTCATTCAGGCATTTAATCATACAGTTTGTGTGCAATAAGTATTGTATGCGAACAATATGTTAACAACCTTCCTTGTATACCTTCCTTGTATGTCAATCAACAAATTCAATGAAACACGTCAATCAAACTTACAATTTCGATTAAGTTCTATTGATTGTTCAGCTCCGATCATCAATCAATTATATTTCCACTCAGTTTTCAAATACGAACAGATATATCATAAATTAAGAACACTAAACTATGACCCTGCTTTTTATTTTTCATACATAGGCCCGTTTATTTACGTCTTTGTGTCATTACAGCTTTTTTTTAACGCTAAGAGTAGTTAGTAGTTAATTTTCCCCTAGTTACTAATCAAATGTCAATGACCGGATTTGAACCTGAGACCTCCAAAGAGGCAAAGTCACCCACAATCCCCTCGAACCCATTAACATGTGATTACAACTAAAATCTATTTAACAACAATAAGACATTTTTGAAAAGTCTAAACATCAAAACCAAAAATCCGAACCCTACCCAAGACTAATACCCGTGCGTTGCTCGGGTTACACATGTTAATTGGATATCAAGAATCAACTAGCACAATACCCATGCGTTGCTCGGGTTACACATCAATTTATTGAACGCATGATTCTCACTTAATGTTATAAAAGCATAAAAAGGTAACAAACAATTAAATTATAACCCCAAATAAAACATGTTAATTGGATATCAAGAATCAAAACCAATATTGTTTGAAAGCTTTATGATTAATTTGACTACATAGAACTTAGAATATGAGTTGTCTTTGATAACAAAGTGGATGTTAAACTTTTTGAATAAAATAGAATAAAATCAATGTAGATAATCAATTATAGGATAGCATAAAAATCATAAGTATCCAAGATGAAACACAATTATCCTAAATAAGAGTTAATTTCACAAATCGTCCTTGTGGTTTTACCAAAAAATCACGTTTCATCCTTTAAACTTCAAAATGACACTGGTAGTCCTTTATACGCGGATAATGGTCATGTTTCGTCCTTTAATCTAACGGATGATGATCACGTTTCGTCCTTTAATCTAACGGATGATGGACACGTTTCGTCCTTTATACGGTCGACTAAAGGACGAAACCTGACCATTATCCGCGTATAAAGGACTACCAGTGTCATTTTGAAGTTTAAAGGATGAAACGTGATTTTTTGGTAAAACCACAAGGACGATTTTTGAAATTAACTCCCTAAATAATAACAACCGATCATTTTTGCACTCTCATCCCGGATTATGTTTTTAGCTAAAATTATCCCTAAATAAATATTGACATGAACCATCCCTCGATCTCTAGAGTTATCCTAACTTCACCACCACCTCTTATCGTAACCCCACCTCACCATCTCCATTCTTATCAAAGAGTTATACAATATTAATCTAATCCCCAAAGATTGCTAGCATTCTCGTCACCAAAAACATTCATCAACTCCAACACAACTTTATAACAGTAGATTCATTAATAATACTCGTTATTAATATAATTATAATAATGAAATTTAATAATATAAGGGATTAAAAAAAAAAACTGAAACGGCCCGTCTAACATCAAATTGAAAACTCAATCCACCATAAAATAAACAACATAAACATATAAATGAAACTATTTCACAAAAGAAAACCCAAAATTACTTTCACAAGTCACTCCGTACATCGAATGGAATCAACTATGTTAACCAAATCTAAGAAATGGTGCGGCAGCGTGGCAGCGGTGGCTCGGCAGGCGGCAACTGCAGTGGTGATGACGGCATATGTTTAATTTTCTTCCAGATCATGTACCTCAACAATAAACCCTTAAATAAAGGGATATAGTTCTTTTTTTTAAAAAAAAGTTACTTAAACAAAGGGGATTTAGTTAGTGCCAAACCGTGCTAGTAAAATTTTTAGCCACGTTTGAATTATGCTAGTAATTATCATTCCGTATTAAATGGTGTAGTTTATACGGTTGTGATTAAGAAATTTTTTAAATGAATGATCAAGATCGGTGGCAATAATTATATATAATACCCCATGGTATTTCCCCTCGTACCTATACTTTCGACGAATTTTTAAATCCGAAGGCGGAGCCCGTACGGCTAAGGCATTTGGCTATCACACTCTATGACCTATCACACTTTATGACCTACCATCTCACCGCCGCAACGCGCGGGTACTTATTCTCGTTTTTCTTATTTGATATATGAAATTAACTACTATGCAACAGAAACGAAGATCATCAAGAACTTTGACGGTTACTACAATTGAACTTTTTTTTTTGAACTGCAATTGAACTATAAATTTTTGAAACAACGAAAAAGCCATATTATCTATTTGGCAATATTTAGAAGAGTTCTGCTACAAGTTCACACTTAATAACCAAGAAACAATTTAGAGCCTGATTAAAAGAACCATCAAAATTAATTTAGATTTGTAGTCCTAAAAAAGAAGCAAAAAGGTCATACAGTGATGCTTTGTTATCTTTGATTGCTTCAACAACTCGAAATATGACATCCGGTTCTTGGCTTAACTGAGGAAATAGGAGCAAGAAGTGAGTAAAAAACAGGTTTGATTAATACTGTATATAATAATAAAAGTAAAAAAAAAAAAAAAAGTAGGCAAAAAATGCATTATTATATGCTAACTTTTACAGACTTTTGATACTTAATAGATAACTTATTTGAAATGTTGGTCGTGTGGTGGGAGTTAATTATAAGATCGAAGTTTCATTATACTTTAAATTGCAAGTTAGACAAGAACCATGTTCAAATGGATGTCAATATTTTGATTTTAATGTTAGTAGATGACAAAAAAGAAAGAAAAGTCCAAGGCTTTGAAAGCTGCAGCCCATTTAATGGTTCATGTGGGTGACTGGGTGTACTAAGCCCAAACGAAAAGAAAGAGAGAGGGCCGATTATTATGCTAGCAATAGGTAAGTTGTTTACCTTTCAAAAAAAAATAGGTAAGTTGTTTAGCTGTATTGAATCATAATTAATTTCATGTGTGTTTGGAGTAAATAATGTAAATTGTTTAGCCCTATTGAATCAGTCGTCTAAACCTGTAATTTAGTGCAGGTACAGAGCTTAAAAACAACTTTTTGCTAATTTAGGCTTATGCCCAAACGAAAAAAATGAAAGAAAACTTGACTTTATATAAGTTTTTTAATCTGAGATAATGTCTTAGACTCATTTCCTTGCATGCTAATTTTTCACGCACTATGTAACTAGCAAATTAATTTAAGATGCATATTGAATAGTAATCATTTCATTGGTAATACTGATTCTAAATTCCCATACTTGTACTTTAATCCAACGAATGAACCTTTGTTGTGGAATGCCTTTAATATGTTATGGGTCTATTCAGTTTGTTGTGTGTGATATAGGATGGACATTCTGTCTCAAAACTGGGGCTCGAGAAGTATGTTATTCGATAAAACAATTATCGTCATCAGATCACCTGAACCCCAAATGTATAATTGCCGGCTCACAATTATTCCTTTTGTAACTGATGAGGGGAAAATAGCCTAACCTGTAGATTAATTTGTGAAAATGTGACAAGTCTGTGACAAGATTAAAAAAAAAAAAAACTTCAAATCAACGGTTGGCTCTGATAGGAATGGAATTGTAGAAGAAGAATTTAACCAGAGAAGAAGAGGAAGTTTATCAAAATCATATCTGATTACTTTCATTCACATATGTATCTATATATAGTATATACAACTCTAACCGACTCTAACAACTCATGTTTCTAACTTGCCACTTCCAGTCCCCCTACTATCATTTATTACACATATAACTACACTATATTTTGATATGTAACAATACTCCTCCCTTATAGCATTTTTGCCCTCAAAAATGGATATCTGAACCTGCACCCAAACTCAGATTTTCTTGACCCTTGACCAGAATATTATACATTGGGACGATCTGCTGCAATGAATCATGCTTATGTGGTCCCTCCAAAGATGGTGTGGATACCCAAGGTATTTTATGAATGATCTTTCCAAATATATTTTCTAACAGCATGACTGAACGCCTTGTACTACCACCCGAAGCCAAACATTGTAATACATCCATTATGCCAAAACCCATTCCTGCAAATACCACTGGACCAGGAACAGCTTGTGCAGCTCTCAATAAGTCCCTACAGTCCATTGCCAACACATGAATTGAGTGGTCGATAGCATCATATGCGTTTTTAATGGCTGACTCTGGTTTTACTATATCAACATCCATATCCACAGTAGTGTTCCCCTTTTCCTCTTCAGTAGGGACTTCAAAGTTCATCCTTGACTCTTCAAATTCCCGGAAACTAACAAGGACAAAATCAACCTGACTTTTGAGAATATTCAGGTCGTCTTCGTTCTGCACCCTCTGCAACTTTTTCCAATCGACGAAGCTGGTCATTAGGAAATCTGCAACCCGCTTCTGCTGCTGTTGTTGTTGATGTGGCTGCAATGCAAGTGCAGCTAGTGTTGTGTAACTTCCTGCAAACCTGCCTGTAACGTAAAGTATCTCACAATTTGTCTTTACGAGGCACCTTAATCCTTTTACAACACTATCTTGGGTAAGAAAACTTGCAGCAACCATATTTACAGAAACATCAATCAATTCAACTAATACGATCTTAGTTCCTGAAGCAACCTTTTCACGCCACTCTGCAACCTTTGTATCAATATGTTTCCTTACCCCAGCTTGTATATCCCTGGTGTTACCCGTGAAAAGAGCAAGAAACTCTTGTGTTCTGCTATTAACAACATCGGATTCTGGAAGTAGTGTTGTTTTACTATAGATGTCTTCTAAATTGGATCTGCTCTTGAAGATGAATTCTCCCATTCTTCCAGATTTAAACTCCACATGGGATAACAAAAATATAATGCTCAAAACTTCAGCACCAACTATTGAATACAGATATGCAATAACACTTTTTACAACATCTTCTGCTATGAATATTGTCATTCCAATTCCTATGGACATCAGCATCCACCTTACAAGGGCGTAGAGCTTTACCCATGTGTGTGGTAAGGGTTCACTCCCCATCAGCACTCTTACATCAAGCATTAATAATGGTTTAACCAGAGTTTTAACCTTATGCAACATCATGGACCAACTGTTTTCATCCCATCTTATTGAATCACCACTGTGTAGACATTGTTTCCCACGGACTGCTTTAAGACAGATAAATTTTGGCAATTATTTTCCATCTCTTCAGCAAGTGATTCGACATTCCATTCTTTCAACGCATCAACATCACAAGCACCAGCCACAAAGTTGATGCCTAAGAACATCTCCATCAACAACTTGCTTTCTTTAAACCTTTTGACTCTCTCAATTCCCCCTGGAACCAAACAATACCCATTTCCAACACTAAAACCTTGACCATTAACACCCTCAACAAAACCAACTTCAATGCCTAAACTTGTATCACTACTCCAACCCGGTTTCCAACCAAATGAACCAATATCTATCCGAATAGTACCTAACATTAACACAATTCCAAGGACTTCTTCATACCCTTCGTTCTTAAATTTCCTATGTACTACTTCGTAATCCGTCTTCCATGGATCATTAGAAGCTTGATCAAACTCTATATTACTAAACACAAACAGCCTTTTCACCACATCATTCTTACTCAACAATTCAGTTCTTGTAACAACGGAAATAACATCATCACTAACTTCCTCTATGCTTTTAACCATCTCCGGTTCATTGACAATTTCCAAAGTAACTACTACATCACCCAAACAATGAAGCCATCCCGGATTCCAACCAAAATTGTGCATAACCATTCCCATACCTAATACTCCTTTCTCCAAAGATTTTTGTCCCCAAAAGTAAACAAAATACACAATATCACCAAAAGATCCCACTGGACTTACAACTCCAATTTCATTCTTATAATGCCAAATATTCAGATCACTACTAGCATTCAAAACCACATCGTGAATCACCATACTAGTAATATCGTTTTTATACTCATTAATCTCTTGAATCACACTGTGTTGCTCAGGCATTTCGCTAAAAATGATCTCACAAATAGATATATCATTAAACTCAGCCTCAATTTCAATCCTAATTTCATCTCTAATTGGCTCAGGCATTTCATCAAACACCTTATATGCACTATTTATATTTTCAGATTCATCTATTGAATCTGTATTATCAGTTACCGCTTCGATAATATTTTCTTGAATCATCCCATTCTTAAAAAACTCATTATTTTTCATCAATTCCTCAAGAGTAATATTAACATCAAACACCAAATCTTTGTTATAAAAAGAAGAATTAGAATCAAATGGAGAGAAAGAATCTTGTAAGCCATTAGAATCAATTTTTAAAGCTAATGAAATCACATTTTCTACCTTAATGCAGCTATATTGATGCCAATCAACAAATATTTCCCTAATTTCAGGTTCTAATCCACAAATGAATAGGTATATACCATAGAATTCAGAGATTTCTTCATAATTTCTAACCTGGTCGAATAACCGCTGAAACGTATTACAGTAATCAGTAAGAGCACCTTCCTGGTTGAATGCTATTAACCGCTCCATTTCTAGTTTCTTGTTGACATCATCAATTTTGAAAATTAGGGCTCAGAATTTGGGATTATTGGTGGATTTGAGGAATCACCGACTTAATTGAAAAATTAATGGCGATTTGAACGAATTACAACTATTTTCTGGACGTAGGATAGCTGAATTAAAGAATTTAGGGCTAAAATTGAATTAATTGTGAATTTGCGATATATTTTTTGATTTTTTTTTTTAATGAATTGGATAGTTCACCTGAGAAGGAGATCATCGGAGATATGATCGGAAATCATAGAACTCACGAGGAAGAAAACGAATCAAAATTACAGTTGCTATTGATTTTAAAGAGGAAGAGAATCAATAAGCTGCCGGAACTTGATCGGAATCCTAATCGGAGGCGGAATCGAAAGCACGCCGGAGAATCGGTGGCTCTGATACCAATTGATAGGGATGGAATTGTAGAAGAAGAATTTAACCAGAGAAGAAGAGGAAGTTTATCAAAATCATATCTGATTACTTTCATTCACATATGTATCTATATATAGTATATACAACTCTAACCGACTCTAACAACCCATGTTTCTAACTTGCCACTTCCAGTCCCCCTACTATCATTTATTACACATATAACTACACTATATTTTGATATGTAACAGCTTCAGTTATGTTTGGGACTAAACTTTACAGAGATAAACAACCTCAATCATTTTCTAACGCTTGATTAGCTTAGAATGTTGTTGTACAAAATTCATTTTATATTGCCACATTTTATGTGACAACTCGTAATTTATTAGAAACGGGTTAGTCTTAATCTCGATCATTATTATAATTTCGTCTAATTTAGAGATTATGACGTGGAAATTATTAGATAAATTGAACATTTGATATAGTTCAATTAGACGTATCCTGATGACGTAGACTATTAGCTATTTAGACGAATGTCGAGTCTTAAAAATAACTTTAAATAAAGATTTAATGGTTATGTATTGAACACAGTAAACAGACTGTCTAAACTTAATATTTCTAAAGTTTAGTTTGACGATGTTTTATTGGCTTGTCTTAACTAAAATGAGACGAGGGAAAATACCTTTACTTCAAATTATAACCTTTTGGTCAAATGGTATTTAATCGTAAGTATTTTACCAAATTAGGGGTATTAGAATATCAAAAATAGGCCACATGGCCGGTTTTCTTTGTTTGTGGCAGGGAAGTAACCACCAAACACCCCCTTCCCTCCTTTCTTTTGCTTGGTCGACACCAACACACACCAACACACACCAAAACATATACAACACACACACAAGACTAAAATCTCTCAATCCCTCTATCTCATCATCATCAAAATCGGTTTTGGCAAGGATTAATTTAAAGGAAATAATCATTTCAATAATAAATTGGTATTAACATCATCACCATCTTCATCTTCTTCATAAATTATTTCAAGGATTTCAAGTTTTGGTAAGTAATCTCTTTTTAAATTGAACTTTGATTTTTAAGTAGATTCAAATTATGGGTATTAGAATATCAAAAATAGGCCACATGGCCGGTTTTCTTTGTTTGTGGCAGGGAAGTAACCACCAAACACCCCCTTCCCTCCTTTCTTTTGCTTGGTCGACACCAACACACACCAAAACATATACAACACACACACAAGACTAAAATCTCTCAATCCCTCTATCTCATCATCATCAAAATCGGTTTTGGCAAGGATTAATTTAAAGGAAATAATCATTTCAATAATAAATTGGTATTAACATCATCACCATCTTCATCTTCTTCATAAATTATTTCAAGGATTTCAAGTTTTGGTAAGTAATCTCTTTTTAAATTGAACTTTGATTTTTAAGTAGATTCAAATTATGGGTATTAGAATATCAAAAATAGGCCACATGGCCGGTTTTCTTTGTTTGTGGCAGGGAAGTAACCACCAAACACCCCCTTCCCTCCTTTCTTTTGCTTGGTCGACACCAACACACACCAAAACATATACAACACACACACAAGACTAAAATCTCTCAATCCCTCTATCTCATCATCATCAAAATCGGTTTTGGCAAGGATTAATTTAAAGGAAATAATCATTTCAATAATAAATTGGTATTAACATCATCACCATCTTCATCTTCTTCATAAATTATTTCAAGGATTTCAAGTTTTGGTAAGTAATCTCTTTTTAAATTGAACTTTGATTTTTAAGTAGATTCAAATTATGGGTATTAGAATATCAAAAATAGGCCACATGGCCGGTTTTCTTTGTTTGTGGCAGGGAAGTAACCACCAAACACCCCCTTCCCTCCTTTCTTTTGCTTGGTCGACACCAACACACACCAAAACATATACAACACACACACAAGACTAAAATCTCTCAATCCCTCTATCTCATCATCATCAAAATCGGTTTTGGCAAGGATTAATTTAAAGGAAATAATCATTTCAATAATAAATTGGTATTAACATCATCACCATCTTCATCTTCTTCATAAATTATTTCAAGGATTTCAAGTTTTGGTAAGTAATCTCTTTTTAAATTGAACTTTGATTTTTAAGTAGATTCAAATTATGGGTATTAGAATATCAAAAATAGGCCACATGGCCGGTTTTCTTTGTTTGTGGCAGGGAAGTAACCACCAAACACCCCCTTCCCTCCTTTCTTTTGCTTGGTCGACACCAACACACACCAAAACATATACAACACACACACAAGACTAAAATCTCTCAATCCCTCTATCTCATCATCATCAAAATCGGTTTTGGCAAGGATTAATTTAAAGGAAATAATCATTTCAATAATAAATTGGTATTAACATCATCACCATCTTCATCTTCTTCATAAATTATTTCAAGGATTTCAAGTTTTGGTAAGTAATCTCTTTTTAAATTGAACTTTGATTTTTAAGTAGATTCAAATTATGGGTATTAGAATATCAAAAATAGGCCACATGGCCGGTTTTCTTTGTTTGTGGCAGGGAAGTAACCACCAAACACCCCCTTCCCTCCTTTCTTTTGCTTGGTCGACACCAACACACACCAAAACAGTTAAATTTGGCCTTCACGCCGCGAATGTGACATCTCGCGCCGCGAAAATAAGGTCTGTTTGGAAATTTCATAAGACTTTATATTGAACGTTTGAACTTGGTGAATATCGAATGGTACTTTAGGCTACCTTATAATGACTATGTCATTGATATTACCAACTAAAGTTAACTAAAATAAAAGATTAACACACATTCTCGGTTATGGCATTCTAGGGTCTATAGCTAAGTAGTTCTACATAGGATACTGGTCGTTGTGAGCTTGGATCCTCACTATTGGTAATCATATCATAGGTTTTGGATAACGTGGAGAATTGACTGTGGATCTTCTCGAGTTATTAGCACCTTTTAGCACTCTGAACGCTAAGGTGAGTTTATGGCGCCCTTTTCCTTTTACTTTGGGCCTGAAAAGCATGTGTTATAGTATACACGATTTGTTAAATAAATGATTGTTTTGTGAGTATGCCATGTGATTTGGATACTTAGATCATTTGACTTAAATTTGCCATGTTGACGGCTGTCGAAAATGTGTATACATGTCATTTATTAAATGTTGAATGAAATGACTTTGAATTGCCGTGTGATGGCTGATTAAATTGTTTCTTTGTGTTTGACAAACTAAAATGTTTCCCCTGTGTAGTTATCACTGTTATGAAACCCTAGTGGTTGTATTGTCAGACTTAGTTCTTGACTGTCTTGGTTATGGTCCGCACCCACTAGTAGAAGGAAATCCTGTGCGAGGCATGTTGGCTGATACTGTCGGATGTTGTTTCCCGGCTGTCATATGCTAGTCATAAACATTGTTGTGGTGTGCACCCCATTTTAGAGGGAAATCCTGTGCGAAGCAATGTAGCATAGTGACTGATACTGTCGGACTTGGCTTCCCGGCTGTCATATGTTTTAGTCGGACTTAGACCCCGGCTGTCTTGTTATGAAATATTATCAGGTTTTTGATCCTGATTGTCTTGTTGAAAATAACTACACGTCATTGTGTTCTCTCAATGACGATTAAAATTTGGTCAAACATACTGTAAACTCACCAACTATTTCGATAGTTAATCCTCTCAAATTTCATGCTTTTCAGGGAACCAACAGTAAGTATTGGAAGCGTATATGGCATTTTAGAAGCCATCTTTTGAACTTTGGACGTACAATTAGCGTCAGACTTCTGAGGACTATCGTATTATTAGTCCTAATTGTACTAGACTGTCCAAATATTATTATTGTATTAAGTGGGCCCATTTCCAATTGAGGATCCGTGTATTGGGATCCACATCTGAAGGATTATACTTGTAATAAACTCGTATTTGGATTAATGGATGTAATCTCTATTTACCTTCTGATTAGTAGGCAATTATTTGTTAACCTTGTATTTCCGCTACAACGGGGTGTGACAAAAATTGGTATCAGAGCCAAGGTTATAGTGAATACAGAGTTATTTCGCTGGAATAACTCAATCTATAGCCATGGTCGCTTCATATAGGAAATCTAAGTCTTTAAGGTTTAGGATACTTATCTCGAGAGTTATACTATTTGTCAATAATTAGACCTAACCCGATCAACTAGGTCCCGATTATGTAAAATAGTATAAGGCTCAAAATAAATATCTTAAATTGTGTATATACGTGTTAGTTGAATTATATTCACAACATACTGTAAATGTGGTGGGAAGGCTGCGGGTGACCCTATATATAAGCATTGCAAATATGTTGGTAATAGAAACCCAAATCGAATGTGTATAATCTAGACAAAGATCTCTTTGAAACTCTTATTGCATACTGTCTCATTCGATTGACTCGAATAGTCTTATCCATCAGACTTATATGGATTCTTCGACTATCTTTTCAGAATTGTCATGTCGGACGGAGCTAGCTCTTATGTTGTTGTTCCTGGTACTCCTCAAGTTCCAGTTGTAGCAAACCCCATTCCTCGTGTTCCCCACTCTTCTGAAGAGGAACAATTTGAGGCTTCGGCAATGAGTCTCGCCCCATCAATCTGGTGTCAACATCCAGTGAATCTGGAAATGAACATGTATCTATTCATGTTCAACCATCTCTGTCACCGGTAGCTCCATATCAGAGGAGGACTACCGAGGGAGCTCGTCTGCCTTATGCTCCTCAAGACCCTAATGCTCCTGGTCCTTCTACACCGGTTCAGGACAACCATGTGTTTGGTCCCTCTTTTCTTCTGGGCGATCCGTATGCTGCGGGTCCCTCCAGAGTGCCTGTTTACAATCCCAATGCTGCTGAAGTGATGCCAGTTGCTGATGCAACTGATAGGTCGGAATATTATCTCCGACAAATGTCAAGGATGAACAACTCTCTCATCCGTACTAGGGAGGCTATTGAGAATCAAGCCCAAGCGTTGACTGGAGCTTATCTTCATGCTTCTGATGCTATGACTGTTGCTAAGGAGGGGAAGGAGACTGTTAGAACGTTGGTCTGCATGCTGTTGGTTTTGGTGACATTGGTTGTGGCTTTGCTAGTTGTTGTTCTTTTCAAGCTATAATCTGTAGTAGTAACGTATTGTAAGCCTAGAACTTGTAACGACTCGTACTTTTGTATTCGAGTTGTAGTCTTTTGGTGGATGTATTTCCCACGTATTTCGGATCGTATCACTCTGACTGTGTAGTATATCAGCGTGGATGTTGTTCCCACATGATTTTGATTTGTGGATGTAGTTCCCACAAGGTTTTGAAATATACAAGTCAGGTTATGTAAAAAAAATTTGGGTATTAATGAAACACGATCGTCTTTTGGCTTACATACTTGTTCCGGCTACGTCGCTTGCTCATTTCAATTCTATAAATGTAGTATTCTATATTTCTTGTCCTGTTTAGTTCATGAGTTCAAGTAGTTGATAAATTGTGACTTGTGTTTGGTATCCTCTTATATCTTGAAAAGCTACATTCTGTGTTATTCTTACGAGAAAACCTCTAAATGACATTTTTGGTTCATGTCATAGATTTATGGCTCCCAAGATACGAGTCAAGGTCCAGAAAAAGGCTCCAAGTAAGAAAACTGCTCAAAAGAGAGTTACTCGATCAACTCCTAAACCCAATGAAGCTGAACAGGAAGAACCTGTGATCCAGCAAGAACCAGAAACTGATGCTGCAAATGTGAACACTGGTCCTGGATCTACCCCACATGCTGGCGGGGAAAATAATATGGCAGCATTTGTGACACAACAGTTGTTGGCTGCTATGCCTACTTTAGTCGCGCAGATCACGGCTAGCATGAACGCCAATAATAATCATCATGCTGATAATAGTAACAATGTTGAACCTACTGCTGAACAAGTTGTTCCTCGAGCTCAACTTCAAGTGGGTGACTACAAGACCTTCACTTATTGTAAACCAAAAGAATTTAATGGTACCGAGGGTCCGGTAGGTCTAATCAACTGGCTAGAAAGCATAGAGGCGGTGCTTCATATTAGTCATTGTGCCGAAGAGCACAAGGTGGAATATGCTTCCACTCAACTTCAAAAGCACGCTCTGTCATGGTGGAATGAGCAGGTTAGGACCCGAGGTCGAGACCAAGCTAATAGGATACCTTGGTTTGATTTTAAAAGAATGTTAACGGAAAAGTACTGTCCTCGAGAGGAACTACAGAAAATGGAAGGTGAATTCTGGAATCATACTATGGTTGGATTGGACAACAAGAAATACACTACTCGTTTTCATGAGCTGACAAGACTTGTTCCTCGTATGGTAGATACGGAGGAGAAGTTAGTTGAAAGATATTGTTATGGCTTGTCACCTGACATCCGAAGGTTGGTAGCCGCTTTTAATCCCTTGACTCTTCAAGCAGCAGTTAGTGCAACCAATCGGATGGTGATAGATTTGAAAAGAACCACTGGTTCTTCTGTTGGAACTGAACTGATCAAGAGAAGAAATGATCAAGCCTCTGGTAGTGGTTTTGGAAATGGTGGAAATGGCAAGAGGTTTAAAGCTGCCAGAAACTTTGCAGTGGTCCCACAAGATATCAAGAGGTACCCTGGCGCAGACACAAGATGTAATAGGTGTGGCACTCGTCACGTGGGAAATTGTCCTACTTGCCACCGTTGTAAAAAGTCGGGACATCTGGCAAAGAACTGTAGGGAGAAGGTACCCAATCAATGCTATGAGTGTGGAAGTGAAACTCATTTCTGACCAGCGTGTCCAAGACTTAATCAAGCCCCGAACAACAATGCTATAGTTCCAATGAGGAACAATGCTGGGAATAATCAAGCTGGAAATCAGGGGAGAAATCAAGGAGGTCAAGGTAGAGGCCGAGTGTTTTCTTTGGATGTTGCTGATGCACGACGTGATCCTAACGTTGTGATAGGTACATTCATACTCAATAATCATTATGTATTTGTGTTATTCGACTCTGGTGCTGATAAAAGTTTCATATCCTTAGAATTTAAGTCTCGATTTGGTATAGTAGCTATCCCTATGAAAGACACTTATGTTGTCGAATATGCAAACGGTCAAAAGTATATTGCTAGAGATCATTTAGTAGATTGCAGTTTGGTATGGCCGGTAAGACTTTTAAAATTGACCTAATTCCTATAGAACTAAGTAGTTTTGATGTGATTGTTGGTATGGACTGGTTATCTAAGGTTAGAGCTGATATAAGTTGTTATGAGAAGATTGTTAGAATACCCCTTCAGAATGATGAAACCCTAATAGTGCAAGGAGACAAGTCAGGAAAGAAATTGATCTTAGTATCGGCGATAAAAGCAAATAAGTATTTACAAAAAGAACACCCTGCTTTCTTAGCATTAGTAGTTGAAAGGAAACCAGTGGGTAAAGACATGCAAGATATTCCAGTAGTTAGAGATTTTCCGGAGGTGTTTCCTGAAGATTTGACGGGACTTCCACCTCACAGACCAGTTGAGTTTGGAATAGATTTGGTCCCTGGAGTTGCACCCGTGGCCAAGGCACCCTATCGCCTTGCGCTGTCAGAAATGCAAGAATTGTCCGAACAACTTCAAGAGTTGTTAGCTAAAGGACTAATTCGTCCAAGTTCATCACCGTGGGGAGCTCCAATACTATTTGTCAAGAAGAAAGACGGCTCTATGCGCATGTGTATTGATTACAGAGAATTGAACAAGTTGACTGTCAAGAACAGGTACCCTTTACCTCGCATTGACGACTTGTTTGACCAACTAGAAGGTGCATCACACTTTTCCAAGATTGATCTCAGATCTGGGTATCATCAACTCAGAGTCAGAGAGACAGACGTTCCTAAAACAGCTTTCAGAACTCGTTATGGACATTATGAGTTTTTGGTTATGCCTTTTGGCTTAACCAATGCGCCTGCTGTGTTTATGGACTTAATGAATCGAGTATGTCGACCGTATCTTGACAAGTTTGTCATTGTATTCATTGATGACATACTGATCTACTCGAGAAATAAAGACAAACATGAAGGTCATCTGAGAACCATTCTACAACTACTCAAGGATCAAAAGTTGTACGCGAAATTCTCAAAATGTGAATTCTGGATTAGAGAAGTACACTTCTTGGGTCATGTAGTGAATATGGATGGGATCCACGTAGATCCATCTAAGATTGAAGCAATAAAGAAGTGGGAAGCCCCTAAGACTCCGACAGAAATCCGCCAGTTTCTTGGATTGGCTGGATATTACAGGAGATTTATCGAGAACTTCTCAAAGGTTGCTCAACCTTTGACGTTGTTGACTCAAAAGACCAAGGAATTTATTTGGCAGGATGCCCAAGAGAAGGCATTTCAAACGTTGAAAGACAAGCTATGTAATGCTCCTATTTTAGCATTACCAAATGGAATTGAAAACTTCGTGGTATACTGTGACGCATCACATCAGGGCATGGGATGTGTACTTATGCAAGAAGGTAAGGTCATTGCTTACGCTTCCAGACAGCTCAAAATCCACGAAAAGAATTATACAACCCACGATCTCGAACTCGGAGCGGTTATTTTTGCCTTAAAAATTTGGAGGCACTATTTGTATGGTACAAAGTGTACGGTATTCACAGATCACAAAAGTCTTCAGCATATCTTCGATCAGAAAATGCTGAATATGTGAGTCCCAAATATATAGACGAATGACTAAACCCGACTGGCAAGTACAACTGATCTTGAATGGACAAGTTCAGTTTACGATCCAGATGTGGATAACAAGAAACAATTGACAATATAAATAATGAAGAACAAATGGCAGAAACTATATAAAGATATATATAAATATAATCAAGTATAAAGCATTGAGATACGTTGTTTTCTAATGTATTTGATTTATTGATATATAAACAAATACAAGGATTGTTGCGGAACAAAGATAAACACCCAAGTGTAAATATCTAAACAATCCCGAAATACAAGTGATCAAGATGACTTGGAAATACTCGTAAGTTTTGCTTAGAGTATATCTCACAAGTTGCAATGCTAAAGTTTCAAGCGATTTGCAAGTTATGAGAAGACTTTGTATTTATAGACTTTGTTCATGATGACATGGACAATGTCGTACAAATGTGGTTGTGAGCATTTAAGGAATTAAGTCATAATTCCTTACATGCTGCACTAGGAAGAGTATATAAGTCACTTGATGTGACTTATCGTACTAGGTTCCATACCTACATTGTACCTTTTATTAATAGATAAATCTATCAACTTGGTAAATGTGTAAGGTAAAAGTCTTCCTCGTAATCAGTGTAAAGTGTTGTAAATACTTTATCACTGAGATGCTTCAGTCTTCGATCTGGTAGAATCACTCTGATGCTCGCTTCTGAGATGATTCTCTTCTTCAGACTTCAGTCTTTGACTTCATTCTGAATGGTATTCTGATACGTAGATCTGAACTGAAGTGAAGCTTCAGTGAAGGAATTCTGAGGCATCTCAGAATTCTGAAGTAATGTCTTCACTAAACTTCAAGCTATTTCTGAACAAATTATACATGGTCGATTCTCGACCTAACAAATTCCCCCTATTTGTTCTGAAATAGTACATGCATTCCAGACTTCTATCTATACATGTTTGTAAGTCTGAAATGCAAGTTTTTGTTTAAGTTGTAAAAATTTCTTAAGTACATCTTATAGATCATTGATGTCTCAGAATTTTACTTGTGTTTTTCTAACTTAAACTTATCATCTACTTATTTGTCACAATTTGCAACTTATATATTACACGCTGAAATGAAAGTTACAAATGTAAATATTTACAAGTACATGATAATTCTGAATAGAAAACTACTTCTTGGCAGGCCTTAAACCAGAAGGTGCCTCAGTAGGTTTTCTCTTCAGTGGAGACTGATCCCTTTTGCCAAATAGCCTTGCTTCAATTTCTACCTTGGCTTGCATCTTTTGCTGAATTCTTGCTAACCATGCACCAGTCAAGGCAGACTTAGGCTTTCCTTTCAGAATCTGGATCATCTCCCTATGCTCAGATATCCCAAATTCATGCACTGAAACTTGACTATATTCTTCAGTAGCCCTTCCTTCTCTTTTCACAACCAAATCGAACAGCTTCAATCCATCAGCCTTAGTAACTTCAATATCAACAATTCTGGCTTGATGTGATCGATGAGTCATGTAATGATCATACTGGTCCTTCTCATGTTTTCTTTGGAGCTCAGCAGCATCATCAGAAATTGGTTTGATTGAAGTATGGACAACATCACGAGAATCTCTCTTTGCAGTCCTTGTTCCAGTTCTGGGCTTAGTTGGAGGTCTGAACAACTCCTTCTCTACATTCAGAACTCCAGCCAGAATCTCTTTCTTCTTTCTGGCCATCTCCATTTCTCTATTTTTCACTAAGTCTTGAATGGACATCTTGAAAGTAAGATGGTCCAGCTTTTGTTCCAATGGAGAGTAGTTCACCCCATACTCATAATCGAGCATATCTTTAACAGCCTTCTGCACTCTTGGGTCATGTTTGATTTTCTGAAATCGTTCAAGTGATAGACCAAGAGATGCAGCATCAATGTGATCCAGGGTTCCCATACTTTGGTGTTGAACCCTTTCCCTTTCTTCTTTCTGGCCATCTCCATTTCTCTATTTTTCACTAAGTCTTGAATGGACATCTTGAAAGTAAGATGGTCCAGCTTTTGTTCCAATGGAGAGTAGTTCACCCCATACTCATAATCGAGCATATCTTTAACAGCCTTCTGCACTCTTGGGTCATGTTTGATTTTCTGAAATCGTTCAAGTGATAGACCAAGAGATGCAGCATCAATGTGATCCAGGGTTCCCATACTTTGGTGTTGAACCCTTTCCCTTTCTTTATTCTCACTCCACATTATAAACTGGTTAGAGACTTGCTTCTGCAGAGTCTCCAACTTCTTGCTGTCAGCATTTGGATCATGAAGTGGATAGCCTTGTTCATCGACATCTTCTCCAACAACCAGGCCAGAACCCTTAACAACTTTCTTTGTTGGTTCTGCAGTCACTAAGGCTTTTCCCTTGTCTTTTCTACCAGCTTCAGATTCTGGTTTCTGAACATGTTCCCCCTGAACTGAGGCACTACCAGAAGGTACCTCAGTTTGCTTCTTGGTTGCATGAATCATTTCTTGTGTACTGGCCAGCAACCCAAGAGGCACACCACTTCCCCCTTTGGAAATCTCTGCAGGCATTTTAGCATAAAGATCCAGAGTATTTTTAAGTGCTTGCAGAGGTTTCCAACTTTGTTGTTCTAGGCATTCACAAATGCCTTTTGCCATAGTTGCAAACTGAGCCTTTAGTCTGAAGGACGAACTAAGGTTCAGTGCTTCTTGATCTTTCAAGTCTTTAAGCATCTTTCTGTCTTCTTCAGTGAAAGAAGCAGGGGGAGGGGGAGCAACAACATTCTCTTTCTTTAGAAGTGTAAGAACTTCATCCAACTGTTTAGACTGATTCTGAACTGAACTTTCAAGCGTGGAAACTGAAGTCTTGATTTCATGTATAGCTTTTTCCACCTTATCATTTGTATCCTTGGTCAGTTCAGCAATCATCTTTCTGATATCTTCACCAACTTTCTGAGCAACAGAATCTGAAATCTGAGCAGCTAAGTTCTGAGAGAGCTCAGACTTCAGATTTTCCACAACATTAGCACTAATAGAAGCCCCAAGTTCATTTTCATTAATACTTGGCTTCTGAACCAGCTCATGGACTTCACTTCCCACTGCCATAACCTCTTGTTTCAACAATTCAACCCCAGATGTCAAGTTCGCAACTACAGAAGCTTGCACATCTCTCTTAGTCAATCTGAAGGCTTCTCTGATTGCAGAGCTCACCTTATTGCATGTCATCACCAATTCATTCAACTTTCCAACCACTAGTCCTTCATTCCCAGCTACTTTGGTCAGCTCAGTTCCAAGGAACATCTGAGCACCTTTCATATCAGCCAAGGAGCTAGTGTTGGCAGTTAGAGATTTAGATAAGTCCTCCACCCTACGAATAAGGCCTTGGACTTCGGTTTGGGTTTTCTCTAACTGGGCTTCCACATTGAAAGGAGGTGGGGGTTGTGCAGAAGCAGGAGCCACAAAGGGTAAACTACCCAGCCCTTTTAACACTTTGTTCATCTGAACATCGGTTGGACTCTCAGATTCCGTCTCAGAATCTAGGTCATGTTCAGAAGGGACATCATAATTGATTGGTGGTGGTACATTGTAAATTTGTGGATGTAAAAATTGAAGTGAGGGAGTGAAAGATGGATCGGTTACATATGCGGGATTGGTGCCTGGTGGAAAGATAGGATTTTGGTGAGATGGTGGTGGTGGTACATAAGGTTCATTGATTTGTTGGATTTCTGGGGGAGGAGGTGGGGCGTTTGCGAGGATGGGGGCTGGCTCAGAATCTGATTGATTCGCCTCCAATAAGCCCTCGTCAAACTCAAAGTCAGCAAGAGAATCAAGATTCTCCTGAGGTAGCTCATCGTCATCCCAGAAAGCATTCACTTGTGCGATCTGGTCAGATATGCCCTGGTTTGGGTCACTAGTACCCTCACCAGATTCTGGTTCAACAACTGCTTCAGCAGTTGCATCGTCACCAGATTCAAAAATTTCAATTGTAGGCACACTAACGGGTCCCACATTCTTTTGTGGCCCACTTAGTGTCCTTTCTGGGCCAGCTAGTGTGGCTGAACCAGTTTTAGAAAATACCTGAATCATAGCAGAGGAGAGTTCTGGTTCATCTCCAGTAATTGTTGCCTTCGAGAAATCTCTGCTATATTCTGGTACTGATGCATCATACCCAGCTTGATCATAAGCATCACCAAGTATATCTTTGAAGCACAAGCTTAAAAACCTTGGAAATGCAATATGCAGACTTCTCTTCCCCTTTAATTTTGTAATCAACTGAGAGAAGAGGATCTCAGCGAAGTCTACTTGCATTCCATTCCATATATAATACCCCATTTCAACTTGGGGTAGTGAGAGTTGGTCCAACCCTCCATGGTTGCCACCAAGACTCTCCACTATTTGAGTCCAGAAGAACCTCCAACATGTACCAAAACCAGACATGAAAATATGTCCAGAGGTCTTCAAGTTACCATTATCATCCTCCATGTCACCATGACCAGTGGCGACCAAAACCTCCCTAAAATTAACTCCTTTGAGTCTTTTCTCAAACACCTGGGGAGGTTTGAGGTAGTTCAGATGAAGGGAAGTTCTGAACCCCTCGAGGGTGATGACACACTTCTTTGTGCCCTCATTTAGAGTGAAGGATATAGATTGTTCATCCTTACTCACTACTGCTGAATACCAGAATTCAAGCAAGTATCGATGATACATTGCTTGCGGATTGGCGGTCATCGCATAATGGAAGAGGGATTGCTCCCAAAATTTGTTGATTCTTCCCATTAAGGATTTGGTATGTATATTCAATTGAGCCAAAAAGTTGCTCATATTGAATCGGATTTGGGATGCAGTAAAGTTCTTAGGCCATATGGCAGAAGTTTTCACATCACTTGATGGAATATATTCAAATGTTATGAGTGATTTATGTGAAGATGAAGAAGATTTAGCCATTGTTATAAGATATGAAAATGAAAAGGAATAAGAAGAGTTTTAAGGAATATTGAGAGTAAAGATGAGAGAGTTTGATGATTAGAGAGTAAATGAAAACGAAGTAAATGAAAGAATGAATAAGGAATTTGTATTTAAGATTGAACAAAAAGGATTTTTTCAATTTAAAACAATTTCTGGGGTCAAGTCAGCATTTAATGCAAAGACGTTTGAGGGACCCCACCCTGACACTTTTTCAGTAAAAAGTACTCATTTCTCTTCTTTTACGGCGCCACTTGTGTGCCACATCAGCATGACCAACGAAGTTTGAAAAAATAGTATGCTATAGGCCACGTGTACACACAATTGACCAAGTATCAAAGTAAAATATCTTGAAAGGTTTTTGTATTTCAGAGATGACTAAGCAAATTCTGAGCATGATCAGTTCCAAAGAGATCTGAGCCATCTCAGTCCATAAAATTCATCTGAAATATTTGATTTTCTGAAGTGCTTCAGTTAAAAACATTTTTCTGAGCAAAAAGTTCCCCCTCAGAAAGAAGGTTTATTTTATAATTGAAAAATATTTTAACATTCCCCCCTGAAGTGATGATCCATGAATTAATAAGTGCCAAGATAGTATCACAAAGGCGTTCGATAGCTAGGCGAGCAAAAATTACATGGATCGCTCAGACTGGTGAACCAGATCAGTGTCACTGAGGCGTTCATAACAAGATTACCAGTCTAAGGATTTAACATACCCAACTCACTGACTAGATGTTTAAAGGTTTTGACATCTAAGGGTTTTGTGAAAACATCAGCGAGTTGCTTATCAGTGGGAATAAAGTGCAATTCAATATCTCCTTTCAGAATATGATCACGAATGAAATGATACCTGAGGTCAATGTGCTTGGTTTTCGAGTGCATTACAGGATTGTGAGATATGGCAATGGCACTGGTGTTATCACAAAAGATTGGAGTCTTTGTGTAAGTAACACCATAATCAGTCAGCTGGTTCTTCATCCATAGAATCTGAGCACAACAACTCGCTGCAGAGATGTACTCAGCTTCTGCAGTGGATAGAGATACTGCAGTCTGCTTCTTACTAGTCCAGCTTACTAATTTGCCACCCAGAAAATGACATCCACCAGTGGTGCTTTTCCTGTCTATCTTGCAACCTGCATGATCAGAATCTGAATAACCCATTAGATCTAGACTGGAGCCTTTGGGATACCAAAGACCCAATCTGGGGACACCCTTAAGGTATCTGAAGATCCTTTTAACAGCATTTGCATGTGCTTCTCTGGGATCAGACTGAAATCTAGCACAAAGGCATGTTGCAAACATTATGTCTGGTCTACTTGCAGTTAAATACATCAGTGAACCAACCATACCTCGATATTTTGTATGGTCCACTGGTTTTCCATGTGGATCAGAATCCAAAGTTAGTGGAGCAGAAATAGGAGTATCTTTTGATGAGACTGAATCAAATTGATATTTCTTTAATAAATCTCTAACATATTTTTCCTGGTTTATGAAGATACCATCTTCAGTTTGTTTTACTTGAAGTCCCAGAAAATATGTTAGTTCTCCCATCATACTCATTTCATACTCAGAAGACATGATTTTCGAAAAGTTTTTACACATCTTCTCATTAGTAGAACCAAACACAATATCATCAACATAAATTTGTACTAAAAGAATATCACTTTATCATGCAATATGAATAAAGTTTTATCAATAGCACCTCGTTTAAAACCATTTTTAAGAAGATGTTTAGTAAGAGTATCATACCAGGCTCTGGGTGCTTGTCTCAGACCATATAAGGCTTTGTTCAGTCTGCACACCCAATGTGGTTTTTCTTCATTTATGAACCCTGGTGGTTGATGCACATACACTACTTCTTCTAGATCGCCATTCAAAAAGGCACTTTTGACATCCATTTGATAGACTTTGAATTGATGATGAGCTGCAAAAGCTAAGAATATTCTGATAGCTTCAAGTCTAGCAACTGGTGCAAAAGTTTCATCAAAATCTATTCCCTCTTCTTGTGCATATCCCTTTGCAACAAGTCTTGCTTTATTTCTTATGACGTGACCATCTTCATCCATCTTGTTTCTGAAGACCCATCTTGTCCCAATTGGTTCCTTCTTCAGGTTACTGGGACAAGGAACGAGTTCCCATACATCGTTTCTTTTAAACTGGTTGAGCTCATCTTGCATGGCTTCAACCCAGCTTGGGTCCTTCATAGCCTCGTCAATCTTCTTGGGTTCAATTAGAGATAAGAAACTGACGTTTAAGCATTGATCGCTTGTGGCTCTTCTGGTCTGAACCCCACTAGTGGAATTCCCAATGATTTGCTCGATAGGATGTGCTTTAGTCCACTTAGTGTATTGACCAGGGTGAGAAATGATATCAGTGCAAGAATTTCTCTGAGTAACTTCTGGAGGAGCTTCAGAAAATACATCTTCAGCTTCTTCTTCTTCCTGCATGTCATGACTTGCATCATGAAATTCTTCAGATTGATGTTGCTCAGTGGAATCTGATATCATGGGTGTAGCAGCATATACATCTGATCCAATAGTTAGTTCATTAGGTAGTTTGAAGCTAACTGGAGGATAAAATGGAATGTTGCTAGGTGTGTTGTTCACTGGTTCTGAACAGAGATGTTCAGAAGCTGGTTCAGGTGACTGATCAGATTCTGCAATAGGATCAGAATCACCAAAACTGATTGGACTTTCTGAGGGTGGTTCAGAAATGGAATTTTTAAAGATTGCAGAGTTGGATTCATCAAAGGTAACATGAATTGACTCATCAACCTTTTCAAGTCTCTTGTTAAAGACTCTAAAGGCTTTGCGATTTGATGAATATCCTAGGAAGTACCCTTCATCAGCTTTTGCATCGAATTTTCCAAGCTGATTAGAGTTATTCAGAATGTATACTGGACACCCAAATACATGGAAGTATCCAATATTAGGCTTTCTATTTCTGAGTACTTCATAGGAGGTCTTCTTATGTCTTTTGACATAGATAGATCTGTTCTGAGTGTAGCAAGCAGTTGCAACAGCTTCAGCCCAGAAATTCTTAGGAAGACCAGATTCATTCAGCATACTTCGAGCAGCTTCAATCAGCGTACGATTCTTTCTTTCTACAACACCATTCTGCTCTGGTGTGTGTGCTGAGGAGAAGTTCTGAGATATGCCAGTTTCAGTGCAGAAGGACTCCAGAGTGGCATTTCTGAATTCAGTGCCATTGTCACTTCTGAGCTGACAAACTTTTCGCTTGTACTTGAGCTCAATTTGTTTGATGAGAGCAATGATTTCAGCAGCAGCTTCACTTTTGGATCTGAGGAAAATCACCCAGCAATATCTTGAATATTCATCAACGACAACAAGGGTGTACTTCTTTCCTGCTCTGGTCTGAACATTCACTGGTCCAAAGAGGTCCATGTGAAGTAAGTGAAGAGGTTCAGTTATACTGAAGCTTTGCTTGGTCTTGAATGAAGCTCTTTTCTGCTTACCCATTTCACAACCTGGACATGGCTTGTCTTTATTGAAAGACATAGAGGGTATCCCATCAACAAGTTGTTTCCTCGACAACTTATTAATGTTTTTGAAGTTCAGATGGGATAATCTCTTGTGCCACAACCAGTTTGTGTCTTCATCAGCCTTTGTGTAGAAACATTGTTCAGAGATAGATGGATTCATATCAATGACATAAATGTTTCCCTTTCTTGGTGCAATCAATACTACCTTTCCATCTCTGTTGAATATGGTGCCTTGTGAAATATCAAATAAAACCTTGAAGCCATCATCACAAAGTTGACTGACACTGATCAGGTTGTATTTCAAACCATTCACATATGCAACTCGTGTGAATTTGACTTGACCATTATTCACCACACCATATCCCTCAGTTTTTCCATTTCCATCATTTCCAAAAACAATTGAGGGCCCTTCTTGCACCCTATATTCCTCCAGCAGGGTTTGATAACCAGTCATGGTTCGGCCAGCAGCACTGTCCAGAAACCATATGTTCTTCTTTCGGTCTCCCTGCACACAATCAAAGATTAGTTCTTTTTGGGAACCCATCTTTGGATGGGTTCACTAGACTCTCCCTTAGCAGTCTCAGATTTCTTTGGTATATGTGGAACTGAAGGGTCAAATGGGATTTCAGTCATTATCTCAGTTGACACAAAAGTTGTTGGTTTGATGGGGTGCACAACCTTCTTCTTCTCAGATTTTATCTTGATTTGTTTAGAAAAAGGTTTTGCATTCTGTTTAGGTTGAAGAGGAGTGGTTTCAACATTTTTTAAACGTGCATTACAGCTCTGCACTTGTCTAGCCAATAGTTGAAATTGACTTTCTAACCTTAACAAAATAGATTCATCATTAGACACCTGAGCCTTACCAGAATCTGAGGTAAAAGACTCAGTGGGGGAGATATTTTTCTTCTTCCTTTGGTCCTTGGGAACCTTAGATGAAGTCTGAGGAGATGGCCTTTTTGATTTAGCCTTCTTTTCTGAAACAGTTGTCTGAGCTGTTTCAGATTTTCCCTCAGAATGTTCTTTGACCTTATTAGTCACAATTTTTTGTTTGCCAACTTTAGGAAAAATAATTTCTGGTTTCATTTCTTTTGGAAGTGCATCTAAATCAGTGATTATAGATGCCATGTGAAGATCACCAGACTCATATGCTGATTTTTGATTTGCAAAGGTGTTTTTAATTGCAGCATCTGGTTTTGGTGCACTCATCCATGATTTGATTATTTTCTGTTCTTTTTCAAGGATAGTTTTTAATTCTTCCTTTTCCAACTCTAAAGTGGCAACCATAGATTGGTAACTTTTTAGGGCCAAATGAATATCTTTTAGTTCCTTCAGTCTGGACTGACTGGCGTTCAGTTCAGAGGCATTGTTTTCAAACATTTTTAGGCTTTCTGAACGCACAGTCTCAACAAATGAGATGTCAGCCTCTAAAAGAACCAAAAGGTCCAGTTTGTGTTCCTCATTTTCTTCATAGCCAAAATTACTGACCTTTTTCATCACTATATCCACCCATCGACCAGATTCGACATCAGATTTGACCAAATGACCTTGGTCTTCTTGTGCCATGAAGCACATGTCCCTAACTTCCTCCTCATCGTCAGATGATTCATCAGAGTCTTCCCACTTTTCAGTTTTGGCAATCATACAACTGTTGTTTGAGTTGTCTTGTGCCAAGAGAGCCATATGTGCCTTCAACTTCTTGTATTTGGCCTTATAGCTGTCATCAGACTTCTGAAAAATAGAATGGTTAGGAGCAGATTGTGATGATGAAGGTTGACTAGATCTGCATTCCTTCATGAAATGTCCTTTCTTGCCGCATTTAAAGCATTCAAGATTAGACTTATCAATAGAAGCACTGGAAGCAAAAGGTTTGCCAGATCGATTTGATTTGGCCTTAAAACGATTGAACGTTTTAGCCAGCATGGCAACCAGATCATCATTGTCATCCTCATCACAATCATGAGTGACATTAGCAGAGACACCAGTTTTTAACATTTGAGAAACCATCTTCTTCATCGAGTCAAAGATATCACTCTCAGAAGATAGTAGGGCAGTGCTTTGTGGTTCAGAATACTGAACCATACCAGAACTGGTAGAAACATGATTCTTAGCATCCTGCTCAGCCAAAGCTCTTTCAGCTTTGTTCTCTTCAGTATATCTGAATGCTCCATAAAGGGAAGCAAGAGTATGACTGTGTAATGTTTTGCCTTGTCTCAAGACCAAGATTAAATTTTCCCATTTAGAAGGTAAGATGTCACAAAACTTTTCCAACAAAATTTCTTTGTCTTTGGTTACACCTAGGGCTTTCAGTTGGTTTACCAGATTTGTAAACCTAATGTAAGTTTGGGTTAAAGACTCCCCAGGTATAGCAAAGAAAGACTCATATCTTTTGTTTAAAGCAACTTTTCTTGTGACAATTGTCTCATTAGTGCCTTCAAACTGTGTCAAAAGTTCCTCCCACATTAATTTTGAGTTTTCAAGTAAGACAAGAGTGGGCATTAGGGTTTCAGGAACTGCATATAAAATCATATTTTGTAGCTTAGTGTCTAGGTCTACAAGTCTATGATCTTCTTCAGACCAATGATCCTTCTCCTTAGGTGACTGCCTAGGAGTCCCATCGGCATTTCTGACAACAGTTGAAGCATTCATAGGGACAAAGGGACCTTCTTTTAGAATGTCTGGTAAATGTCTCTCAACACCAGCAATATATTTTAACATGCATGCTTTCCACGTTTGAAAGTTTTCACTGTTCCCATCAAACTTGGGAACAGGATTATTTGGAAAGTGTACATGTACGTTATGTGAGGGTATATTGTTGTTGATGATAGGGGGTGGGGTAGCATTATTAGGGTCAGGTCGTGCTTGTTCAAAGTCAGTCATCTTAGCAGATCAAAGGTTAAAGAATTGTAGTAATTCAACCTTGCTGCTCTGATACCAATTGTGAGTCCCAAATATATAGACGAATGACTAAACCCGACTGGCAAGTACAACTGATCTTGAATGGACAAGTTCAGTTTACGATCCAGATGTGGATAACAAGAAACAATTGACAATATAAATAATGAAGAACAAATGGCAGAAACTATATAAAGATATATATAAATATAATCAAGTATAAAGCATTGAGATACGTTGTTTTCTAATGTATTTGATTTATTGATATATAAACAAATACAAGTGATCAAGATGACTTGGAAATACTCGTAAGTTTTGCTTAGAGTATATCTCACAAGTTGCAATGCTAAAGTTTCAAGCAATTTGCAAGTTATGAGAAGACTTTGTATTTATAGACTTTGTTCATGATGACATGGACAATGTCGTACAAATGTGGTTGTGAGCATTTAAGGAATTAAGTCATAATTCCTTACATGCTGCACTAGGAAGAGTATATAAGTCACTTGATGTGACTTATCGTACTAGGTTCCATACCTACATTGTACCTTTTATTAATAGATAAATCTATCAACTTGGTAAATGTGTAAGGTAAAAGTCTTCCTCGTAATCAGTGTAAAGTGTTGTAAATACTTTATCACTGAGATGCTTCAGTCTTCGATCTGGTAGAATCACTCTGATGCTCGCTTCTGAGATGATTCTCTTCTTCAGACTTCAGTCTTTGACTTCATTCTGAATGGTATTCTGATACGTAGATCTGAACTGAAGTGAAGCTTCAGTGAAGGAATTCTGAGGCATCTCAGAATTCTGAAGTAATGTCTTCACTAAACTTCAAGCTATTTCTGAACAAATTATACATGGTCGATTCTCGACCTAACAATATGCGACAAAGACGATGGGTAGAATCAAGGCTGTAAAACTCCCCCGAGTCGGCCGAGTACCCAAAATAAACTCCTGACTCCCCACCTTGCCGAGTCGAGTCCGAGTCATGAGTTCTTCCACCTTGATACAGACAAAATGATGATGAAGCGTGAATTTATCAACTAATCTAACGTTTAATTTTCAAGTTTGAATTATTATGTTAATATTTTTAAACCATTATGTTTAAATTTGAAGTTTGGAATATATTTTTAAAGTTTTATTACATATAATTTCAAAAATACTTATATTTGTATATAAAGTTCCAATCCGAGTTCTCCCCGAGTCGAGTCCGATTCTCCAAAAACTCCTGACTCCCCCCACGCCGAGTCGAGTCCGGGTCACGAGTTCCCCAACCTTGGGTAGAATTACTCAGTGATTATGATTGTGAACTCAAGTATCATCCCGGTAAAGCAAATGTTGTTGCTGACGCGCTGAGTAGAAAAGATAGGATTTCACTATCTGTAATAACAAGAGCAAGTTCTTATCTTGGCTCATCATTAAGAGATAGAGTTTTGGATGATCAAAACGAGGCCCTACAACCAGGGCGTATCGAGAAAGAAGCATTGTGGAATGCTGAACGGTTATTTGAATTGGATGGTGATGGGATCCGACATGTCAAGGGCAGAGTGTGGATTCCCAAATATAATGGACTTAGAGAACTCTTGATGAACGAGAGTCATCGATCTAAGTATTTAATCCATCCTGGTGCTGACAAAATGTACCACGGACTAAAGGATTTTTATTGGTGGCCTGGTATGAAAAGAGATATCGCCACGTATGTTTCAAAATGTTTAAATTGTTCAATGGTTAAGACGGAGCACCAAAAGCCTTCTGGGCTGCTCCAGCAACCCCAAATTCCTGACTGGAAATGGGAACAGATCACCATGGACTTCATTACGAAGTTACCTCGAACCCTGAAAGGATACGATACTATTTGGGTCATTGTTGATCGATTAACGAAGTCTGCACACTTCATTCCCTTACGGGAGAATTGGAAGATAAAGAAATTGTCTCAATTATATATTGAGAAGATCGTGTCACTTCATGGTGTTCCTGTGTCTATTATCTCCGATCGTGATGGTCGTTTCACTTCACAATCATGGAGATATTTTCAAGACGCTTTAGGCACTCAGTTGAATTTGAGTACGGCTTACCATCCACAAACGGACGGGCAAAGTGAGCGTACCATTCAGACGTTGGAAGACATGCTTCGGGCATGTGTTATTGATTTCAAAGGTAGTTGGGATACCTTTTTGCCGTTAGCTGAATTTTTGTATAATAACAGCTATCACACAAGCATTAAATGTGCGCCTTTTGAGGCTTTGTACGGACGAAAATGTAGATGCCTGTTTGTTGGCTCGATGCTGGTGAGCATTGTTTGTACAAATATGGACTGGTTCAGAAGACTACTGACCAGATTGTTGAAATTAGGGCACGGCTGAAGGCGGCCCAGGATCGCCAAAAGAGCTATGCAGATCGTAGGAAGAGACCACTTGAGTTTCAAGTGGGAGATAAAGTTATGTTGAAAGTGTCACCTTGGAAAGGCACTGCACGTTTTGGCGTGAGAGGAAAACTTAGTCCTCGTTATATCGGACCCTTTGAAATTGTTCAAAGAATTGGTTCCGTGGCTTATAAGCTCAATTTACCCCAAGAGCTGGAACATGTCCATCCCACATTTCATATATCGAATCTTAAGAAATGTTTGACTGATGAAACATTAGTTGTACCTGTCGAAGAGTTGCAAGTGAATGACTCTCTTCAATTCGTTGAGGAACCTGTTGAAATCCTAGACCAACAGCTCAAACAACTTAGACGTAGTCGTATCAAGTTGGTCAAAGTTCGTTGGAACTCAAAACACGGACCCGACTCGACTTGGGAACGTGAGGATTATATGAGGGATAATTATCCTCATCTTTTTACTGAGCAAAACTTGATTTCGGGACGAAATCCTTAGAAGTCGGGGATGCTGTGACAACTCGTAATTTATTAGAACGGGTTAGTCTTAATCTCGATCATTATTATAATTTCGTCTAATTTAGAGATTATGACGTGAAAATTATTAGATAAATGAACATTTGATATAGTTCAATTAGACGTATCCTGATGACGTAGACTATTAGCTATTTAGACGAATGCCGAGTCTTAAAAATAACTTTAAATAAAGATTTAAAGGTTATGTATTGAACACAGTAAACAGACTGTCTAAACCTAATATTTCTAAAGTTTAGTTTGACGATGTTTTATTGGCTTGTCTTAACTAAAATGAGACGAGGGAAAATACCTTTACTTCAAATTATAACCTTTTGGTCAAATGGTATTTAATCGTAAGTATTTTACCAAATTAGGGGTATTAGAATATCAAAAATAGGCCACATGGCCGGTTTTCTTTGTTTGTGGCAGGGAAGTAACCACCAAACACCCCCTTCCCTCCTTTCTTTTGCTTGGTCGACACCAACACACACCAAAACATATACAACACACACACAAGACTAAAATCTCTCAATCCCTCTATCTCATCATCATCAAAATCGGTTTTGGCAAGGATTAATTTAAAGGAAATAATCATTTCAATAATAAATTGGTATTAACATCATCACCATCTTCATCTTCTTCATAAATTATTTCAAGGATTTCAAGTTTTGGTAAGTAATCTCTTTTTAAATTGAACTTTGATTTTTAAGTAGATTCAAATTATGGGTTGATTTCAGTTTAGTTGATTAGATTGATAGCCTTTGAATATGAAATGGATTTTTAGTTTTGTTGGATAAATGAATTTAATAGAATTAGGTCTTTGAAATCAAAAGTGTTGGATTTGTGAAATGGTTAGTAAAATGAGATGTTTTCAGGTCTTTGAGCATGTTTACACTTGTTGGAATTTAATGGAATTGAATTGGAGTCGTTTTGGTTTGGCAAAAATGGTCGAAAACTGCATTTTGTGCGCCCAGTCTGTACTTCGCGCCGCGACCCTTCGGGTCTCGTGCCGCGAACAAGAACAAGAGGGCATTCGCGCCGCGACCCTTCAGGATTCGCGACGCGAATCAGTTAAATTTGGCCTTCGCGCCGCGAATGTGACATCTCGCGCCGCGAAAATAAGGTCTGTTTGGAAATTTCATAAGACTTTATATTGAACATTTGAACTTGGTGAATATCGAATGGTACTTTAGGCTACCTTATAATGACTATGTCATTGATATTACCAGCTAAAGTTAATTAAAATAAAAGATTAACACACATTCTCGGTTATGGCATTCTAGGGTGTATAGCTAAGTAGTTCTACATAGGATACTGGTCGTTGTGAGCTTGGATCCTCACTATTGGTAATCATATCATAGGTTTTGGATAACGTGGAGAATTGACTGTGGATCTTCTCAAGTTATTAGCACCTTTTAGCACTCTGAACGCTAAGGTGAGTTTATGGCGCCCTTTTCCTTTTACTTTGGGCCTGAAAAGCATGTGTTATAGTATACACGATTTGTTAAATAAATGATTGTTTTGTGAGTATGCCATGTGATTTGGATACTTAGATCATTTGACTTAAATTTGCCATGTTGACGGCTGTCGAAAATGTGTATACGTGTCATTTATTAAATGTTGAATGAAATGACTTTGAATTGCCGTGTGATGGCTGATTAAATTGTTTCTTTGTGTTTGACAAACTAAAATGTTGCCCCTGTGTAGTTATCATTGTTATGAAACCCTAGTGGTTGTATTGTCAGACTTAGTTCTTGACTGTCTTGGTTATGGTCCGCACCCACTAGTAGAAGGAAATCCTATGCGAGGCATGTTGGCTGATACTGTCGGATGTTGTTTCCCGGCTGTCATATGCTAGTCATAAACATTGTTGTGGTGCGCACCCCATTTTAGAGGGAAATCCTGTGCAAAGCAATGTAGCATAGTGACTGATACTGTCGGACTTGGCTCCCGGCTGTCATATGTTTTAGTCGGACTTAGACCCCGGCTGTCTTGTTATGAAATATTATCAGGTTTTTGATCCTGATTGTCTTGTTGAAAATAACTACACGACATTGTGTTCTCTCAATGACGATTAAAATTTGGTCAAACATACTGTAAACTCACCAACTATTTCGATAGTTGATCCTCTCAAATTTCATGCTTTTCAGGGAACCAACAGTAAGTATTGGAAGCGTATATGACATTTTAGAAGCCATCTTTTGAACTTTGGACGTACAATTAGCGTCAGACTTCTGAGGACTATCGTATTATTAGTCCTAATTGTACTAGACTGTCCAAATGTTATTATTGTATTAAGTGGGCCCATTTCCAATTGAGGATAGTTTGTATCCGTGTATTGGGGTCCACATCTGAACGATTATACTTGTAATAAACTCGTATTTGGATTAATGGATGTAATCTCTATTTACCTTCTGATTAGTACGCAATTATTTGTTAACCCTGTATTTCCGCTACAACGGGGTGTGACATTTTACAACTCTACCAGCTATTCATCCATATCCTCCTGAATCGAATAACAGATAAGGGTTCATAACCTTCAGCTGGGTTTACTATTCGCCCTAGAATCTTTCTCTCAATTCATAGTTTTATTTATAATCACATATATTTAAGATCATTATATTTGATTATCATCATTCAGACACGAGATTTTAGTTATACAAATATGATTTTGTGCTTATTTATTGACTGGGTAAGCTAAAGATATTTATGGTTAATTCTTTTCATATTGTAATATTGTGAGTCTATATGTAGCAAAAAACACAATATTTTCAAAAAAGAAACATCACAATACTTAGGCTATCTTCTGGGGGTGCTCTTAGGTGCCCTTGGATATCCTTTGCCGTTGAAGTTTGTCCAAAACTAAGGATTTTTTTAAGGATGCCCTTACCTAAGGGCATGCTCTTACTTGTCCTTACCTAATATATTTTTGTTTTTAGTTGGAGGTAAAAGGATATGTAAGGATATGTAAGGATGTTTGTATGGTTGGAGATAAAATTATAGGATTTGAAGGATTTATAAGGATGTATAAGGATTTGTAAGGATATGATGTGGCAGCTAAGGGCGTCCTTAGCATTGGAGATAGCCTTATAGTCCCAACAAACCAAAAGCAAGTAAACTATTAAACTAAACATTGAGAGACATCTAAGAAGACGAAACAGGGGGCAGAAAAGAAAACAGAGATCAATATAACGTCAAATGATTATGAAAGCTTGTAAACATCGAAATTTACATGATTTTAAGTATCTCCAAAAAAGGCCACAGGTTTCACATACAATACACAAGTATGAATTATGGTAGCTCAAAAATGAACACAATGATCGATCTATATGGGTCTGAACTCAATGCCGTTTATAATCAACCCTTTAAAATTCTCAGTATAAGCCGTGCCTAGGTATTCCAGACAGAGACGTGGCATCACTGTCATGGTAGTATCTGTTTGAAATTCCCAGATTTGTACTTCCATCACTCCTTTGTTGAGGAAGTTCTTTTAATTTGGGTCTATGCAAAGGATTGTGGGTGTTTTGACCAGCCTTTGGTCTTATAACTGGCGTTTGAGGACTCACTAAATAGATACAAACACCATACTTCCACTCATCAGAACCGAAATATGTATGCAACACCTGCATAGGACATGTGCATTCACCTTTTTCTGTTTTGTAGACAAGGTAACATGCATATTTTGTGCGAGGTGACAATACTCGCAACTTGCTTTTTTTTATATAAATATATCTATAGGACCTAGTAGAATAAACAAGCCCTTCTCCAAATCTGCACAAACATAGAAAATTCTCTTATTAATAGAGTTCTTAAAGAAATTAAGAAACTAAATCATGTGTATATATATATATATATATATAGTGAAAGTTAGGTTAGGAATTCATAAATTGCAAGAATCTTTAAGATCTTTTTAAATCAAGCTCAACAATCTATCATTCTTTGCATGGTGATTGTTTTTTGATTTATTTAGATGCAATTTTGGATTTTACAATTACGTGAAGACATGGATCCTCATACGTTATACAATTATGCAGACCATGGATTTTATGAGCATGCGTCCATGAATAGCGTTATGAACATATGTATGCAAGTATTTTGTAAATAAATGTTTAATGAGATAGGTGGTGATCAAATGTACATACATACTCATATGAACATGTGTAAGCAATTATATAGCCATATGAACATGTGTGAACAATTATATAATAAATAGTTTAATTTAAGAAAGTTCTTAAACATTTCTGTAATTTTAAGGTTCATACTTCCTAATATATCCGTTCCTATATATATACTAGTCACATATCCACGCGATGCGGCGGTGCGGTGGTGGTGGTGGTGGCTGCAGTGGCGATAATGTCGTGAAAGTAACTGATATAAAAGGAGGTATAAAAGATGGTAAACCATATCAGACTAGTGATCTAATGGTTATTATTATGAAATGGTAAACCATATTAGACTAGTGATCTAATGGTTATATATTAATATTTGATCTTTATCTAATGGTCCATAATTTTTCAACTAGAATTTTAGGTTTCTCTTTAATGATATATTAGAGATAAATAATGACATGTTAAACTATATAATATCGTATTTCAACAAACATAGATAAAAGGTGTTAAAATGGTGTAGTCATTTTTACAATTTTTTTTTATTTGATTATTATAGGCAGCATATACACATCGATAATATCTTATATTTATATATCATAAAATACAAACGATATAGAACGAAATACTTATAATGTTGAGTCAAGGATTTGCTGACCAGACTTGGTCGCTGATGTGAGTTCATCAGCGAATCCATCAGCGAGTCCAGTGACTCTTTGCCAACAATGCATTCTTATCCAAACTGTGAGCCAAGGCTGGAAGAATTCAAACAAGAAGAAGACAAGGGTCACATGGTGGTTGTTCCAACGGTAATGTATCTTCTATGGCAAATGTGCAGTTGGAAAGAGAAAAATGAGTTTCTCTTTTATACCCGATTTAGTAAAGAAGACAAAGGCGTTTGTTGCTAGTACTTCAAGCCAATGGGAATTCGACAACCACAATCCCATCACTATCACGTCACGGATGTGTTGCACTATCTCTTCTACTATATAAGGCAACACATTCCTTTACAATTGGTGTGTTTGTCCACCAAGTGTTTGTCACAAAGAAAGTGTGTCTTTCATATTTACATTTGTTGTAATTTATTGTTTAAGTTTATAGTTAGTCTAAACTTAACAATTGTAATTTTCATTTACATGCTTGTAAGTCAAGTTGTAAGATCGACCATGTATTAACTGTTTATTCAATGATACATATGATTAGACTTACATAGATTGTTTTCTTAAATTCTTACTCTTGTTCTTTACTTATCGTTCTTTAATTACTTGTTTAGTTAATTAATATAAGATTAGTAAACTTGTGGACTCTTATATAACCAATATTTATTACGATATATGGTAAAAATAATATATAAAATTATAATTTGATAACAACATATGACATAAAACAAAAAGAAATGATAAAAGGAAAAAATTTAAAAATTTTTTTCAAAAATGATAATAAAAATTAAGTAATTATTTTCCATAATATATCATTTAAGTAATTACTTACTATAACTATAGAATGTAGAAATTATTTTTCATAATTAATAATCATATTTTAATTTATTAAATTAAATTAATATAAAAAGGTTAAAAAATGTATAGGATATCATCGTTTCATTTAATAACACTAATTAAAACTTGATATTCATCTAAAGACCCAAACTTCTCAATTTATGAATTAAGGTTTCTTTTTTTGAAAGGTGAATTAATATTTCGCTTGAAACTTCGTGTCGCGATTCGACAGCGAGAGGTCTAGCATACGTTGTCTTAACCGGATCCGCGCTAGAGAGCTCTCTCGAAGTAGAAATGTCTATTTCAAATACCCAATGGGGGAAAACCCCCTACTAATCCGCCCGAAAGCACGACGATTAATAGGGGTAAACTCTGCCCCCTCAGACTTGAACCTGGGTATACCCAAGTCAAGCCCTCATAGAAGGACTACCTATATCTCAAAGTAACCTGGGACCTATAGGTTATCAGGGGAACTCCAAACCACTACACCAACTCATCATTAATATGAATTCGTTTCCTGTATATGAATATATATTATAAAATTATAGATAAGATAAAAAAATATAATATAGAAATAAAAAACAAACCTAGATTCGGGTAACGACAACCACCGTTTTTACCAATATGCAAACGGCTCTAGCCGGTAGCATTAAACATATCTTCCCATTTTTGTCAATACAAAACCACTATCAATCAAAATCAACATTCATATGTAAGTGTATCAATTGTTGGTAAGTATTATAGTTCATCACATTTAGACTGATGGAACTATATATATTCGTAGTATATATCCACAACATCGATCATTTACAATTAATTTAACATACACATGAGAAATAGCCAAATACTCCAACATTTTTCTTTTAAAAAGGTTTTTTTTTTTTTTTATCTGTTAAAGGGTTATCTTAGCTAATGTCCTGAGATGACAAGTTTTTTTTGGCTAATTGTATTATTTTTTTTAAGCCAGTGACCATGCATAATCTACCATATATTTCTATCATGGGCCCTTGATTAGACAAGACTCCTTTATTGTCACTATACTCAGTAGATTACCAACTTGGTGTTGTTGGTTATGAGATATAATATTGAAAACTACGGAGTATAATTTATCTAGAGATGTAAAAAGTAATGTTTTATCGATGTCAAGTTTACCTGTTGACCATGATTGGTAGGCCGTTGAGAAAAAGAAAAAGATGGCTTATAATTGATTAGTAACCCCTCTGAAAGAATACTGTAGAGTTCCTTGCAAACGTTGTTCTGAAAACTTGATTATGTCTTTATAATCGGTTGGCAACGTGTTTTCCCAAATTGTGTTGTCTTCTGAATCCGATAGAGTTGCTTCCAAATTCACATGCTTCTGATCTTCCTCCAACTCTTGAAGTTCCTCCTACAGTCATAAACATAATCAATTCGAATAATGTATGTTATTAATCAGCCATGCATATATGCTGGTAGAAGAATCATATGTGAAATTTTCTTTTCAAAAAGTAGCTAATGAAGTTTAACAAAAACCCGGCAGCTAGGGTACGTATTTGTTATCTTTACTTTGTCAAGGGGGAGAAATTCAATGCCATCTACTATTATTTCGTACAAAGCTCTGCCAAACATAATTTCTAGATCAACTGTAGTCCCGTCGCTGGTGAAGTGATACAATTCAAAATTCCACCAATTATCTTCTCTCTTATAAGCAAAGTGAGAAACGTGATTAGTGTCCCAGTTCCCGGCTAATTCGTATTCATAACATATAAGACGTCGTGTTGCAGCAGGGTTTTTTTCTTCAAATCTACTGTATTTGAAGACGAGGTTTACTGTGTACGTCACATGTGGTGACAAGAATTCAGTTTTGACACATGTGTGAAATACGCCATAGCCTGCACGAAAGGAGCCGGCCTCTGGAAATCTGCATGACAGTTATATAATTTTGTAGTACTCCCTATTAAAATGTACATGGGCAAAAGTAGGAGAAGGATGTCAAGTCACCTTGAATTGTACATGAACGAATAGTAATCGGGATCACCTTTTTCTGTCCTAATGGAATTGAAGACATAGTGTACTCCTTTATCATTTCTTGAAAACCACTATATTATAGAGATTCATTAAGCAGTAGTAAGTTGGAATATATTAATCGATTAATATACATGATGCATAATGGGCGGAAAACATTGTTTTGGTCTTGCGTGGTGGTGCTGGTGTACTAGGCACCTGATCGAGATTAGAGGAGGTACCGCAGAAAAAAATCTAAATCGAAAAGGCGAATTACGTACCGTTTTTCCAGCATTAAGATAGACTCCATTAGAAAAAAGTTCGTTAAGATCATCTATAGATGTAAACATTAGAGGAGGTACCGCAGAAAGTACCATCTCCTTGTACCCCTCTGGTACTTTTCGATCATAAAACTCCTGAAGTTCAAGTGCTTTCTCTAATTTTTCGACAACAATAGACATCGTTGGCCGCATTTGTGGCTTAAGATCTTCAAACACAATCTCATTTAACTTATTCTCCGCGAACTTTTCTTTCCACATATTCACGAGAAGCTTTATCTGACTACCATTGCTATATTCATAGCATAATCTCCCGCAGAGAACTTCAAATAAGACGAAGCCGAAAGAGTATACATCAGATTCTTTGGTTAGGGTGTAATCTGTCATATATAGTGGGTCACAGTATCCTGGAGTACCCAAGGCATAGGTGACAAGAACCGAGTTTTTCTGATTAGCAGGGCCCATTTTCGACAATCCAAAGTCAGCAACTTTAGCAGTCATATTTTCATCGAGTAAAATATATATTGGCACTTTTTATATCACAATGGAGAACTCGTTGGTGTGCCCCTCTAGGATCATGCAGGTAACTTAAACCCTTTGCAGCCCCCAGGCAAATCTTAATACGTTGTGTCCAGGTGAGACCAGGATCACTTAAGTACCTATCAAGACTTTGATTAGGTGCGTATTCATATACAAGGACCTTTTCGCCTTCCTCATCACAAAATCCCAATAGAGAAATGAGATTTGGATGCCTGTAACGAGAAAGCATCATTATCTCTTTCATGAACTCAGGTTCTCCTTGCCCCAAACGGCGATTCAATCGCTTAATTGCAACAATGCTTGGCCCCATGGAGTGAGACACTTCTCCTGCATAAACGGTCCCAAATCCACCAGCTCCAATAACTTTGTTACGGAAATTATTGGTGGCTCTTTTTATCTCCTCCAGTTGGATTCTTAGATGTTCAAACTCATTCATGAAAGGTGCCATGATTTGTGGATCGGATAATAATGAGAAGTTTCAAATAAAGTATACGAATCAATTGAAAATATAGAAAGTGTTTGAAAGATGAGTAAGAATGGTGAAGCAAGAAATTAATCGCTTCTTCTATATATAGATAAAAGATGTGGTTAGTTTGATTATTCCATGTTAAAAGGAATGTGTTCATATACAGGCTTATTTTCGAAAATGTATAATAAAATTGGAAAGTTCCTCTGACCCTACTAAATGAATGCAATATAATTAAGATATTATTAATTAAAAGGGTTGTGTTGTTTGTACATTCATGTAGATGCCCAAAGTCAATCATCCGTGTGTACATAATGTAAAAAAATGTTTAATTCGGTCTGTTTTATATCCTAAACAATTTCGGGGTGGTTATCAAGTCACTTTTGTTGACATTAATTAAATGCTGGCACTTCTGACCAGTATCCCATACACAGTTTCATTTGCCGAATTTAAACAATTCCCGGGTGGTTAATTATCATATTTCTCTATACTTGAACTTAATACTCGCATTCAGACATCCCCTAGATATGATGGTGCATAAGGCCATCAATAACGACCCAGTGTTGGGCATAGGTGACCGCCACCGACACCGTACCCACTAGATGGTGGGTTATGGACGCATGGCGAATTGAAGGACTCGGTGATGGATGGACCAGCAGTACGTTATCATTGGGATCGGTTGTGAGGGGTTTTTAATTAGAAGTTGGAAAAATTTACAGTAGTTGAAATGGAAAAAGTAAAACGGGCCTAAATAATTTACCTTTATCAAATCAGCAGCCCAAAACTACTCTAATTTACTATGGCCTTAAATATATTTAACTCGATTAGACTACTAATGCATTATGCCTTTCTTTTTATGGGTATATTCTGTGGGTGCACATGATATGTCGTTAAACATTCTGTCTAATAAGTATAACTTAAAACCAATTAGCAGCATCACCAAAATCCTTGATCGTTTATCTATCCGACTCAAGAGGAGTATATGTTATGTGATTAGTATTAACATGCAGAGAAGTAGAGAACGTCTCTCATTTCTTTGGTAATTACTATCTATATATGTCTTGGCTGGCAATAGAGTATTATATGACCATCCATAGCCAATGATGTCTAGTTTAGCTGATCAGAGGCACTCCCGGTTTTACCAAGGTCTTAAGTTCGATCCTTAATTTTCTTGATGTCGTATACCGACTGAATGTTCGGGAAAAAAAAGTATATGACCATTCATCCATGCTAAGTATAACAACAATGACAACATCGTTTTGATCCCAAAAGTTTGCGGAAACTGATTTGATCAATTAAATACATACACATAAGAATTAAACTAATTAACAGCTAGATATCTTCAACTATCTAGTTTTCACAAAATAAAGTTCTATAATAAATTATAATTATGATAGATGATAAGGTTTTAAGTAAAATAAAACAAGTATTAAAGTAAAACAAATAAAACAATAGGTTTCTCTTCACTGAAAATCACTGTGCATCATGAAAATCATCGTGTATCAATTGCTTCGTGAATATTCGTGCATCAATTTAACTATGATCTAAGGGTCAAGATCTTACATGTCTTATTTGTTTTACTTTAATATTTGTTTTACAATACCCAACTCTAATATAAATCCATTACATTAACGCATCTCAACTAGTAACTTTAACTATCTAGTTTTCATAAAATAAGGTTCTATAATCCATTATAATTATGATAGATGACAAATAGATTACATCAACGCATCTCAACTAAAACTTTCTTTTAACAACATAAAAATTATATAAAAGTTACAACAAAAAGAAAAGAAAAAACTTCTCCAACAAAATCCTTTTGACCAAGTCATTAGGTGACAACCAATCATTTTCTTGAATGCCTTGCATGTTTAAATTTTTTGTTTTATAGTTACCTAATTAATATTTATTTATGTTAAATAGACTTTTACCATCGATCATTGAATATAAGAATCAAGTCCGTCCTATTTTGAACATCATTAGTTAATTCTCAATACATTTGATGTTCATGGAGTATTGATAAAAGAGTTTTATATGACCATTTCACTCCATGTTAGGTATAACGACAAAGATAACATCATTTTTGATCATGTTGACAGTTAATTATGTTAAGATTTTGATTTGATGGTATATTTAACATAACTTTTTTGTATACTCTTGTAAATTTAGGGGAGTGATAAATCTACTACAATTATTAGCCATCTACAACAAATATGCATACTGCACAGTGTACAACTGTGTAAAACATGTATTGTTTTAGATTGTTAAAACTTGTTGTAGGTTTATCATTTCCCGTAAATTTAAGCCAAAGAAGAACTCTAGTAGGTTAATAGGTCCGTCGATAGAGAGCGAATCATGAAGAAATTACGTACAAATTTACAATCATGTTAAGATTTGGACTAAATTGATGATTGTCCCGAAGAAAAGTGTAGTAACGTCTGAAAGGGGAAATGGATGTCATGTAGAAATTGCAAATTTACTATCATGTTAAGATTTTGACTAAATTGATGATTGTCCCGGCCCGAAATAGGAAATAGGAATGTCAAAACTTAACCAAATACAAGGATATGGAAAATCAAAACTATATGTTAAGTATGACTTGAGTGTCGTCAAGGAGGGGTGAATTGAAAATTTAAAGTGAACTACTTGAATTTTGAAAGTGTATTTATTGATTAAACGGAGGTTTTAAAAGGTTAATACTAACTAAGAAAAAAGAAAATGCAAATAAAAAAAAGCGCAAACAAATAAAATAACAATATCAATCACAAAAAAATGTTAGATCTGGGCATGTTTCATGGCGCGAAGTCTCTTCTCATCTAATAGCGCTCATTTTGGGGATATATAAAAAATATGCTCTGATTGCTTGTGCGAATCTGCCTCTTTTTGCGACGATAATGGTTAAACAAGATATAATAATAAAAAACGGATTGACAAATTAAAACTTATGATCCTTGACTTTTTACGAGCGGAGCCAAAATCTCCATTTACTATTTGGAGGTTGCTCTTTTATTAACAAACTTCAACTTTAGACTCGCTGATATCGACAAAACTAATACCGTCACAAGTATTCCTCGAGTTTGTTAATTAATCATTAAAAATGACTCATATTGGTTCAAGCGATCATATGGTGAGTGCCCTATTTTTATGATCACACAACCCCAATAAAACATGTACACACCTAATTGTTACATTTCGAGTGCTATCATATTTTATTAGTCGTAAAAGACAACCATGGCAAATGATAAATAAAATTAGCATTCTTTGCATTTACTAATCCCGTAACAAACAATTGATAAAACAATTATTTATCAATAATTGAGGTTCAAATCAATTGGTCAATCGGTGACATCCACCCACAATGCTAATATAACAATGACTAGTCAAACTTTGACTTTAAAAGTCAAGATTCATAATCCCCAATTCAAGCAATTCATCAACCACTATTTAATCATCACAAGTTCAAATCATATGCCTAGACAAATAATCTACTTCCTCATCATAATCATAACATCAAATAAAACATCAATATTCATGCATAGACATATGTCAATCAATATACTACAAAAAATATGAATAAATGAAAAGAGTAAGTGTCGTTCAAAAAAAATAATGAAAAGAGTAAGTGATTATAACTCAATTTCTATCAATAAAAATAGGTCAAAAAATTTTTGATGGATAAATGAAAATGCTGATGATGATGGTGGTGGATGGATGATGATTTTTTGATTATAAGAGAAAAGGTTTTTGTTTTTCGCCTACTATCTGTTGCTGCTGCTTGATATTCTTTGTCTTCCGAAATAATAAGCAGCTCCCTCAAAAATTAAAATGTGTGGCGCTTTTTCCCTGTTTCTTCTCGTCACTCAGCCCATCAAAACATAACATAAATAATTGAGTTGGGCTTTTCTCTTTTTCTTTTTTTTTTTGTTGCTCACACGGCCCAAAAACAAAAAAATAACTAGTGAATGAATTTTGGGATTATAGCACCGGAGTGTAACCTACTATGACTCAATGGTTATGTAATGTAGTGACCTTTCAAACTGGCTATCTGATGTAAGTACCTTTCATTTTTGTTCTTTTAATGTATCCTACCGGGTAACATCCTATTTGTAACCGGTAATGCCACGTTGGACGTAAAAAAGAATACGGATTAAGGCACGGGAGTGTAACCAACTATGAGCGAATGGTTATGTAATGTAGTGACCTATGAAAGTGTTAAATTGATGTAAGAACCTCTCTGTTTTGTTCACTCGATGTATGCTACCGGGTTACTCCGACGACTTTATACTCCGGTGATTTTCTCCGGCTAATTTCCGGCACTATCTTCGGTAACAACAATTTTTTCCGGAGAGCAAATGTGAAACTGTAACTCAATGTCTAACTTCAATCCCGAACACAATTCAACACAGATAGATGCATATATACATTTATTGATTTCAGAACACGATTCAATAATAATGATATAACTTCCATTTCTAAACTTTGAAACTAGATATAGATAGATGTATATATACATTTATAAATGCACTGTACGTAGCTATGGTCCTCATGCTTCCTCTTCGAGAACAAATCCCAAATCTTATTCCTAAAATCAATTTCATTTCATTTCTTCTGCATTCAAAAATAAACAAATTTTCATATCACATCACAAAATTGAACACCATTTTCATTTCATTACACATACATATACGAAAACTATATCATATATCTATATCTATCTACCCACCATCCAATCAAGATCCAGCAACGCTGGTTTACAATGGGGTAAAAGGAGGGGGGGATTTTCACAGAGGATGACGACGGTGGTTGTCTGGGTGGCGGCTAACATTTGTTTATTTTATTTGTGGCAGTCAGCGGTGGCACGTGTCCGGATGTGGAGACGGTGGAGAGATGGTCGCACCTCTTGAATGGAAGAAAAAATGAGACCGAGACCACCCACTACACCCACCACCCACACCTACGCTTAAGTGCTTGTGAATTGTGATGATATCTCCCTAATAACCAAATAATAATAACAAACAAATCTTGTGACAGTTGACTTTGGTCAACTCAGTCAACCATAAACAAATCTTCCCATCATGACTGCAATGTTTTCAAACCTGCCGGTCAAACCGATCGGACCGCGATTGGACTGGAATTTTAAAGAATTTCGGCTCGAAAGGTAGCGGCCTGATAGATGAAACTGAACCCGATCAAACCGGGATAAACCGGACGAACCGGACCGCTATGAACCGGTATCAAACCGGTCAAATGGTCAAATAGGGTGAAGGCTTTGCCGGAAAAATGGCCGGTAGAAGATGGATACGAAGGCTGCAGGCCTGCAGCGTGGTGGTTGCAATTTCCAAGAAGAGACGAGACACTGGGTTGCCGGAGATGGTTTTTTCGCCGGAGATGGTCTTGTCACCGGAGTTGGTGGGGTTGCCGGGAAGATGAAAGAAACGTTCATAGGGATAGAGTCAAAGACCCCAATTCATGATACGAGATTAATATGAGAGAGATGAAAAAAACAACACTGTTTTGGTTATAGATCTTTTTTCTTTCCTGATTTGAATGTTGTTTATTTTTCTTTTTTCTTTTTGTAGCTCTAGAAAGGAAAGGTAAAAAGTTGGAGAAGTCTTATCTGTATCCACCATCTTTTCTATACTCTTTTATAATAGAGGAAGCCCATTTTTAATTTCTCAAATTACAACGTTGATCTACCTAATTTACCCTACCTTTTATAAATAAATACCCTTTTACCCCTAAAACCTTTCGAATCACCACCACCTATAACCACCACCAGCCGCCGCCGTCTTCAACCACCACCAGCCGCCGCCGTCTTCAACCACCTCCAGCCACCGCCGCCACCTTCCCCACCGCCACCGTTACGTAATGCCACCACCACCCGTCGCCGCCACCAATCTCCGCCGCCAACACTGTCGTTACCGCCGCTCACCACCACCACCCTTCACCGCCAACGCCACCGCCGCCATTACATCACCACCACCGCCGCCTGAAAGTTCATGAATCTCGCCGGAAAACTTAGATCTACAATTGATCCTCCGTTTCTTCGAATTGGAACTCGAAATTGTCACCAAAATGCTCAGGAAAAAAATCCACACAATCCCTTTTCAAAATAAAACCGATTCAAGCATCGCCGGAAAATTCAAAAACTCGCCGGAAAAGTGAAAAACGTCTGCAACCAACGGTCAACCCCGGTCAACGGATCAGAAAGGGTAGAATCGAGTTGGCAGAGAGGGATTTTGCTAAGTCATGGTGCTATGATGAACTGGATCGGGATTTGAACTGGCATGAGCCGGTCAATGGACGATCAAACAATTAAATTTCGCCGGAGTTGGATATGCAGCCGGAGATTGATATATCGCCGGAGTAGGCTGGCTTTTGGATCATTTTTCATTTAGATGGTGGTGATAAGTGAGTTCCAGGGGATGATGTGATTTGTTTTCCGATGAAGAAGGTTTCTGTTTTGTAAAATAAAAATGATGGGTATGAGGGTATGCAACAATATAATGAAAAGATTGAAATGAGTCTAAGAACGGAGTCGTACAGTTGGGCCCGCTTATGTACTACCAAACAGAACTACAAATAAACTTTACTTTCATTTATTTTTTGTATATAGATTAGGATAGATAGTGTATGATAGATAGATAGACTTTGAATAGATAGATTATGTAAAATTATATTATATAATTTAATATTTTTATATAAATAAACTTATTATGTTTTCTATTATTTATATGTATAACTTATTTCTACGTATAATTTCATAAATTATAACTTCTATATATAGAAAACTCATAAATTATAACTTCTATATATAGAAAACTTAATCTGAGTCGACAAACGATACAATACGAGTCACGATATGATATACGATTTAAAAATTCACAAAACATGTCAACACATGATACACGATTCGACAACTATGACTACACCGCCGCATTGCGCGGGCATATAACTCGTTATATGTATATATGGCCATACATTATATTTTATTATTAAATTTTAAATTAAAGTTGTTCTTAGACAATACCAAAATATTATTTTATTTACTTTACTACTACTATATTATACGCAGTATAACTTTTTACTTTTTTAATTATTTATTAAATAAATATTTTTATTTGCATATGTCTATTGTGTTATATTTGATCAGTAATATATATATATTTATATATATATATATATATATATAGGGTAAGGATCCTGGAAGAAGGTGTCTTAAGGAGAGAAGGTCCTATGGGCCAATCAAAACGCGACATGTGTCAAAATAAAAAAAATTGCGCGGTGGCATAATCGTAAATAAATTAAAATTTTGTGAAGCTTGGTCAGCTTAGGTTCTGGGTCAGCTTGGGTTGAGTCAGCTTGGGTAGGGTCAGCTTGGTCAGCTGGGTTGGGTCAGCTTCGGGTTGGGTTGGGTCAGGTCAGCTTGGGGTTGGGTTGGGTCAGGTCAGCTTGGGCTCTCAGTCAGCTTGGTCAGCTTGGGTTGGTCAGCTTGAGTTGGATCAGCTTGGTTGGTCAGCTTGGGTCTGGGTCAGGTTGGGGTCTGGGTCAGGTTGGGTCAGTTTGGGGTCTGGGTCAGGTTGGGTCAGGGTTGGGTCAGCTTGGGGCCTGGGTCAGGTTGTGTCAGCTTGGGGTCTGGGTCAGGTTGGGTCAGCTTGGGGTCTGGGTCAGGTTGGGTCAGCTTGGGGTCTGGGTCAGGTGTCAGCTTGGGGTCTGGGTCAGCTTGGGGTTGGGTCAGCTTGACACAATTTACACATAATCTACACAAATGTAGATTAATCTACACAAATGTAGATTATGGTTTTGGGTCAGCTTGGGTTCTGGGTTGGGTCAGCTTGGGGTCTGGGTCAGGTTGGGTCAGCTTGGGGTTGGGTTGGGTCAGCTTGGGGTTGGGTCAGCTTGGGGTTGGGTTGGGTCAGCTTGGGGTTGGGTCAGCTTGGGCGGTCAGCTTGGGGTTGGGTCAGCTTGAGGTTGGGTCAGCTTGGGAGGTCAGCTTGGGGTTGGGTCAGCTTGGGGTGGGTTTGGTCAGCTTGGGTTTGAAGTCAAATTATTTACAAAAATGTCACCGCGTTTTTTTTTAAAGCCACATGTCACGTTCTGATTGGTTCATAGGACCTTCTCTCCCTTCTCTCCTTAAGACACCTTCTTATTTGATCTCTCTCCTATATATATATATATAGTGGACCCTTATTTTGAGAACCCATTTTTTTGTAAGAACCATGAGAACTCTTAAATTTCATATTGGAACACATGTTTTTTTTGTTCATTCACATGTGAAACATTATAAAAACATATGTTGTAGAAGAAATTTTTTTCCGAAACCTTATATATAGCCGTTTGTCACATGTGAACAAAAAACGTGAACAAATTCATTCACAAGTTCATAAAAGGCTAATTTGAAGGTTTATTGAAAAAGTTTCTTCTACAACATATTTTTATATCATTTCACATGTGAATGAACAAAAAAAACATGTGAACAAATATATAATTTAAGAGTTCTCATGGTTCTTACAAAAAAATGGTTCTCAAAATAAGGAAACTCTCTCTCTCTCTCTCTCTCTCTCTCTCTCTCTATATATATATATATATATAAAACCCGGTTCAACTCCGGTCTAACCGATCCGACCAATAAAAATTTGTGTGGCCGGTTCAGTGTCCGGTCCGGTTTTCAAAACATTGCATGACTGTGTTGAACATAGTCGATCGTTGCTGTTTCACCTGTATATAAATCTTTAGTTAATTTTTTGTTCATGTATACTCGTTTAAGCTTCAAATTACCAAGTTGGGCACAAATGATCAACAAAGAACTTATGCAAAAGTGACCATAATAACATTAATATGACTTAAATTGTATACAAATAAATGATACGAGTATTAGCTAGCTAAAACTCATGTAAAATAATATATAATTTAGCTAATATTAAGGATATATTTAACATGACCTTTCTATATTATCAGCAAAATATGTAGATCAAAAATGTTGTAAATACCTTATAACTAAAACTCTTTAGTATTTTACTAGCCAAATGTCCGCGCGATGCTGCGGTGAGATAATAGGGGTGATAGGTCGTAGTGGGTGATCGGTGATGGGTGATCTACTTGACGGGCTCCGCCCTTAGCCGTACGGGCTCCGAACTCGGATTTAAAAATTCGTCGAAAGTATATCGAATGACATCTCTAATGAAAGAGCATGAAATTTAAAGAACACCCATATAAATTTTATAATTTATCGATGTACGGTTTTTGAGATAAAAGATTTTGAATGAATTAGAGGAAAATGAGTGGTTGAGATTTGAGAAGAGAGATAAAAATAATTCTATTAGAGGCTACCCAATGCGTTCGTTCCTCTACTCGTCCGCCATGGACGGACGAGTCCACACCATTGGGTGGGACTCGTCCATGGCTCGTTCGGGTGGTTCGTCTGTGCGTTTCGTTCCTGGAGGGACGAGTAGTGATGACCGTTTTGTTTTTTTTTTTTTTAACTTGCAACGGCTATATTCAAAGGAAGAAGACAAAAAACTTTAAGTTTCAACTTTTGGCAAAACAGGTCCCTTAACGCCATTTTGACCAAAACAAGTTCAAAAAGTGACACTTTTAGTCCTTAACGGCTAGTTTTTCAAAATGGCTATATATACACTTCAATTGAACCACCATATCACACCACTCTTTCATATATTCAGATATATTATACCAAAACACACTTTTATATACACAAATCATCATGAACAACATGTTTCCTTCGAGTGTACCAACGTACATGAGACCGGATTTGTTTCCTAATGACGACGATGATGATGAGCTTATGGGCATCATGGCCGAATGCGTTGATTTGCTTGAAGAAGGTGAATCATCAAGACCATTCATACCCCGTATGCCCGTCGAGAGAGATCGATATGGTGCTGAACAACGCCTAATGGAAGCTTATTTTAACGAAAACCCAAAGTATTCGTTGAAGAGCTTTAGGCGACGATTTCGTATGTCGAGACCTATGTTCATGCGCATTGTGAACGATATAAAATCATACCCATCTCGACATCCAGGTCCTGTGCCCTTGCATTTTCAAAGAATGCAAGACAAGCAGGTTGATGGTCGAGGAAAGGTTGGTTTCAGTACAATTCAAAAGTGTGTATGCGCCATACGTCAGTTGGTGTATGGCTACAATCCCGACTCGCTTGACGAGTATCTACAGATGGGTGAAGAAACACAGCAAATGTTATCTAGACTATTACTGCAAATGTGTGTTGAACTTTACAGGGATGAGTACTTGCGCAGACCAACACCGGAGGAAATACAACACTTGTATGCTCGACACGAGGAGCTTCATGGTTTCCCAGGCATGCTTGGTAGCATTGATTGCATGCACTGGCCTTGGAAAAATTGTCCCAAGGCATGGCAAGGTCAATTTACGCGTGGTGATCACGGTCATCCGACCATCATGCTTGAAGCGGTAGCTTCGTACGATAGGTGGATTTGGAATGCTTTTTCGACACAGCTGGTTCGAACAACGATATAAATGTCCTCAACCAGTCGCCTTTATTTAGGTAAGTTTCAATTTAGTTTATTGCATAACTCCAAATTGTTCATATTTTTATGTCTTGAAATGTAATTTATTTTAGGGAAATCATGGAAGATCGTGCGCCTGATAGTTCGTTCACTGTTAATGGCACCCACTACAAAAAAAGTTACTATCTCGCCGACGGCATTTATCCGGAATGGTCGACTTTTGTAAAGTCGTATTCATGCCCTCAAGATGAGAAGCGGAAGAAATTTAAAAAGTATCAAGAAAGTGCCCGAAAAGATGTCGAGCGTGCCTTTGGAGGGCTTCAAAATTCATGGCACATTCTAACCCAACCAGCAAGATCAAAAAGCGTGAATCGGATAACTCGAACAATGTACGCGTGTGTTATATTGCATAACATGAAGGTTGAAGACGCGGGGTACGCCATAAGCTCACTCGAGGAGGGAGACGACAACGATCCAATCGTCTTACCTGAGCGTACGTTCGAGGAAAGGATGACACTTCACCAACGAACCGGCAAGGAGCTTCGAGATCGACATGTGCATCATGCTCTTCGTCATGATCTTACGGAGCATATATGGCGCCTCCCGTGAATGTTTTGTTGTTTTTAATGTGTGTTTTTTTTAAATAAAGTATTGTAATGTTTTTTTTATGTGTGTTTTCTTTATATCAAGTATTGTAATGTTTTTTTTATGTTTGTTTTCTTTATATCAAGTATTGTAATGTTTTTTTTATGTTTGTTTTCTTTATATCAAGTATTGTAATGTTTTTTTTATGTGTGTTTTTTTATATCAATGAAGTGTTTTTTATTTGTGTATGTTTTAGTTTGTTATAATTTTGAAGGGTTAAAAGTGTAAAGTTTAGATAAAATGGTAGAATTAAATAATTGGTGGGTCCAAGACTAGTCCTTGAGGGATGAGTGTATTGGGTGTGTTTTGAGGGGATTAGTCCTTGGAGTGTTTTTTGCTGATGTGGCGCTGACAAGGACTAGTCCTTGAGGGATGAGTGATGGGCATTGGGTAGCCTCTTAAGTGTATTATAGGTATGTTAGGTGAAGATATTTAAATTGATGAATAAATGAGAGGGATATTTTGGGGTTATCAACTACTTAAAGTTGAAAAAATGGAAGGAGTAAATATTTTATAATGTAGTATAGATATAGATATAGATAAATACATATATAGTGCAGCACTTTTTTTTTTGTTTTAAAAAGCTACATAGTGTAGCACCTGCTTTAGCTTGAACTTAATAGAAACTTTTATGTGTATCAATCCACCTAGTGCGCACATCTATATCTATATCTAATAGATATTATCTACTGTATATCTATCTATACTATATTTAGTTTTGTTCATTTATTTCAATTAGTTTGTTGATAATCCTAAAATATTCTCTTTTTTTATTCATTATTCCATACATCTTAAGTAGGGCTGTAAATGAACCGAACAGTTCATGAACCGTTCGGCGGGAAGTTCGTTCGTGTTCGTTCATTAACATGAACACAAAAATTCGTTCGTTTAGTTAAACGAACGAACATGAACATAACTCCCGTTCGTTCATTTATGTTCGTGAACGTTCGATAATATGTTCGTGAACATTCGTTCATTTATGTTCATGAACATCCATTCATTTATGTTCGTGAACATTTCATTTTGCTATATATATATATATATATTAATATTAATATTAACATTAGTATCTAATCATTATATACTTAAAAAGAAAATTAAATACAAATTATAAAGATAAATACTCAATTTATATCAAACCGTAAGATATTTTCACTTTCTAAAGTAGGAAAGTTTCGTAAAACTTTTAGCCGGATCAATAATTTGTAACCTTGAATATGAAGTCTTATATTTATAACTATATGCTTGTAAATATTTTTAGTTATATGTTTGTTCATTGGTGTTTATTAGTGTTCGTTCATTTGTGTTCGTTCGTTTGTGTTCATTCGTTTGTGTTCGTTCATTAGTGTTCGTTCGTTTGTGTTCGTTCATTAGTGTTCGTTCGTTTGTGTTCGTGAACATTCGTTCATGAACACAAATGAACGAAGATGAACAAACCATTATGTTCGTTTATCTGTTCGTGAACACAACATTATGTTCGTTTATCCGTTCGTGAACCGTTCGTTAAGTTAAACGAACGAACATGAACAAGCTCCCGTTCGTGTTCGTTCGGTTCGTTTACAGCCCTAATCTAAGGTGAAATAGTTGTAATATCTATAATACCACAATGAACTTAATTTATAACATCTACCTTTAACATTTAAATAAACAAAAAACCCTCCTTTACATCAAGTATGTTACATTAATAACTACACCACTACCGCTACCATCGCCACCACTGCTACGGCTGCCACCACCGTCGCTGCCACTACACCCCCGCATCGCGCAGGCATATAACTAGTCGTATCATAATCTTGGACGACATTGTTCACTTAATATTTTTGCGAGACTTTTAGAGCTTCACAAATTAAGATGACAATGCACGCTACTCGCTAGCCACAAAGACCAGCTTTATTACCACAAAATATTGGAAGGTAAGCGTCTCTAGTGATAAGTGTATTATCCAGGTATAAGTGTGTCTAGAGAGTATAAAAAAAAGGGAAAAATCCATAAAAAGGTAATCTATTTACACAAATTTCCTATTAAAGGTAACCTATTTTGTTTTCGTCTATTTAAAGGACCCTATTTCAAAAAATTCCTAATAAAGGGTATCTCGTTAGTTTTTGACAGACGACGCCCGTTAAGTGCCACGTCACCGATGCCACGTCATCAGATTTGCTGACGTGGCAGTTGACTTTGACCGATCTATGTATATATCAAAAAAACATAATTTCATTATTCTGTTTGTCTCTCCCCGCTCTTTCTTCCCCTTTTCTATTTTCCCCCCAAAACTCAAGAACCCTAATTTTCCCATTCTCAAATTCGTTCGATTTCTTATCAATTAAACACTATTAAATGTCTACTAAATTAGAGTTTCAAAAGATTGCAGAATTACACATAATTCTATTCAACACTTAATGGTTTGTCACAACTACTGCCAACTCCATCTTTGGTTACCACTTTGGTTGCAAGCTTCCTATTTATAATCCTTTCTGACTTCTTTCTTGGAGGAACAAATGGTCTTCTTGTTGGTGTCATTTTCATTCTTCTTTGAGAGGTTCCAACAGGTGCAAATTGTTGAATGGGTTCATCTTCATGAAGATTAGTGACATTTTCCTCAACATTTTGGTCTTCAACCCCAACTTGAACAGGTGCAGACTGCTGCACTGGTTGACTTTGACCTTCACCACTTGGACCACCAACCTTTGCACCACCACCTTGCCATTACCACCTTGATTTGGACCACTATTTCTACCATCTATCCTTGGCCTACCTCTCTTTTTGGGTATCTTTGGTTCTCTTGGCAATGGGACTTTTGAACAGCTTCTTGAGTTATGACCATACTGACAAAACACTTTATTAGGAATTTTTTGAAAATAGGGTCCTTTAAATAGACGAAAACAAAATAGGTTACCTTTAATAGGAAATTTGTGTAAATAGGTTACCTTTTTATGGATTTTTCCCTAAAAAAAAAACTCTTGATCTTAACTTCATTTATGCATTTCAATCAATAGTTTCGTTTCTACGATCAAGGGGTATTACCCTTTTTCCTATTTTGTTTCATCTTCCTACATTCCATCAATTCTTCCTCACCAGCACTTAGATGATCTAAGCTAGGACAATCACTGTGTGAATCACTTTCTGACTGACTCTCACTTCCACCCTCACTTTCTGCCACACTCTCACTTTCTGAATCACTTTCCCCATCCCCATCTCCATCATAGTCAGGATCTTCACTATCATCATCACCTTCCCCATCTGGTTTATCTTCCTTCACACCCTCCTTCACTTCCTCCTCCTCACATTCATCATCACTTTCTTCAATAAAACTTGACAAATATAGGCCCATCATGTGCAATAGCATGCTTAACAAAATTTCTAAAATCACCATCACATACCATGTAACGTAAACCCTTACTTAATTCTTTACCAGGTACACAATAATATAGCCCAACAGATTTTCCTTTGGTTGCTTGATAAAAAGTGTTTATAACCTTAATTACTTTTTTATTAAATGACTGAAATGTATACTCGTTATATTTCACTTCACCCATAGTAACCAACGCCCCACCTTCGTATCGCAGTGGATTTTTCAAAAACCCACCACAATAATGAACATCTACAGTACCTAACTTATCCATTGACTTCATTTTAACAAAAATAAAGCAAGATTAAACACTTACCTGTGCGAATGGTACATTGCGGTACAAGTTTTTCCTTTCAATTTAGGGTTTAATCGAACAAATTTTGGAGGGGGGAAATTAGGGTTCTTTGTTTTGAGGGGAAATAGAGAAAGGGGGGAGAATTATGGCGGGGAGAGAGAAAAAGGAAAAAGAAAATAAGAATCCGATATATAAAATCGATATATATATAGATCGGTCAAAGTCAAGTGCCACGTCAGCAAAACTGATGACGTGGCATCGGTGACGTGGCACTTAACGGGCGTCGTCTGTCAAAAACTAACGAGATACCCTTTATTAGGAATTTTTTGAAAATAGGGTCCTTTAAATAGACGAAAACAAAATAGGTTACCTTTAATAGGAAATTTGTGTAAATAGGTTACCTTTTTATGGATTTTTCCCTAAAAAAAAAACTCTTGATCTTAACTTCATTTATGCATTTCAATCAATAGTTTCGTTTCTACGATCAAGGGGTATTACACTGACATCCATTTGCATTTCAAAAGCACTAAACGGGCCAAGGACCCCTTTGTCGCAAAGGAAGGAATTTAACCAATAAAACGAGCAAAAATAATCCCTGAACACTGAACAAAAAAGCAGAGTAAAAATGAAATATACCAAATAGCATAGTAAACATGGAGCATGAAATACCCAACTGGCAACTATAAATCGAACCTGTAGTATACCGAGCAGAATTTACCGAGTTTAGTGCAAATCAAACAAACCGAGCAGGGAAGCAACCGATCGAGCTAAAAGATAGCTATCAAACAAACAAAGAAACAAACAATTCGAGCAAATCAAACAGATCAGAATCGTGCAGAAGAAGCAGTTTAAACAGGAAGTCTAGTTGATTTAGCAAGTACCGATTAATAAGCATGTAACAACTAACAACCAACTTTAAAATGTGCAAGTAACTATAATCAAAGTAACTTTTTGAACTATAAACTGAGCAAATTGAGCAACTATAAGCTGAACTAAACTTAGTAAACACATACCAAGCAGACAATTTACACTCACTAATACGAATGAGCCAACTAACAAGCTGAACAATCTAGCAGAGCAAACAATGAAACAACCATTTGGTAAAAAAAAAGTGGTAAAATAAAAGTGGCATTATATAGAGTTCTGCTCAAACATAATAACCATGAAACAGTTTACAGCCTGATGGAAAGAACCATCAGAGTCGATTTACTGGAATCCAACAAACACAAGATACGAGAAACTATTCCAAGATAAATTTGTAGTGCTTAATTAGTAAAAAGGTCATACACCAATGCCCTGTTTATCTTTGACTGCTTCAACAACTCAAAGTGTGGCACTCAGTCCTTTGATTAGCTGAGAAATATGAGCAAGAAGTGAGTAAAAAGCAATTGCGATTGATAAATAATAATTATAATCATGAAAAAAAAGAACTGGGGCGAAGGCCAAATTTATGATTTTAATAAGAGTAACAGGGAAAGATTAGAGCCCACCTTATAATGATTAGGCACAAATATAGGGGCACCGATATAATGTCCAGATTTGGATACGTGCGGTGTACCATCATAAGAGTAATCATCTTTGTTCAAGAGGTATGCAACATCCTGATTCATCGTGTAATTACGTGGCAACGCTGCCCAAGACTGTGTTCCGCAATTGTTGCTTCTCAACACCCATATCTTGCTGGGCGGTAATCCAAATTCAGATTGAGATTCATAAATGCATAGAGATTCTTCCATGACCCCTAGGCTGTAAGGCCAACCATATTTATACAAAAGAGCTGGGTCTGGTTGTTGGGTTTCTATAAATTCCTCTCGAGATAAATTAAAAGAAAGAATGACTTGCTCCTTACTTTGCCAATTTTTCATAAACCAATGAAGTACTCCATCACATAAGACACCACATACAGAACTGTTCCAATTCATATGTACATAGTCGATTTCCTCGATAAATTTCCAAAGACATGTTTTCATAGAAAACACATAAAAACGTGTAGTCAGTCTATTCGTCACGAAGCCTGCTATAATATTGTAGTCATTGTTGTATGAATCATACCCAAAGCCCCAAACCGAATGACACCTAATTCGGTCTCTCTGATCATCGAGAAGAGGTTGGGGTGGGGGTTGAAGTATTTTTATGGTGTGTTTAGTACAAGGATTGACAACCAAAAATTTAAAATCCTTTGGAGTTGGAGAGATGCATACAAGACCATTGGAAGAACCAACAATAACCAAATCGCATTCCTTGATTAACCCATAAGAGTCAAGAATGATCCTTTTTTTGTTAGCATGTTTTAAATGAGATTTAACGAAATAAGGAGTGGAGATCAAAGAATACCATGACTTACAAACGCTCTTGCATCTGATTACGTCTTTCACATCCATTCGTACGAGGATTTCCTCCATCGTATGATCAACGTCAGCCGTCATTGGGCAGAAAGAATTAACACCGTAGCCGCCTGTCAGATCATTAAACATCAATTAACCATGCCTTATTTAATATCACACTTGACAAGAAGTCGTAGATTAACCAATATATATTGTTCAAAAAATTATTAAAAGATAAAAAAGAAGATCGATTAAGAATACGAAGAAAACTAAAGCCCACGGCCTAAAAGGCGTACAAATCGCCCTTTATTTTTAAAAAAGTATATACTTTTTCTGTTTATGTCTGTCTCTATATCTATATCTATATCTCATGTAAAAGAACATGTTAGGTACACTGACATAATTCTTTCCTAATTATTTCCAGAGCTCTCTTTCTTTTTAGATTTTTTTAATTTTTATTTGCTTATTAAATATATAATTATATTTAAAACTCTATCATAAATATTTTTCAATCAAAACAAATCTTTTTAAATTTAAAGATATATAATATCCTTAAAGCTCTCAATAAATTTTAATATATACTAAAAGGCAACTGACGATCACAACTCTCAATTTCTCAAAATTAATCAAATCAACACATGTCTAAATTAATTTACACTTTTTGGTTTTCCATCACCAATTTACACTTTAACCCAATTTAAAAATTATTAATTTACACTTTTTGGTTTTCCATCACCAATTTACACTTTAACCCAATTTAAAAATTATTAATTTACACTTTTTGGTTTTTCATCACCAATTTACACTTTAACCCAATTTAATAATAATTAGTTCACACTTTTTAGTTTCCATCACCAATTTACACTTTAACTCAATTTAAAAATACTTAATATTTTATTGCATAATGTCTATCTAATAACAAAATATAGCTAAAAGTTAGAAAGGTTACAACATTTGGATTAATACAAATTAAAACTAATCTCCTTTCGTATATGCAGTAACGATTGTCTACATAAACACAAGAAGGTACAAACTCTCAACATCTTATCTAATTGTAATCAAACTAATTGTAACATCGTTGTTATTAGTAATTGTAATCAGACTATAATTAGGATAATCATTATTGTTATTAGGAATTGGAATCAAACTATATTTAAGATACAAATTCTTCATATATAAACTGAACCCTACAAATAAAATCACAACACACGAAATTATTGAAAACCCACGAACCAACTGCTACTTTGATTGTTCTTAATAACCATGACTAACGAAAATAAAATTACTTTTTTGCAAGACATCAATAAGAACTCGGTCAATTGTGTAATCAAAGTTAAGATATTGCTTCTCTGAAAGAGTTTGTATAAAAGAAACTCTGTTACACCATCAGCCTTTATATGATTTAGCATTCAGTATTTACATTTGAATATCTCAATTTGTTTTTAAGTATATTTTTACATTTTTACCTATAAGTATTTTTTTTGTTCCATATGCTAATTCTTATATTGATGTTATAAAACCCTTGTATTTGACACGGGTCTAAAATCTAGTAAATTATTATATATATACAACCTAAATTTTTATTAATCGTTTTCATTCATATTATTACTCTACTTCCGATCTTTAATAAACAAATCAAGTTCAGTAAATTTCTCAAAACAAAAACATGTTCGTGTTTGTTTATTATTAATCATGTTCACGCTAACTAAAAGTATGGACAAATGCAATATTATTTGTAGTGTGTACGGTTTTTTTATATCACTTTAATTTTATTTTTGGTACTTTGTTCGTGTTTATCATTTGATATTGAATTGTTATATTATTGTTATTTTTTATTCTTTTAATTTAGTTTGTTGTCAATTGTAGTTTGATTATGGATTCTTTTTCTACTATAAAAGGTTTATTCTTTTAAATTTATTTTGTTCATGTTTTGTTATTTTTCACCTGTTTTGTTATTTATTATTTTGATATTTACCTTTGATATATATATATTTTGAGACTATCCGTCCATCGGACGAGCCTGAAGCTTTTCCAATAATATTTGAGATCGGTCTTAAATTGGATTGGATCAAGCTTGCTTTTTTAATGCCCTCTATAAGCATTACAAATCCAAATCAATAGTAACTAAGCCAGAGACGAGCAAGTGGGGGACTAGCGGGTGCTTGGTCCCCCCAACCAGTATATTTTCTTTATAAGGCTCGTCCATGATTGACTGAATTCTATGTATATTTAAGTCGGAAGTTGGTTTTTTTGAACAGTCTGGGTAATAGCTCAGTGGCCACCAGCCGCCACTTTCCAGGAGAGGTCCTGGGTTCGAGTCTTGCCAAAGGCAAACTTGAGATAATCAGGGGATTATTAAGTGGTTGAGATTCACCTGGACACTAGCCTGGCTGGGGGATTAGTGGGTACCAAATGGTACATGGGATCAGGGGGTTTCCATCCAATTACCTTTTTTGAATAGTTGCAGGTATATATCCAAGAAGAGCATGATTTTTAGTATTTTTATTTAATTTAGATTCTTTATATATCTTTAAAGTGGCAAATTTAGCCCCTACATTTTTAATGTAATTGTTTATATTGTCAGGTATATAAAATCATGACATCTTTTAAACTGTTATACTTTTGTATCTTTGTTTCTTTATATGTATAGTACATAATTTACTTTATTTACACTACAACAAAGTCTTCATATGTTAACAATTTTTATAGCATATGTAAACACTTATAATTGTGTAAAAATTTAAAGTTCGCATTTGGTTGGTGTGCGAGGAAAATAGGTGTCACAAAATTAGAAAAGAGAGTTCACAATTTAAAATGTGATTATTTTGAAATAATCCTCACAATTTTAAATGTGAACAATTTGAAGTAATTCCTCACACTTCTAAGTGTGATAATTTTAATGTGGTTCTTCACACCTCAAAGTGTGAGGATTTTGAATTAATTCCTCACACCTCCAAATGTGAAGATTTGAGATTATTCTTCACACCTTTAAGTGTGAAATTTCGAGATAATTTTTGACATTTGTAAATGTGAGATTTTGAAGAAAATTTTTCACACTTCCAAATGTGAAGATTATATATATATACACAAAAATTATATATATATATATACATACATTTCACTTAATAGCACTATTTTTGAAAGTAAATAAGCCATATATATATATCAATCAAAATCATGTATATTTATAGAAGCATTACAACTTAAAAATCCCAAACAAACGACATGTGTAAGGTACATCGACTAATAAAATCTTAAACCCGGAAACATAATTGTTTGTACTTAGTTCATAGTTTGCAATTCCAATCTTGAAAAACTAAGAATCCATCCAAAGAGAAGCTCTCCACCTCTTGCCTGAAAGAAATTGAAATAAAAAATTACATATTTGAAAGACATCATCCAGAAAGATATATAGCATATTTAAAAACTTCTACACCAAAACATACTAACAAAATCCATTGACCCAATGACATTCTTATAAATAAATTTAAATTCACAAAACTAGAGGTTATATATCAGCATCCTAAAGAAACTACTAATTCTAGAGTCCTAATCTAAACAATACATAACTAATACATATCTCTCTCTCTCTATATATATATATATACATACATTTCACTTAATAGCACTATTTTTGAAAGTAAATAAGCCATATATATATATATCAATCAAAATCATGTATATTTATAGAAGCATTACAACTTAAAAATCCCAAACAAATATATATATATATATATATTTCACTTAATAGCACTATTTTTGAAAGTAAATAAGCCATATATATATATCATATATATAATCATTTCACTTAATAGCACTATTTTTGAAAGTAAATAAGCCATATATATATATCAATCAAAATCATGTATATTTATAGACATACATTTCACTTAATAGCACTATTTTTGAAAGTAAATAAGCCATATATATATATATATATATAATCATTTCACTTAATAGCACTATTTTTGAAAGTAAATAAGCCATATATATATATCATATATATAATCATTTCACTTAATAGCACTATTTTTGAAAGTAAATAAGCCATATATATATATCAATCAAAATCATGTATATTTATAGATACATTTCACTTAATAGCACTATTTTTGAAAGTAAATAAGCCATATATATATATCAATCAATATCTGATGAATTATATATATTTTTTTTCATCTCAATCTCCTTCTTTTTCACGGTAACTAAGTCATCACTTATTCTCTTTTCTCAATTGATTATTCTCATTAGTAATTTGGATTTTTAATTTATGTTTTTTCTTTGCTGATTAGTAATGGATTATTCTCATGAGTAATTTGGTTTTTTTTTTTTGCTGCAACTAATCATATGACTAAGGCTAAATAAGTAAAGAATTATTTCTTTCAATATTATCAGCCTTTTCGGTTTTCTATATGTTTTATTATGAATTCGAATATTTTTTTTTTAAATTGAGCACAAGGTGTTCGATGAAATGCCTAAGAAAGGTTTCTTTTTAAAAATTTATGTAGATGAACCCAATGTGTTGGATGAGATCTAGGCCATTTCAAGCTGACTTCACGTTTAGTCAGGTTTGCTTAAGGTTTAATTCGATGTTCATTTGAAGATGTTGTTTTCAGTTGTTTTGGTTACTATTATTCAGCCTGTTTGAATCAAATGAGTTAAATATACAATCTCTGACTAATTGCATTTTCTTTTTCATTGATGCAGTATCTCGTGCCTTGGTATAGCGTAAATGTTGTCTGGTGTAAGTGTATTCTTTCGATTCAACCATGTAAGATTGTAAGTGCATTTTCTAGCCCAAAGAATTTTCTCAAACATCATAACGAGGATTACCTAATTATGTTTCATCTCTAAGAGGTCAACTTGGGATTATATAGTATGATTTTGAGATTTGATTTGTATAATTTTGTTTCAAGTTGTGAGATGGTAGACCTTATTCTAAGTCTAAGTGATACTATATTTCAAATGATAGCATTACCTATTGAAAAACATGATACCTAACTCCATTTATGCTTCTGACTTCTGTTGCAAGCTTGAGATGGCAACCCTATGTTTGTATCAATCCTTAAAGGGAAATAATTAAGAGTGTACAATCGAGATGGTAAGATCATATTTAGCACTCTTGCAGTCGTATAATAGGAAAGAAGACACTCAAGTGTACATGAGTACCAAGACTTGATATAGCTGCACACTCAAGAGATCGTGGCAGTATATTGCTATGAATGGTAGGCAAAACTTTTATGCCTCTTTTTCAATATTCTTAATTAGTCAATTACTATATTACAATGCTCAGGTTATGTCTGCCAGAGCTAGATTACTTTTGTATAATTGGGGTTCGGGCTGTTGTGCACCATTGATTTCAGAGTAAATTTTGAAAAATGCAAATCATCTTTGTTTGTTGGTTTGTTGGTAAAGGACTAGGCTTTATGATTTTTAGTAGTGGGACGAACTTCTCAGTTCTCAGTGGGTTTTTTCCTGTCTTTTTATTATGTTCGTTTTGTTAAGCAAGGATTTAACTTTTTTGTTATGGAACCAGGCCACCAAAAGTTCTCGGGACAACCCTGCTCAAATGTTATAATGTACCATAATATGGTTTAGACAAACTTGATTTTATAGAGTTGTATACACTCTGTAATTGGCATGATGTTTGGAGTTAGCCATGGACCAAAAGTGAGAATATAACTTATAGTTGAATAGCAAAACTTTAGGTGAAAGGAGATGGAAGTATCTGTTTGTTTTCTAATGTTCCTTTTTGTTTGTGTCACTCCTCTCTCTTTTCAACTGTTGTTTGGTCCACTAATCAAGCTGCCATTGCTACTGTTCAGGTCACTTTTCGACCTGTTCAGGGTTCTGATCAGCTGTTGTTTCAGGATTATGGTCGACAACTGATCGGGCCACTGGGCTTATGATTTACGTGATAATCAGGTCACTTACTTGCTACTCGCTCAAAAGTTATTTGGTTAGTTTTGTTTATTCAGAGTGCTACCTTATGGAAGTTCCTCGGTATCTTATTCATAAGGTACAATTACAAAAAGTGTTCTCACTTTGTTGCTATAATAATCAGTATGCTTTTTCATGTGTCTAGGAAACCATCCAAGGCAACTTTCAATGATTGCCATTTTACTCATTTTAATTTTATGATTTGGATTAATCATTAATGTTTCTGTTGAAATATTTCGAGTTTGCCAAGACAAAAGCATTGAAACAAAAAGTGAAGTAATGCGTATGATCGCGAAGGTCAAACTAATTGTGGTTCTTCGGTTTATAACCACATCTTAATAGCAGAGTATGAATAAACACTTTTTTGGGTGATTTTGGTAAAAATTAAGTTACTTGCTCTTTGAAAGTTTTTTATAAACTAATTTGGAATTGTAGGTTAATCAGATGTTTATTCTAGGCAGCTCTCTGCTGTTATGTTTGCTACTATTCTGGCTGCTCTTTGGGTTGTTGTTCAAGCAATGTTGAAGACGCATTTCATGGTTGTTATCTTTGGTTGTTGATCAGGCTACCTTTCGGCCTGATGATGGTCAAATACTCCAATGTTGTTCGGGCTGGTAATATGCTGTTATAGCTCCTGATCTGGTCACTCCTAAAGTCGCTTTCGGAGCCAGGTCATGTGAATATATTATTTATTTTAGTGAAGGTATCATTGCAAATTATAGTAGTCATCTATAAAAATTCAGTTTATATATATGTGTGTGTGTGTGTTTGTTGTGTGGACTGATTATTGCTTCAAAGTTGATATTGATTATTGAATAACATCCATTTAGATTCTAGAGGTGGATTTTCTGATCATCTGCGATTTTGATAAGTCATTTTTTGACACCAGATACTTCATATGGTGTTCATGCTTTTTACGGTGGTTTTATGGACTAAATAAAAGTTCTGTGTTTTGTTTGGATGGAATGATATTGATATTATGTTTGAAACGGGTGTACACTACAGGTGATAAAAAGAAGTTGTCATCAAAGAATTTATGTTTTGGTTTACTCCATGTATAATTCCAATTATCATTGGTACTTTTTATTGTAATAAGTACATTCCGTTTTATTGACGTTGTTAGTTGAGTTTATGTGAAGATCTATTTTTTTTATAATTCCTTTGAAGTTTTAATCAACTTATATTTGCTTTATGTTTTGGTTTAATATATATTTAATTCCAACTATATTTGCAACTTTTTCTTTGTAATAAGGCAAAATACCTTCTTTTTTGTTGACGTTGTTGTTGGGGATATACAGTAAATAACGAACAAACCAAGATATATATATTCAATCTCTGAAGGCGTACAAGACTACAGATTAAATCAATTCGGTGGTTCACCCCAAATTACTAAATCGGATATAATCAGAGTTTAGAGAATGTTTTGTATGCTTGTGTTTGAGAGAATATGTGAACCAGAGAATTCTGAAAGAATTCGTAGGAGACAAAATAACGAGATTAGGCCCATTAACTGTATTTTAAGACAATTTTCAAAGGTTTCCAATTGCCATATTGGTCCCTCAAGTTCCGAAAATTAAATTTTCGGAGGGTTTTTTACTATAGCTCGACCCCAGCCAGGGGCTCTGCCCCTTGGACCCCGTCAGGGGTTGCCGCCCCTTGGACCCCGCTTCCGCGGGCGTTGCCCCCGGTCCCCTGTCCCTTAGGGGAGGTCATAATAAATTCAGATAAGCGTGCACTCTGCACCTCCAAGCCTATATGATGTATTATTATGACGTTATCGATCAAACAAATTAATCCAATTACACTAAAATATCAACAATTGTTAGTAGAATCTATATAGATATCTATTATATAATTCCTTTTATATCTATATTTAACCTTTGTTTAGTTTCAATCAGTTTTACAACTTTTTCTATGTAATAAATTTAAGTACCTTTATTTTGTGAACAATTTTATTACTGAATTTATTTTATTATTCAATCCATATAAACATCTACTATATTATATATAACTATTAAGTTTTCGTTATAACATTATTTTTGTTGCATGTTATTCACGATGAATTATGCAGAAAATAAAATGGACCAGTGCAACGCACGGGTTTCACCTAGTTATACCCATATATACACATCTGTTTTCCATGGGTCCCCAGTTTAATTTGTTGAATAACATTAGGAATGCACTCACAAGAAAACAATGGGTTAAACCAACCCACTCGACCCAGCCTTCTCAAACAATTTACTAAAGCAACACCTTTTGACCCGTTACCCAACCAAACAACCTATACGCTCTGCAATCTCTAAATTCTTGTTCCATTTCTAACCTAATATATCATATTCCTACACAATCATATACCTGGGTAAGGCTATTAATGTACTGCACGTATGCAGACCGCATGTTTATTAGAAAAAATAAATGACCTGAAGCATCCAAAATATGATGATCATCAGTCAAAGCAAGCATGATGCTTGACAAAGTATGACATTTGCTTGGATGGGTGGCCAAGGAGGCAAGGAGCATCAAAAGCCTACACAAAACATAAATTAGTTAGTATTTTATGCTTCTCTTGAACCTGCAACCATCTTCCTTAATTTCTTACTGTCTAACGTATATTCCGCTCAAAAGCAAAAACTATTTTAGCAGCTTTGTAGTATTGTTCACTTGGTTTTTCAGCAGGTCCTAATATAATAAGAGGATCTCTTGCTTTGCCGATAAGAATTGAATCAACCTATTCGATAACACAGTAATTAAAACCCCTTATTACAAGCTCTCATCAACACTTTGTGGACCACAAATAAATGTTATGAGTAAAAATGAATGAAATATCAACATAATATGTAAAGATTGTCTCTCAGGAAAGCAAAACCAAGTTCAATATTGGTGACATATGTGCTATCACACAAGTAATTCTGCCTCTTCTCTTCACTTATCATATTTTCTGTGTTGACATATGTGAGTTGCACCTGATACATGCATCTGACCCGGGAATCCTAATGTATCAAAAAGCTAATTCACTGAGCCATTTTAAAGTCACACTTACAGGTAATGCACCTGTTGTGAAGAAGAGTGATGGTTCTGCTACATTGAGGCCAAAACTCCTTTTGACAACACTAACAAATATGCTTGACTATACCAGCATTATTGAGCCAATATGTCAGATAACAAGCAAACTTGTACAAACAAGAAACATATATTGAGCAAACAGTTAACCAACATATCTACAAAAACATGTATTTTGCACAAAATTAATATCGAATACTTTCCGAAACTATTAATTCACCACAAAAACCTAAAACTTATCAAATATCAACAAAGTTTCATTATAAACTTCATCAAATTGCTCGAAAACCCTAAAAATACCACAGATCAACTCAATTTCAGCTCAAAATCGCTTTTAAACTCTTGCTCCTATCGTCTAAATTATCCAGATACATACATGTAACAACAGACAATAATGATCAATCCATCAACTATATTCGAAGATTCTACACTGTAATCGGCTTCCAATTGATAATCGTTGTACAATAATTGTTCTTGTTCGCCTTTCTACTGTCTATAACTCTTAAGCTAAACCAGGAAACATAGTGAAGTAGCAATGCTAAGTAAAAGTTAGGGTTTAAACCATTATTCACGAGCTTATTTATTTGTATATGTGTAAAAAGGAGAAATATATAGAATAAAATTACCGATTTCCAAAAGCTCGTGATCGCTCCGATCACTGGAAGAAGACGGTCTCTGTAGCAGAAAGATCGTCGTGGCGATATGGTTGTCGTGGTAGTATGATCGCCGTGGTGGAACATTTGAGGTTGTCGTATGGTGGCGGAACAATTGAGGCGGCGGTACGGTCTCCATGGCGGAACAATTGAGGCGGCGGTATGGTCTCCATGGCGGAACAATTGAGGCGGCGGTGTGGTGACGGAACAATTGTGGTGGCGGAATGATCGTTATGACGGTATGGTGGTCGTGGTGGGTGGAAATTTAAATAAACGGCGATGCAGAGGATTTGAGAGATTTGTCAAATTGTGATATCACTCGTCCGTCTAGTGTGATGATTCATAGAATGTGAGATGTATATAAATATTTAAATGATGATGATGAAGGCTGTAACATAGAAATTTATAATGAGATTTATACGAGTATAAAGCTAAACTATCATTCCTCACGCTTAGAAGTGTGATGATTCATATAAGGCTTGTCATTTTTCACACCTACAAGTGTGATGATTTATATATCAAAAAATATCACATTCTAAAATGTGATAAACTGGACTATTTTTTATATTTCAAAAGATAAAAACCAATCTATTTCTTTACATTTATACATGTAATAAAAAAGAATATATTTTCACATTTAAAATAGTGATAAATTATAAATATTTTTTCGCATTTAAAAATGTGATAAAAATTATATTTCTTCACAATTTATAATGTGAACAAAATTATATCTTTTTCTACACAATTATAAATGTTAACATTTTTCTTCACATTTATAAATGTAAAAAATTTTAATCTCTTTTATTTTTTCGCAATTATATACGTTAAATTATTTAACACATTTATAATTGTAAACAATACCAAATAAAAGTTCGCATTTTCATGAAATGCGAACAAAAAACCGCGAGCAATTAACAAATTTGTTGTAGTGTTAATACGGTTTTGGTATAAAATTTACATCCAAATTATGCCATAATAAATGAAATCACTAAATTTTATAATTTTAAGTATTACTGTATTACACTTTATACAAGGGAAATGATAAAAACTAACTCATTAGTCCAAAAATCAAACTAAAACTTTAAGAACGTGACGTGTTTTATTTAACTAAGTCTTTTTTTTAATCTTATCTTTGATTTTTTCAAATATCATCATCCTCTGAGTTTGATTTGTTAATATCCTTTATAAAAAGAGTGTCTATATTTTGTAACCACAAACCAACTTCGTTAAAAATGTCATAATATCTTGCTTCCCTCTGTCAACCGGAAATCCTGGCTCCGGCCCTGAACTAAGCAACAATTCAACAAAATCAACAGCAAAGAAGCAACATGCCTGGAAAAGAGTTGGCAATCCAAAATCAAACATCAAAAACACAATAATCCAAATATCAACTCAGCAACCATCCAAATAAAAATAAGTCCAACAACTAAAAGATTCATCACGGGTCCACCAGGAGGTTCGTTACACCCATTACGAGCTCTATTATTCCTGGAAAAGAGTTCTTCTAACCGCATGGGCCTCACCAGAAACACGTGGATGAGGATCCTGGTCAAGGGAGCTGTTCATCACATCAATTAATGTAAAAACTGAGATCACAAATGCAGGCTCAACGTCTGGATAAATTGTTAGCGTAAACTTATCCTTGAAGAATTCCGCTCTTTTCATCTACAAAATAAGATAACTCCGTGACTAAAATGATCCTTGTGAATAATATTGTACTATAAAAAGCATATGAAATTTGTAGCGTGGTAATCATAAAGAAGAAATATATATATATATATATATATATATATATATAGGGGTGAGTTATTTTGAGAACCACAAAAAAAAAGAACGCGAGAACCAATCTTATGAAAAAATTTGTCCAGCTTTCTCTCTTTCTCTCTCCTCTTATTAAATTAAAAAATATTTAGGGATGGGCATGGGACTGGTACCGTCCCATACCGGTCTCGGTACCGACGGTACCGATCCCGAAATTCACCAAAAGTGGGTACCGATCCCGGTCCCATATAAATCGGTACGGGACTGGTACCGAATCGGTACGGGACCGGGACTTCGGTACCAAATCCCGACTAGCACCGAATTTTGGCAAGTTAACATAAATCACATGATTCTTCTTATTTGTCATCCTTATGAAGATATAAATTAATTACTCACCTGTTATATGAAGCTTTCACAGTTAGCACCAAAAACAGAGTATCTTTATTTTTTCTAAAAAAATGATATTGCATATCGTTAGACAAAAAAAAGCATGGGTAGTCTTGAAATTTCGTCCTCTTTCATTAGAGATGCAATTCGATATACTTTTGAAGACTTTTTAAATTTCGTTTTTTTTTCCATCACGTTCATCCTACACATGTGTAGGAAAGACCTGGAACTGGTGAGTTGTATAACCTGCCCATGGGTAAGTACAACCTACACATGGGTAAGTACAACCTACACATGGGTAAGTACAACCTACACATGGGTAAGTACAACCTACACATGGGTAAGTACAACCTACACATGGGTAAGTACAACCTACACATGGGTAAGTACAACCTACACATGGGTAAGTACAACCTACACATGGGTAAGTACAACCTACACATGGGTAAGTACAACCTACACATGGGTAAGTACAACCTACACATGGGTAAGTACAACCTACACATGGGTAAGTACAACCTACACATGGGTAAGTACAACCTACACATGGGTAAGTACAACCTACACATGGGTAAGTACAACCTACACATGGGTAAGTACAACCTACACATGGGTAAGTACAACCTACACATGGGTAAGTACAACCTACACATGGGTAAGTACAACCTACACATGGGTAAGTACAACCTACACATGGGTAAGTACAACCTACACATGGGTAAGTACAACCTACACATGGGTAAGTACAACCTACACATGGGTAAGTACAACCTACACATGGGTAAGTACAACCTACACATGGGTAAGTACAACCTACACATGGGTAAGTACAACCTACACATGGGTAAGTACAACCTACACATGGGTAAGTACAACCTACACATGGGTAAGTACAACCTACACATGGGTAAGTACAACCTACACATGGGTAAGTACAACCTACACATGGGTAAGTACAACCTACACATGGGTAAGTACAACCTACACATGGGTAAGTACAACCTACACATGGGAAAAGCTTCATTCTAAAACCCTAAATGCTAAACCCTAAACCCTAAAGCTTAATTGCTAATCCGAGGGAAAAGCTACATTCTTAAACCCTAAGGGAAAAAAAAGCATGGGTAGTCTTGAAATTTCGTCCTCTTTCATTAGAGATGCAATTCGATATACTTTTGAAGACTTTTTAAATTTCGTTTTTTTTTCCATCACGTTCATCCTACACATGTGTAGGAAAGACCTGAACTGGTGAGTTGTATAACCTGCCCATGGGTAAGTACAACCTACACATGGGTAAGTACAACCTACACATGGGTAAGTACAACCTACACATGGGAAAAGCTTCATTCTAAAACCTTAAATGCTAAACCCTAAACCCTAAAGCATAATTGCTAATCCGAGGGAAAAGCTACATTCTTAAACCCTAAAATCTAAACCCTAGGGCTAAATGCTAAACCCTAAACCCTAGAGCGGGATGTAGTAGGGGGGGATGTATACGGTACGCTTTAGGGTTTAGGGTTTGAAGTTGTAGGGTTTAGGGTTTGAAGTTGTAGGGTTTAGGGTTTGAAGTTGTAGGGTTTAGGGTTTGAAGTTGTAGGGTT